>RPFO01000154.1:3179762-3304762 GCA_009746045.1 Mesostigma viride
CCCGCCACGCCGCCCGTCGACAGCCCCGCCCCGCCGCCCACGCGCGCCGGCAGCACCGCTGGCCCCCCGCACGCCGACTGCCCCGCCGCCGCCGCCCGTCGACAGCCCCGCCCCGCCGCCCGCGCGCCGGCAGCACCGCTGGCCCCCCGCACGCCGACGGCCCTGCCCGCCGCCCGTCGACTGCCCCGCCCCGCCGCCCGTCGACAGCCCCGCCCCGCCGCCCACGCGCGCCGGCAGCACCGCTGGCCCCCCGCACACGCGACGGCCCTGCCCCGCCGCCCGTCGACTGCCCCGCCCCGCCGCCCGTCGACAGCCCCGCCCCGCCGCCCACGGCGCGCCGGCAGCGCCGCTGGCCCCCGCGCGCCGACTGCCCCGCCCCGCCGCCCGCGCGCGCGGCCGCAGCACCGCTGGCCCGCCGCCCGTCGACGGCCCTGCCCCGCCGCCCGTCGACTGCCCCGCCCCGCGCGCACCGGCAGCGCCGCCCCCCGCTGCCCGCTGACTGCCCCGCCCCGCCGCGTGCCGGCTGCGCCGCCGCTGCCGCCCCGCCGCGCACCGATGGCGCCGCCCCTCCGTGCGCCGGCTGCGCCTCGCTGCACGCAGGCTGCACGACATCACCACGCACCCTGGTGACCTTGATAACCTGATCCTCCCTACCGGTCATCCAATCTACTGTGCTGCACCAACCGGCAAACGACTCGCGCTGCAACGGAGTGAGAAAGTTCCTGACATCGTAAGCGACCCCCAATACCTTGACCTCCGTGCCAGCGGGGACGGTCGAGTTGCAGTTCGCAGCTGCACCACTAGGCTGACGGAATGCCTCTTCTATGGCCGCCACCCAGCTCTCCAAAGTTGGGTACTTGTGCACGAAGCTAGGCCCCCCCGCCACAGCGTGTCTCATGTAGGCCACAAGCACGCCGAATTTCTGATCTGGGTCGGCGTGCGTGTGGCCCACGAGCATGCGGTGCATTTCGACGACGTCGAAGAAGCCAACGTGTACGAGCCACCATGCAAACAGTAAGACGGTGTGATTCCGGTTTTCACTCCCACCGTCCAGTTGCAGGCACAAACACCTGGGCATGTGCGGCAGCCCCGCCCTCCTCCATGGCTGGTCCCTCATCAACTGCGCCAGGATGTGCATCAGCATCGTGACGGTGACACTGCCGGAGAGGTTGTCGGTCATGAGGACCCATGCGAGAACGATGAACCACATCGCCTTGTACCCATGGACGGCCGCACAGAAGAGCGAGAACGGCATCATGCCACCTGCATAGCTGCCCCATGAGTCGGGCCCCCCCACCAGCTTCGGCCAGTATGTCTTGGCGTGATCCAGCTTGTCGAGGTTGATCGACAAAATGGCCGTCAACATAGCGGCCACCATCGCGCAGGCAAGCTCGCGCCTCAACCAATAGTTCTGGCGGGTAAACCAGGCCAGAGCGACATGCTGCTTGATTTGGTTGTCGACGTACTGCCGTTGTGCCTCAGTTGAAGCACCGCGGCGCCGCATGCGCAGTTCCACGCAGTCCGCGCAGTGACCGGTGCTCTTGTTGTGCGGGCATACCACCACCTTCGGGCTCCTCTGCCCTGGGAAGTAGTCGCCTTTGCAGTAGGTGCGCCAGATGCGGTAGAATGCGTTGTAGCCTAGCACCTTGGCCCCTTCCCCCGCTTCTGCCACCACGTCTTCAACGTACATGGCGTGCATCTCCTTGATGGACATGACGTCCATGAAGACAACGCCAGCATGAGTCGGGTCATGGTCTGCGATCTGCTGCACCAACTCGTGCATCCACATTGCTGCGTGTTCGCCAACCTCCGAACGCCCCCGAGCATCACGCTCAGGTGGTGCGTGCTCCAGACCAACACCGAAAGTCGCTAGGTCGTTGGGATGCACGGTCAGGAAATACTCTTTCGCCGACACGACCGACGCCACCAGATTGTTCCAAGTCGCCCGGGTAACGCCGGCCATCTTCCGGATGGCAGATGCACAACCGGTGACGGTGTACATGCACCCCGCAATCACCACGTCCACGTGTAAAGGGCCGGTAATGATGTACTTCTTGTAACGGCCACCGTCGGCAGGGGATTCTACCTCGATGTTGCCCACGCCGGCCGACCGGATCACGTCGCAAAGGGAGGCCATGCGCTGCTGGTCCGTTTGGTTGTACAGGTACTCTCGAAAGGCAGTCCACGACCTGGTATCGGTAAGTAAGGTGCCCACCTTCTCGAGGCAATGCTCCCCACAAGTCGGACCGCACTTCCTGGCCTTGGCGATGTCCTTGTCAACGGACTTCAATTTGGAGGCGAGAAGCCGGGCGCCATCTTTCTTCCCACTGCGCTTCGCTCGAGAGGAAGACGTGCCGGGCCCCATTTCCGTGTGAAGCAGGTCGTCGTCAGAGCCGTCAGAATCTACGCCCCAACTAGCTTCAGAACTCGCATCCGAATCCACCAGGTCTGGCACATCCCATTCTTCATCCATGTTAATAGGAAATCTACTGTATTACACCCGGTGGTGCTTGGACAGAAGCAAGAAACCCCGCCCACCGCTCAAATGTGGCGCCCAACAAAGCCCCAAACTGTTTTCTTCAATAAGTCTACTGTTCTACATCCGGTGGTGGATGGACACAAGCAATAAAGGCCCCGCCCACACCTCAGATTTCTTTAGAAAATCTACTGATCTACATTCGATGGCGCCTTCACAGAAGCAGGAAACTCCGCCCACCGGTCAAATGTGACGCCCAACAAAGCCCCAACTGATTTCTTCAAGAAGTATACTGTTTTACAGCCGGTAGTGCTTGGGCAGAAGCACTATAAAAGAGACAACCAGCGCAGGCCAGAAATCGCAGGCCAGAAATCGCAACTATGTAAAGCCCGCCCACACATCGGATTTCTTTACGAAAAACCTGTTTTACATTCGATGGGGTCTTGACAGATTCAAACAAATTATCGTTTCTACCTGCGTGCGACTGCTGCGGCTGAGTGCTGCAACTTGTCTTCACGTCTTCACGTCTTCACGTCTTCACGTCTTCACCGCGTCTTCACCTGTCTTCACCACGTCTTCACGGCTTCACGGCTTCACGTCTTCACGGCTTCACCTGAACACCTGAACTTCACCTGAACTTGCCGTATCGTGTCTTCACGTCTTCACGTCTTCACGTCTTCACGTCTTCACGTCTTCACCGCGTCTTCACCTGTCTTCACCACGTCTTCACGGCTTCACGGCTTCACGTCTTCACGGCTTCACCTGAACACCTGAACTTCACCTGAACTTGCCGTATCGTGTCTTCACGTCTTCACGTCTTCACGTCTTCACGTCTTCACGTCTTCACCGCGTCTTCACCTGTCTTCACCACGTCTTCACGGCTTCACGGCTTCACGTCTTCACGGCTTCACCTGAACACCTGAACTTCACCTGAACTTGCCGTATCGTGTCTTCACGTCTTCACGTCTTCACGTCTTCACGTCTTCACGTCTTCACCGCGTCTTCACCTGTCTTCACCACGTCTTCACGGCTTCACGGCTTCACGTCTTCACGGCTTCACCTGAACACCTGAACTTCACCTGAACTTGCCGTATCGTGTCTTCACGTCTTCACGTCTTCACGTCTTCACGTCTTCACGTCTTCACCGCGTCTTCACCTGTCTTCACCACGTCTTCACGGCTTCACGGCTTCACGTCTTCACGGCTTCACCTGAACACCTGAACTTCACCTGAACTTGCCGTATCGTGTCTTCACGTCTTCACGTCTTCACGTCTTCACGTCTTCACGTCTTCACCGCGTCTTCACCTGTCTTCACCACGGCTTCACGGCTTCACGTCTTCACGTCTTCACGGCTTCACCTGAACACCTGAACTTCACCTGAACTTGCCGTATCGTGTCTTCACGTCTTCACGTCTTCACGTCTTCACGTCTTCACGTCTTCACCACGTCTTCACCTGTCTTCACCACGTCTTCACGGCTTCACGGCTTCACGTCTTCACGGCTTCACCTGAACACCTGAACTTTGCGTATCGTATCTTTGATACATTGCATCATTTGCATGCCTTGGAGCTGCACGTCTTCAAGCAGTGTCACCCAGTTCCCGCTTGATTCAAATGCACTT
Source organism: Mesostigma viride (assembly GCA_009746045.1). NCBI lineage: Eukaryota > Viridiplantae > Streptophyta > Mesostigmatophyceae > Mesostigmatales > Mesostigmataceae > Mesostigma > Mesostigma viride. The sequence continues at coordinate 3,183,860 of RPFO01000154.1, forward strand.
CGCGCTTGAATTCGTGACTTCGCTCAAGGTGGAAGGTGATGGGCACTAGCCACGGGAACTATGCCCGATGCTGATAGCCGAATCGATGACATGGACGAATTGAGTGATTTGTGTTATGCCGGGGACGATTGTAGAAAATGGGTGCTAGGAAAGAAACCTGGTGCCATGAAAGTAGATTTTTTGGCCGGTGCAAACCACCAATGCGCCGGCCGATGTGGCAAGGTCCTGCACGGCATCTGTACGCATATTTTCAGGCACGCAGACGACGGTGACGGCACGGAATGGCAATGCTCTGACTGCGGCGGCCCTCCACGATGCCAGCCGTGCGCCACGCTCGAGCAGCCAGGGCACACTAGCAACATTAAGCCCACGGAGCCTTCCACTATCAGCCCAGAGTGCCCGGATAATTCGTTTCGCACGCCCGTCACCGAGGATGACCTGAATTTCGATGATGATGTCGGTTGTGATGATGAAGCTGCAATGGCAGAGGATGACTTCCATCATGATGGGGCTGCAAATGCGACAAACGAGAAAGATTCCGCGATGTCTCCTCAGCGTCCTGCCGACGAGCATGGTCATTCAAACCCGGGTTCGGGGCTGGACGCCACTAAGGAGGCTCTGTTCTCTTCCCCTCTACCTGAGGCCGGCGTTCCTGAAAAGCGGGACGATGGCACGCCGGTCCCTACTGCAAGGTCTTTTAGCCGCAGTGGACCGATGGCACTGTCTGTCGTGGAAATTTCTGGCTGGGATACCCTCGGGCTGGTGGTGGGGGGCCTCATCATCGACAAACAGCTGCAAGCGGTGCTGGTCGCCCAAACGACCTACACAACAAAGAAAACATTAAAATCGGCATACACAAATGCGGCACGGGGGAGATCCTCTACCATCAAGATGACAGATGTGGTGTGCATGGTCGTCGATCGTGACCCTGCCACTGGGCACATCCCCGGATTCAAGGTAGTTGACACATTTCCGGAGAGTGCGCGAAACGAGCGTATTGAGCGCACTCTCGCCTGGGCCCAGTCGCACCAAGGTGAGCTGGTGTCCCAGATGACATGGGACTTCCTCGCTGAGGTCCCATGCATCTTGACAACAGGATTTCCTAGGGACCCCGCCCTTGCCTTGTATTCAGGTCCTGCTGCAGTGGCGTGGTCTCCGGCGCCTAGCCGGGGGATGCGAGTGCGTGCCCCCCCGCCCACAGTGAAGCCCCCAGAGGCAGCCACGCCTTTGGTGGACGTCACCAACGCACAACAGCGACCCAAGCGGAACAGCAAAGCCAAGTCCTCCCAGCCGGCAGAGAAACGCCGGCAGCCAGAGCGCACCCAGCCAGAGCGTACCCAGCCGCTGCCGCCGCCGACCCCCGTACTGGTGGGCGTGGAACAGACGATGAGAGAGATGCAACGAGCTATGGAGAACCAAAGCAAGAAGGTTGAAGAGCTTGGTTTGCAGCTGCGTCAAGAGGTGCAGAAACAAGTGGTCCAGCTGGAGCAGCAACTGCAGCAGCAGCAGCAGCAACTGCAGCAGCAACAGCAGCAGCAGCAGCAGCAGCAGCAGCAGCAGCAGCAGCAGCAGCAGCAGCAGCAGCAGCAGCAGCAGCAGCAGCAGCAGCAGCAGCAGCAGCAGCAGCAGCAGCAGCAGCAGCAGCAGCAGCAGCAGCAGTTCCCGCAGCAGCAGCAGCAGTTCCCGCAGCAGCAGCAGCAGTTCCCGCAGCAGCAGCAGCAGTTCCCGCAGCAGCAGCAGCAGTTCCCGCAGCAGCAGCAGCAGTTCCCGCAGCAGCAGCAGCAGTTCCCGCAGCAGCAGCAGCAGTTCCCGCAGCAGCAGCAGCAGTTCCCGCAGCAGCAGCAGCAGTTCCCGCAGCAGCAGCAGCAGTTCCCGCAGCAGCAGCAGCAGTTCCCGCAGCAGCAGCAGCAGTTCCCGCAGCAGCAGCAGCAGTTCCCGCAGCAGCAGCAGCAGTTCCCGCAGCAGCAGCAGCAGTTCCCGCAGCAGCAGCAGCAGTTCCCGCAGCAGCAGCAGCAGTTCCCGCAGCAGCAGCAGCAGTTCCCGCAGCAGCAGCAGCAGCAGTTCCCGCAGCAGCAGCAGCAGTTCCCGCAGGCATCGTCGGCAGTGCTTCATCTACAGCTGGCGTCACCGGCAACACAGCAGTTCCCGCAGGCATCGTCGGGAGCACTTCAGTTACAGCTGGCGTCACCAGCAGCGCTTCAGTTCCCGCAGGCAGCGTCGGCAATGTGGCAGATTCCACAGGCATGGTCGGCACTGCAGCAGTTTTCGCAGGGACCGTCGGCAGCAGAGCAGTTCCCGCAGGGATCATCGGTGGTGCAGCAGTTCTTTGTGAGTCATTCGTGTAGTGTTGAGTGGGTGGGGTGGGTGGGTGGGGTGGGTGGGTGGGGTGGGTGGGTGGGGTGGGTGGGGTGGGGGGTGGGGTGGGGGGTGGGGGGGGGGGGGGGGTGGGGGGGATGGGGGGGTTGACTGTGTGACTGCGTGGCTGCTTGGCTGGAAAGGAGGGTGCGTGGCTGCGTGGCTGCGCTGCTGCGTGGCTGCGTGGCTGCGTGGCTGCGTGGCTGGCTGGCTGGGGGGGGTGCCGGGTGCGTGGATGCGTGGATGTGTGGCTGGGTGGGTGCGTCACTGCGTGGCTGGCTGGCTTTGTGGCTGCGTGGGCGGCTGGATGGCCGGGTCAGCGTGGCTGCGTGTTCAATGGGATGCTAATATGTTGTTGCCTTTGGATGCCACAATTCATGGATTCTTTTGTTCACATGCAGGTGCTGCCGTCTTCCCCATCGACGTCGTCAAGACCGATGTCGCCAAGAAGGATGATGCAATCACTCTCGGCCATGTTTAACTCATGTGGGCCTTCATGGCCACACGGGAAATATGATTGAATCAGTTCTTTGACACTGAGTTGGCACTAGACGCAACACCTTTGATGCACATGAGTGCAGGGCGCATGTGTGGAAACCATGCAACCATGGCGATCCCTCAAAAAGTTTGGTTATGTAATAAGTGAGACAATTATTCCGGACGTATGATGGCCCAACGTCCTGTAAGGTTGAGTTGTCTTATTCAATTGGCATATGTTGTCTTATTGATGTTGTCTCATTGCCTTAATGGGTCAATTGTCTTAGTTTATATCATGTATATCTTGGGAAACTCATTGCTTCAATAAAATGCATGTTAGGCGCAATCAACCCCCTCAAACACATCTGAAAACTGCACAGTGCATCAAATGTATCCTAAACAAAAAAATGTATCCTAATCCGGTAAAACCACCCTGATGCCACCTGAGTAGACGCTAAAAGAGAACTGAGCTAGTGCTGAGCCAAAATGACATGTGTTTTGCCACCCTAGACACCCAAAAACATGCCCACTTTGATCACGGAATGTGAGGAGGATGCCCACCGGTGCGTCATACGCCATACCCCGCCATCGGCACAGCCATGAGCCAAACTTGCGAGTCTACCTTTAACAACAAGGCTGGTAGGACGACACGCCTGGGCAGCATATGCAATGCCTATCTCAGGCTGATAATGTGTGCTTTTGTGCCAACAACCAAGTTGTTCCACCCAACAACACATTAAAAACCCTCTTCCAAAATGCCCAACAAGCCGGACACATGGAGGACCACACACGCAGTATATAAAGAGAAAATAAGCTGAGTTATTATCCAGCAACCCGTGGCTAGCTGCTGTGGCTAGCATTACAAAGGCTATCATTTACTCAGTGGGAAAGGTGAAGAGAACATTGGAACAACCTACCTGACGCATGTGCCACCAACGCATTGTGTCCAGCAAAATGCACACTGCCTCCTTTCTAGCAAGCACGAGCCACTTCTTTAGGAGACAGGTGCCAGCTCGCCAGTGTCTGGGGACAATGATGTCGCTGCTTAGGAAGATCGCGTGAATTTCCTCGAACACAACTGTCTATACCGGAAAAGATATTTCAGAGAAGCATGGAAACAAAAGCATGACACCTTCCCGACAGGTTGTGGGCCACGCGCTGCAGCAAGCCAGCCACGTCATGTGCAGACGAACTGACTGGCTAAAAAACATTCAGGATTCTAACGATGCAGCGCCAGGACCCGCAACTTCATGGCAGCATCTGGCCGGAAAGAAGGCAAAAAGCTTACGTCTAACAAGCCAAGAAAGCAGGAAAACGCTAACTATAGACGTTTTATACAAGCACGTGCCATAACGGGCGTTTATTCGTGCCCAGGCGCACAAGAAAGGCCAGCCTTTCATGGAGAGGTCGGGCGCGCATCGCGCAGGCCTAATGTTATCTTACCGCAAAATGACGGGAAAGGTAAATAGAAGCAGCGGGAAATTTACGGATTTAGAAACATCATTAAACTAGCTTCTCTTACGACCATATCAAAGCTGGTAACAATCGACAATCACACGCGCAGGCATCCGTTATACTCAATTCATCCCGACAGAAATTCAGGTCGGACCCCCCCTGCCGACGGTAAAGAAAAAAAGCCCGCGACATTACAGATCGCAACCAATGATCCCACCACTGTGAAGTGGAATCAGTAACTAATCTTCTCCAACAATCGAGCATGTTTTCTGCCTTCCGCGTGCCAATTTGTCACGTTTCGTGTAAAAGCAGTCGCCATGGCCACTTCCGCAAGGGGTGCGCGCACCGTGCACCCACTTTTCACGGTACGGAGGGGTACCGCGGAATTTTTTTGGCGCGGAAAATATTCGCCGCGCCGAGTCCCCTTAATTTATAATTTAATTTTAATGGAGACGTGAGCAAACAAGCAGTGCTATAAGCGAGGCGCATAGTACTAGCTAGGCTGGCTGATGTCGGTTGGCTACTACTGAGCTACTGGTTAGGATATGGGCGATTGCATGGATACGTTCTACCCTGCATTGGCATTGCACTATGCGATGGCGATGTCCAGGTTGCATGCGCATCACCCGAGCATGGGTGTAACTACACGGCTAGTCTATAGCCCGTAGGGGGTTTTCACAGCTGGTTGTTGACGATCAGGTCATCGCCCCGCCGTGCAGAACACATTGGGCTTCTTGGCCGGTCAATTGCTTGTGGCGGAGGTACTCCGGCCACAAGGTCGCGTCGCTGCTGCTGCTGAGCCTGGCCGGTCAGGTCGTCGTCCAGCGTCCGGCCAGGAGAGGTCTTGCAGCTCAATTCTTGCGGCACGAGAGGAACAGGCTGCCGCTTATCCTCAATGGAACGGAAGGTAAGCAGGCCTGGTGGGGGTACGGGGTGCCGGCCGCCTTGTCCCGTGAGTGGGGAAGGCGGTGCCCATGGATGCAGTTCTATATAATTTACCTACGAGTTCCAGTTGGGTAAGGAGCTTGATCCTGAGCTCGGCCTCAACTAGAGACTTGACCGTCTTCACTGGCTGCTGCTCGAACGACGCAGCACCACTATGAAGCCGCGAACCACAATGAAGCCGCTGCTAAGAAAGGCTGCGTCAAAATTCAAATAAAACTGAGCGCTGTTAGCAAACTCCTTCCAAGAAACCACGCAACAAATCCCTGGCAACTTGACGACATGCCACGGCTCACGCTTTGACACGTCCCAGCCATGCAACGTGGATAAAAACACTAAAAAAGAGGCTATGAGTCTGGAGCGATGCGCAGCACGGAATGGCATGCTACCTGGCGCTAATTAATTGCACGGAAAGAAGCCGAAAACTTGCGTTTATAACCCATAAAGGAAGCGAAACATTAAAATGACGGGACACTGAGCACACGATCGTACCATTAACGGTATTGTCCTAATTCACCCAGCGGCGCAAGAAATTGAACAATAACCTTCCCTGGAACGCGCTTTCCGCCAGCCTGGAGAGTTTCTTACCGATAATGACGGAAATCTGGCCGAAACCCATGCAGCAAATTATTTAAAAATTTACTAATAACAATGTTAACTCATCCTTGAAGCCCACAAAACCTGACAATCACCGCCGCCAGCGTGCATTCTAATTTATTCCTCTCGACCAAAATTTCAGATTGGACCCCCGTGGCGATGGTCATCAATAACATCATCGACACTGCAAAACGCACATTTACTCCTCTATGAAGTAACATCATAAACTCATTGTCTTTTAGATTCGCACAGTTTCTCTGCATTCCGTGAGCTATCTTTTTCTAGTCTGCCTGAAAGCACGTCGCCATGGCCAGCTCCGGTAGGGGTGCGCGCACCGTGCACCACTTTTTCACGGTACGGACGGGTACCGCGATTTTTTTCGGCGCCAAAAAATTCGCGCCGCGTGCTTGGCGCAGTCGATGTCCATGTAAGATCTATGTCGAATATCTTAGAAAATTCAACAATCCATATTACGACACATGCCCTGTTTGCCATGAATGACACAGCAGGCGCCCCAGGTGATGGCAGGCAGATCCCGTGACCTTGAACAATCATGATTCTAGCGCCGTCGAACTTAAATGCCAATATTACATCACGCCAGTATCACACCACGCACGCAGGCGTAGACCCCAGGGGCCACCAGCGCGGAGCCTTGGCCTTCCAAAATCCTATCCCATGATGGTTCCCGGCCGATGCGTAGCTGTCGCATTGACCATGATGCTTTCAGTGGCCGACGCGGTGAATCCCATCCTCAGACGGCGATGGTGGTGATCGATTGTGGCGGCCCCGCAACATCCCATAACAGGTTTGGCTCATCAACCATGATTGAGATTTTACTTCTTCCAAACTACGTGTGGTGACGATGACCGCGTGGTTCCCAAAACTGTGGCGGTCGGACGATGGCAGCATGAATACTACATGACAATATGTTTACTCACTACAACATTTTTTATGCTTATTATTTTTATGCTTTGATTATTATTATTATTATTATTGCTTTTATTATAATTATCACCTTGGGTCACCAACCAGTGGCGGCCCTCATTCGTTGAGAAGTATCTTGAAACTCTGCTTCGCTGCCTCCTCCTTGCAGATGACGAGGCTGATGCCCCGCACCACCACTTCGCCCAGTAGCCTGCTTTCCCCCCCCGCGCCCTTGAGAGCAACCGCTACCTGGAATCCCACCCCATCCCTCTCCTCATGAAACTCGACCTTCTCGCCCCGCGCCCTGGCAAAAGCCTCCAATGCGGCGGTCCACGGTTGCGGCTCGGTGGCGTGTGCCAGCCCATCACGCTTTGCAAGCACATCATGGTGATGGTGGCGGTGGTTCCGATCGGCGTTGTTGTGGCCTCCTTGGAGGGAAGCGCCGGTCATCACACCCGTCGTGGTGGTGCTCATCGACATCGCGTCCACGGCGAGTGTTTTCTCAAAGTCCCCTGCGAGTGTTTCGGTCGCGCCGGCAAACACCGACGGTTGCTGCTGGTCCTGAACGGCACTGCTGAGCGCCTTGAGCGTGATCAGGGCGTTTCCCGCGGCCTCAAATTGTGCGTCCTTTTTCGTGCGCCCCGTGCCGTACGCCACGGAACGCTTGTTCAAGCAGAGCCGGGTAAAGAACACTTTGTCTTTCGAGGGAGGCTTGTCGATGTATTCAAAAACCAAGGACCACATGGATATGTCCATGTTGGCATCGTCGTCGTCAGGATCAGGGGCAGAAACGGCGCCGCCCTGGCCGTCCGCGCCGCCAGGCTCTCGGTACCCGTAGGCGGCCCATTTCCGGAGGCTGCAGAGGGCGATGCTGCAGCACTCCTGCTTGGCGGCCTTGAGGGAGCTCCTCTCGGCGTTGGTGATGACCACGTCGTCTACTTTTAGCTCGCAGAGAAACCTGCGCGCGTGGTCTGGACCGGTGCTGGTCAGCTGGTGGAACTCGATCGCGGAGCCAGCCTGGGCGACGATTTGCTCCAATGCAGCCGTGGCGGTCAGCGTTGCAGCCATTCCACTGTCGATTGCGCGAGTGTAAGTCCTCGGCAATGATGATAAGCCTCCGAAGTTGCTTCACTGAGAAGTTTTATTGACGTTGTTATTTAAAATACGTCTGCCGCTGCGTTCCCAATTACTACTCACAACTGCGGCATTGCATCGAATTGCTGATATTCACGCCGCCATGCTAGGGGTACCATTAAGCATTCCAAGACCCGCAAATCTACGTACAACCACGGCATTGCCGCCGTATCCTGGCCCTCTGCAAGCCGATGCAGTTGTTCATGGCGTACGCCACAAAAATGGCCGCCTTTAATTAGGAGGAAAAGCTGCAGGAAGAGGACAATTGGCTGGCAGTGGCGTCCCAATTAGCTCAGGCGTTCGACAAGCCTAAAATATCGTTGCCTTTTGACTATCGTCATGGCAAGCGGCTAAAGATCATGCAGCCATTACAGCAATTCTGCGTTCAGTGCAAGGACTTTTGGGCGCTACTTTATCGGAAAATAGGCGAGCGCCATGGTAGCTAAGCACAACTATCTCTCTTCGCTCGGTATTCGTTGTCAGCAGTAAGCAGTCCCTCGCAAGCTCTCGCAAGTTTGGGTGGCAAGTGGCACGACGTGGCACACTGGCATGGGGCAGATCACCTTTCACCGCTACAATTTACTGAATTTAGCCTGAATACACCCCCCGCATTGGTAGTTTTAATTCAGTTCGGCCAAAAGGCCCTTCGGAATTAGACATTAGCGTTTTATTGGTTGAAAGTGTTACTGTGTCCGCCCAATTAATTAATTATTAGTTTGTTTGTTTGGTTACCGAACAACCGTTAAACCGGCTGCGAAATTTAATAATTCTTGGTTTGTTTTGTATAACCCAGCCGGATGCACTGCTCTTACGGCTAGTAAAAGCACATTTTTCAGCCAGAGATTTAATATTTCTTTGTTTTTTACCGCAAAAGAAGCGCTCTTGGCAGTCAAATTATTTATTTACACTTTCTTTATTTGTTTGGTAGCTTCAAAAACTACAGGTCAGTACACTCGGGAATTAGTTAATTAAAATTCTTTTGTTTTATTTATCGTTTGCAGCTGGCCGGCGCCCAGCCTCATAATTATTTAGTAAAACTACCAATGCGGAGGGTGTAGTTTGTCAACTTTGGCAAGCTTTTCAGGGGTCGTTTTACAAGTCGTAACTTGGCCTCGGACCTCGGACCCTCGGTCGTACAACAACAAAGTGAAAAGAGTCGGGCTATTCGTGGCACACCTTCGTTATCATTTAAAAATGGAAATAAACAACACCCATTTTCTTGCCCATTTCCCCTGTATAGGTATTCCCCGGAAAAAGTGAAAGAGTCGTAAATAATATGCTCGCTTGCCAGAAATGAAAACCCTCCCAAACCTGTCCCCAATCCCCAAAGCTAAAAGACTTGAAAGAGCTGGAATAGGGGATTGAGTACGTTGAGTTGATCAGAGTTGGGTTTATTCGTTTATTCCCGCGCCGGTGGTACGACAGGCGACAGGGCGACCCGGGCAGTCACCCGGCCCACCCCCATATTCCATAAGGCAGGAGTCAGGACCAGCCGTTGGATCCACTATTATCAAAATAGGGAAAAATAGGGGACCGGCTAGGACCGGAAGAGCTGAGAACTTCAGCTCAACTTCTGAGTTCTGCGAGCCAAACTTGTTTTACTTATGCTGCACCCTGCCCCCGCGCAATTTCGTTTGCATACTGTACGCGCGAGCGATCAGCGCACCAATTAAGCTCCCAACATAATGCGAATTATTGATGTATGTACGCCATTACGCCAATCTCACCCAATTAGCCACGAAACGTCGCTGTTGCTGAGTGTTGCATGCTCTTGAGGTACCGCAAAGCCGAAATGGTATATGAACAGTAGCACATGGCACTACGGAGATGTTCTCCCTTGACAATTTATCGTATTTTCGGATGGCCATGGGGGCTGCACCGCGTGCATGCTAGCATGCTCGAGAAGGTTTGCCATGCAATTCAAGGCAGTTAGCATGAATTTTGGAGACCCATTGCCATGCAGTCCAGGGCAGCATTGGCAGCGCTTCTGGTGTTGTCGGCGTTGCTTAGCATGTCTATGATAGCATGGCAACCCTGGCACGTGGACCTCTTTCGCCACGACAACTTGCATGGCTTTACGGGCAGCATATCCATATTTGAGCGGAATCACACGGAATTTGATGCTGGGGAGAGTGCCATCAAACAATTGCCAGCAAATGCCGCACAGGCGAGCGTGGTAAGACACTCGAACTCTGGGAGGCTCGGTCCAGCTACTCGAGCGTCTGCCTCGCATCATGTCAGGAAATCTAGTTCGGCAGTGTCGACGGCCCATTCGAGACCCCGTGCACGTAAATTTGAAGGCGGGGAGCCTGCGAGTGCAAGCCTCCCTTCGCCGCCTGCCTCATCCAGCGAAGCGCCTGAACATCGCGTTCCTATTATTATGAGCAGGCAAGTTGAAATTCTAGAGAGAAGCATGCCTAAATAAACTGTGCCTATATACACTGTGCCCGTATAAACTGTGCCTACATAAACTGCGCCTATGTAAACTGTGCCTGTAAAAATTGCGCCTGTTATAGACACTGTGCCTGTATAAACTGTGATGCCAAAAGAAACAGGGTCGTCGACTTGGGTACTGCTGTGGTTGTGCTATAATGGAGCTACGATGGAGCCATATTAGTTCTATATTGGAGCCATAATGACTCTATATAAGTGATATTGTTGTGCTATAGTCGTGTCGTAGTTGTTCTGTAATTGTGAGCCGACCAATCGGAGTCAGGTGGAGGACGCAGCGCCTTGCCTGAAGTTACCATAGTGTGCTAATTACACTTTTGGCTAAACATGGCATTTGTTATGGTCCAATCGCATGTTCCCTGGCTATCAGCAGTAACTGTTGAATTCAGATTGCGCAGCTGTTAGGCTCGTCAGGCCTCTGTACATGGTGTTGACGGTACAACGATGGCGATTCACTGGCAAACCGTTTTCATGGAGCAGCCATGGCAAGATTGTTGCATTGAGGAGGGCAATGCGGCAAGCAGTCATGGAAAACCGTTGCATTGAGGAGGGCAAGGCTGCACACGGTCATGGCAAATCGTTGAGTTGAGGAGGGCAAGGCAGCACATGGTCATGGCAAACCGTTGAATTGAGGAGGGCGTGTTTATCCCAACAACAAGCAGGCCCCGCCCATTCTCGTGTCACACGCGTTTACCCCAACCACCCCAGGAGCCACCCGATCTGGTCCTGCCCCGCCATCTGGTGCCACCCACCCGTTCTGGTCGCGTGTGTTGCCCACCAACCTCGTCCCCGCAGGGCTTGGTTCCCCCCTGTGTGATGAAACCATTCCTGCCCCTCCCCCCCTGAACCACTCCTCTCCCTCTCCTTGCCTCGTGATACTTTTTAGCTTCCCCTGCACAGGCAGCACTGACAGACCCACCCACACCAAACTTCTTGCTGTTGTTTATTCCGGTTCCCCCTGCCGACCTTGTTTATGACACAACTTGGCCATGACACGACTTGATGCTGCCGACGCCACAGGCAGCGCTGGTCCCCAGGCATGGCAGTGCACAGCGGCCCCCACTCGTTGGGCAACGTGACCGACGCCCTGTACGCGCTGCTGCCTGCCAGGGACCCCCTGGAGAACATGACGTTCGGCAGGTGTGCCGTCGTGGGCAGCGCAGGCAAGTCCTTCCTTCAACCACCTCTTGACCTCCGGCATGCCGCCATAGACCTTTTTGTTTTTCCTCAGTGTCCATCCTTCCCATCTTTCTGCTACCCTTCCCCCCCCTATCCTCCCGCCAAAAAAGTTTGTCATCCTTTTCGGCGCCCAGTTCGCCAACCTTTGCGGCAAGCGTGTTGGTGCTGCTGCTGCTGCTGCTGCCGCTGCCGCTGCCGCTGCCGCAGCTGCGCAAGGCCTCATGAACAATCGTTCAGGTGTGGATCAACTCCTTGTTGCTGTAATAACCTGTGTGGCATGCCTGCTGCTGTTGCGCAATCCTCGAGGTTCCTTACTTGACGATGCAATCACTTGGTTAAGTATCCGCACGACCTCCGCTACGACTTGGGAGCCTCGTGGTTGATTGTTGAATGAATGCGTTTACTTGGTTGCTTGTGTAACAATACGCAGGGCAGGCCTGCCGCTGCAGTGCAACCCTCTTGGTTTCATGATGTATTGATGGATTTACTTGGCCTGGTGGGTCTGCCTTGATGGCCTGCATGTGTGGATCTTATATCTACGCCAGGCCTGCGGCTGCTGCGCAAGTTGGGTGCTGAAACACTGGGAGCAACTTAGTATCCACCCTCCATATGCTTGGCTGTTTGTCCTTACAACGCTAGCGCCAGGCATGCTGCTGCAGCTGCGCAAGGCATCTTGAGCTATTAATCCATGCATCTATTTGTTTAGGTAATCTAATTTTTACGACATGCCTGCTGCTGCTGCGCATGTCTTATGTTTTGTCAACGCACCTGCTTGCATCTTCTTCCAATGTTTACGCCAGGCCTGCTCCTGCTGCGCAAGGCCGGCGGGGCGATCGACGGCCACGACGCCGTCATCCGCTTCAACAGCGCGGGCACGCGCAGCATGGAGGAGTTTGTGGGCGCGCGCACGACCCTCCGGCTGGTCAACCGCGACCATGTCGGTGTGTGGGTGCTGGGGTTGGCGGGGTGGGGGATGGGGATTGGGAGGAGTCTGTAATTTGTGAGGGGAGAGTGGGGGGGTGAAGAGGGCACTGGGGCCGAGGGTTGTTTGTGGGGTACACCTGGGAGTTGTGGCATCGGGAGGTTTGTGGGCAGGTGGGTACATGGGAGTCTGGGTTGGTGAGGCGCATGGGCAGCAGGGGGTGTGGGTTCTGGAGTTGTGGGTGGGCGTTGGGGAGTTTGGGGGATAGGAACGGGGGTAGGAATGGGAAAAGGGGGCTGCTTGGGCAAGCCGTGTGCCTGTGTTTGGACATATGCTCATGTGACGCGTCTACGTATTGGGTTGAGTTTTGGCGTTGGTGTGCCGGGATGGGCATGGGGGTTTGGGGTTGTGGGGCTTGGGGTGGGCACGGGCAGACACAACCGGATTCATCAGTATTGCCGGTAATATAAGCGATAGGATTCTGCCCACCACCCCCGTCTGCCCGCAATAGTCTGATGCCGCTACCGTATGTGCCTAATGCCCACCAAATCATTGTACTCTTTGCCCACCACTGTGTACCTTATGCCCAACCCTCGAGGCCATGCGTCTGAGTTACTCAACGATAATGAATGGTACCTTCATGAATAACTAAGTCTTTGTTCCCAGCCGTGGACCCGGACAATAATCATGACGATGATGATGATGATGATGATGATGATGATGATGATGATGATGATGATGATGATGATGATGATGATGATGATGACGACGACGACGACGACGACGACGACGACGACGACGACGACGACGACGACGACGACGACGACGACGACGACGAGGAGGAGGAGGAGGAGGAGGAGGAGGAGGAGGAGGAGGAGGAGGAGGAGGAGGAGGAGGAGGAGGAGGAGGAGGAGGAGGAGGAGGAGGAGGAGGAGGAGGAGGAGGACCAGGACGAGGACGAGGACGAGGACGATGGCGATGGCGATGGCGATGGCGATGGCGATGGCGATGGGGATGGGGATGGGGATGGGGATGGGGATGGGGATGGGGATGGGGATGGGGATGGGGATGGGGATGGGGATGGGGATGGGGATGGGGATGGGGATGGGGATGGGGATGGGGATGGGGATGGGGATGGGGATGGGGATGGGGATGGGGATGGGGATGATGACATCAATAATAATGTCTTGTTTGGGCTTTTTCCTCCCTTATGCCCTCTGCTCGTCCCCTTTCCTGCTTCCCACCACCCCCATCTGCCACCTGCCCACCACCTCGCTGCGCCTTCCTGCCTCCAACCCATGTGCCCTCTACCCCCCTTCCCCCCCAGGCTTCTGCGACCCCTCGTCCCAGTACTGCCTGCAACAGGTGACATCCGACGTGATGCTCCGCCAGTACCAGATGGTCAAGGCGGCGGCGCCCTCACGGCCCATCTTTGCGATGGAGCCTGCATTCACTGAGAGTATAGTGACGGACGAAATGCTGCGCCCAACTCTGGGCTTGGTCGGCATCCACCTGGCACTGGCACTGTGCGACCAAGTCCGCCTGTTTGGTGAGTGGTATTAGATGAAATTACGGTAAAGCACGCGTGGGTGGTATTAGATTAAAAGCACATGACCGTGTCACGTGGGTACCAATACAGGAACCTTCAAACCCGTGCACTACGAAGGGGGGGTGCGTGGTATTTGGCGGGTGGAAATGCGGTACCCACCGGCCTGTCCGTTTGTTATGCCTGCATGCCCACCGGTCTGTCCGTTTGTTATGCCTGCATGCCCACTGGTATGTCCGTTTGTTATGCCTGCATGCCCACAGGTCTGTCCGTATGTTATGCCTGCATGCCCTCTGGTCTCCGTTGTTATGCCTGGAAGTGTGCGGCCAAGTCCGGCTTGCGTGGTTATTTTGAAGGTTCGAAATGCAGTCCTCATTGTTCACTCCGTCTACTGTTTCTGGCAGCTTGCGGCCGATTTCGGGCTATGTGGTGCGTAGTTTTGGGTAAGGGAGAATGATGGTGTCCTTCAAAAACACCCTCCCAGCAGACATAGTCCGGTTGCTATTTCTGGAAGTGTGTGGCCAGGTCAGGCTGTTAGTGCGCAGTGTGTGGCCACTGCTGGGCTGTCTGGTGCATTGGTGTGGGCTGGGAATGCGATACCCACCTGTTGAATAATCGAGTGGTAGGTGTTGGATCCCCAGCCCACAATAACTGCCTGGTTATTGCCTTATTTTTTCCTGTTCTCTCCCCCGACTGCCTGGTGCCCTCAGGCTTTGTGCGCAACTGGCTGGGCTACATGCACTTCCACTACCACGACGACTACGCGCCCAGGGAGTCCCAGCAGGCACGTGACACGGCCGAATGGCAGCTCATCCTCGCGCTTCAGAAGCGGCTGGGGGGGCAGCGCCTGCAGGTGTGGTGGCTGCTTGCGCACGGCGTGTGGGGCCGGGCAGAGGGGGAGCGAATCAGACGGTCAGCCATATTTACGTAGCACTTGACAGATTATATTATTTTGAAAAGTTAATTATTTAGGCAGGCTTTGAGCGGAGGAAATTGCCTAGCGGCATGTTGGGGCAGAAGGGAGAGAGCAGGGCGATTGAGGGCCACGGGGACGTAGGGGGGGGGGGGGAGATTTCTTTATTGCTCGCATTCATGGGGAGCTATACCGACTGCCGAGAAATCAGTTTTTAAATTTTTATTGGAGCATTGTTCCAGGTATGTGTAGAATGCTTCCGCTCGCAAGACACAGGGGCCCTCCATTACCATCGTGACTAGCTGTATGATATTTAACAGGAATAATCAATCTCCTTTCACCATGGACTAATATATTCTTCAGGAGCAATAGGCATTTGAGAGGTGTGTATTGCCACTCTCACCTCCGTAATTTATCATTCTCAATGAATATATGGTAGTTTATGTATACTACTTTGCTTGATCCGTTGGCTCTGTAGTCCGCCGCTTCTCTTCAGATTTTCATCAGTCCTTTGCATCGCAGCTGGGGCTCGTATTAGTACCAGCCTGGTGCTAGCTGGTTGCGATGGCGACCGTCGTCGGTGGATGGTCGATGGTTTTGGGCTCGGTGGATGGTCGATGGTTTTGGACGCGCTCCCTCTGCGACCATGTGGCTGCTAAAACATTCATTGCAGTAGAAGATTCCTAAAGCATCTGGACGTACTGGATGGGTTTAACCGTGATGATGGTCCCCTCAGGACCGTTCTCCCGGTCTCCCAATCCCAAGTGGTGCTCCCATACGTAACCTCATGGCGCTCCTGTTGCTCGACGGCAGATCCCTCGTCATCAGTATCATCCCGGCCTTGCTTGATTTTTTCGAATGTGCTCATGTCATTGTCTATCGCCCGCAGCTGGCGCACCCCTGCCTGCTAGGCACCAACAGCCCCTGCAACGGCTGCCCCGAGGGCGCCACCTGCGCCCCCGGGATCCCCTTCCCACTGCCCGAGCCAGGTTTCTGCTACGGCCACGGCAACCCCGTGCGGACGCTCGACGGCATCCATCACGCGGCCAAGGCGCTCCCCTTTGCGGACGAGCGGAGGTCCTGCTTCCGCAGCTGTGGGGATGACGAGGGCAAGGCCGCGGGGATATGCCCAGGGGGGCCCACGGGTATATGCCCCGAAGATGTGAGCGGCGCTAGGAGGGAGAGGTGGTGGTTTGGGGGGGGGGGGGAGGGGATGCTATACCTTAAAAACTCGACACCCACCTGTGCCCAATCAGCATGCTTCCACTGGCTTACCTGCATGCCCACGTGGTTGCATCCCTTCCGCATCCTCATCTCGACCTGTGGGATCCCATCCACATACACCGCCAGCTTGAGGTTTAAGAAGGGGGTCCGACCGATCCAGGGCTGCGATCTTAAACCTTAAATCAAATCCAGGGCTGACAATCTTAAACATCAGCTGTGCACGTACTCCCCCTCGCGTACCACTGACCGCTACTCAGCAGCCTTTGCCTACTAGTGGTGCTTACTTTAAGATCTTTTTCCCAAAGCCAGCCCTGCGATCTTAAACCAGAAATTCCAAAATCCAGGGTCTCAAGATCTTAAACCTGGGGTTCTTAAACCTCAAGCTGGTGGTGTACATCCACAAACATCCACAAACATTAAAAAAAAGGAAGATAAAGGAAGAAAAAGGAAATGGTTCCGCAGTGACCCCTCGCTGATGTCAGCGAGGGATCGCACTCACAAAGCCTATAGCGAGAGCATAGGGGGAGGAGAGGGAAGGGGAGAAATGGGGAGAGGGGGAGCTTCGAGAGGGACAGGGCCGGGGGAGGGGGGGGGGAGGGGGAGCTTCGAGAGGGACGGGGCCGGGGGAGGGGGGGGGGAGGGGGAGCTTCGAGAGGGACGGGGGGGAGGGGGGGTGAAGAGGGCTAGCTTCTAGAGGGACGGGGGACTTGGGGGACAGGGCGGAATAGTTGGCGCGGTGCAAATAGCTGCCTTTTGTGTTTTTGCTTAGTGACGAGGTGGAGGTATCAGCATAGAGATATCAGCGTACAAGGATTGTCATCTGCCTCGTCTTGAGTTGTTTAAGCCATAGGTCAATCAATCTGCTTACAGCAGTCATGCAGGGAGGGCGCACAGCGCGACTGCATCTCCCCATTTCTCCCTATGCCCATGCTGTCACCCCATCCCTTCATCACAGGCACGTTTCTCCCCGCCCTTGCGATCGCTCCTTAATCAAGGGACGCAAAGTTGACTCGTCCTATGAAGCTGCATGGCTGTCTTTCTCCCCATCTGCCCTGCCACTGCCACAGGACTACTGCTCATAGTCCTTACACACGCTACGCATTATGCGCACTGTCTTAAAGTGATTTAAAGTGCACAATGTCTGCATTGTTTTAAAGTGGTTTACAGTGCACGACATTCACATGGTCTTGAAGTTCACGACTGCGGAAATAACAATAACCCCTCCCGGTGTCCCCGCAGGTTGTCTTCCGGCCCTGCAACGAGTGGAGCGACGACGAGAACAGTTTGGACAACACGCAGCCCTTCACACAGCTGCCGTCAGACATCAAGGATTTGACGGGGATTTGGGAGACGGGGGCCAGCCAGGCGATTGATCGGGCGAAAAAGGTGCGCGGTGTGGTGGGCGTAAGCCAAGGTGTTAGAGGGGGGCCGTCAGCATAATAAGATCGATAAGGGCAAAGAAGGTGCGCGGTGTGGTGGGCGTAAGCCAAGGTGTGAGAGGGGGGCCGTCAGCATAATAAGATCGATAAGGGCAAAGAAGGTGCGCGGTGTGGTGGGCGTAAGCCAAGGTGTGAGAAGGGGGCCGTTAACATAATAAGATCGATAAGGGCAAAGAAGGTGCGCGGTGTGGTGGGCATAAGCCAAGGTGTGAGAGGGGGGCCGTCAGCATAATAAGATCGATAAGGGCAAAGAAGGTGCGCGGTGTGGTGGGCGTAAGCCAAGGTGTGAGAGTGGGGCTGTTAGCATAATAAGATCAATAAGGGCAAAGAAGGTGCGCGGTGTTGGGGCATCAGCATAATGAGGTTGAACAGGCAAAGAGGTGCGTGGGGGCATCAGCATAATCAGGTTGAACAGGCGAAGAGGTGCCTGGGGGCATCAGCATAATGAGGTTGACCGGGCAAAGAGGTGCGTGGGGAAACAGCATAATGAGGTTGACAGGGCGAAGAGGTGCCTGGGGGCATCAGCATAATGAGGTTGACCGGGCGAAGAGGTGCGTGGGGGGCATCAGCATAATGAGGTTGACCGGGCGAAGAGGTGCGTGGGTGGCATCAGCATAATGAGGTTGACCGGGAGAAGAGGTGCGTGGGGGGCATCAGCATAATGAGGTTGACCGGGCGAAGAGGTGCGTGGGGGGCATCAGCATAATGAGGTTGACCGGGAGAAGAGGTGCGTGGGGGGCATCAGCATAATGAGGTTGACCGCGCAAAGAGGTGCGTGGGGGCATGAGGGCGGCAGAAAGCAGGAAGCCAGAAGGGCCAGGAAGGGGCAGAAAAGCCAGAATTCCAGAAGGGCAGCCTTGCACCCCCTCGTAATCTTACTTATCATTTTATACCACTCATAATCGTACGTATCTTACATGTATTACAAGACGGACAGTATGGTATGCTTACAGCTCCCTCTATGCTATTAACTACTAATTTGTCACCCTTGGGGTTTTACTTTGAGCCCCCCGTCAAGGTTCCCACCTAGGCCACCCATTCGGGGGTTTTTGGGGGGGGGGGTATTAGAGCCCCCGGGCCACAGTTAGCTCCTAGGCTTTGCGGGTGGACCCCCTCCAAAGGGGTCCGAACTCCAGTTCCATCCTCCTGGTCACGTCTCGAGGTCACGTTGTGGTCAAAGTGGCATGGCTGCCTATGCGCACGTGGGTCCTATTTGTTATGACCTCTCTCTTATTGCATTTATGGGCCCCATATTGTGCCATAGTGTAGTCGTTGTAGTGAAAGTCGCGGGTCTGTTGGAACAAATGCCTGTACAAGCTACTGTTCAGCCTATTGTTATCAATAGAGAAACGTGCGTATCGGCTTCCCTGCATGGCATGGGCCAGGTGTCTGTGTCAGATAATAGGATGCTCCTGCAGTCAGAATATTTGTTTGACAGAGTGAGCCTGCGAACTGAGTCCTGTCTTATTTTTCAAAAGGCAATGCATCATGATAACAAGTTTCTCGTGGCTATGATCCTTTTCGAAATGAGGGTGGTCAATTCATTTGGTCACTAACAGAATCCTTGTGTGTGTATGTGTGTGTATGTGTGTGTGTATTTGCGCAGGAACGTTTTACCCTCACAATGGGTTTTCTCGCCTTGTAATACATTTAACTTACATGAGAAGCGTGATTGATCGATCACATCCTTGCATTGAATGACGAATGGCTGATCGATTCCTCGTATTCGCACGTGTCCCCCTCCCGCAGATCCGCGTTGCTCTCGCGGACCAGATGCGGAAAGAGGCTGGGCTGCCCCCAGCCGGCACCACCGCCAGCAGCAAGCACAGCCGCGGCAGCGGTACCAGGCACCGCCAGCATAAAGGCAAGCACGACCGGCAACGTGGGGGGTCCAGGTGATGCCCCCGTGTCAGTCTCCGCAGCAAACAAACCGATTGTTATTTATTTTACATCTGGCGCAAGGTCTTGAGCACGCAAGCTGTCATCGGGGACCTCTTGACCTGTGAAATCCTCAAGTGGCCTCTCAGCTATGGCCTAAGCTCAGCAGTGTGCAAGGCCTGTGAGAACCAAGTGTTCGTGCAGCTTGCGGTATTTCAGAGCTGCTCACCCTAAGCTTATGCGCATGTGCACCGGTACGGTCCAAGCCCTGGGCCCCTGCATAAATGCAGCAGGGAGAGCTGGCTATGCATGCACACCCACAGCCATTGGCTTATTCGCCATGATATCTGCCATAAGTAATAACTGCTCTGAGCTAGCTGTAGTGTGTGTGAGACCCAGCCCATGGTAGCATGCTGGATTTTTCCTATATGGCCCAGTCCGGTGTGAATATAGGTTTTTCAGGAATCTCATATCAATGAGGAAATTTTGATACATCTGAAGATTGTCATTTATCAGCGTACGTGCCTGCGTCAAGTGGGTATACCAGTACAGAGTAATTAATTAATTAAATTTATTTACACGTAACTGCGCGTCACGTGAGCGTAAGTCCTCAGGGAAATGAATATGGGATGGAGTAGCATTGTGGGGTAGCTATTCATATGGATGGATGGATGGATGGATGGATGGATGGATGGATGGATGGATGGATGGATGGATGGATGGATGGATGGATGGATGGATGGATGGATGGATGGATGGATGGATGGATGGATGGATGGATGGATGGATGGATGGATGGATGGATGGATGGATGGATGGATGGATGGATGGATGGATGGATGGATGGATGGATGGATGGATGGATGGATGGATGGATGGATGGATGGATGGATGGATGGATGGATGGATGGATGGATGGATGGATGGATGGATGGATGGATGGATGGATGGATGGATGGATGGATGGATGGATGGATGGATGGATGGATGGATGGATGGATGGATGGATGGATGGATGGATGGATGGATGGATGGATGGATGGATGGATGGATGGATGGATGGATGGATGGATGGATGGATGGATGGATGGATGGATGGATGGATGGATGGATGGATGGATGGATGGATGGATGGATGGATGGATGGATGGATGGATGGATGGATGGATGGATGGATGGATGGATGGATGGATGGATGGATGGATGGATGGATGGATGGATGGATGGATGGATGGATGGATGGATGGATGGATGGATGGATGGATGGATGGATGGATGGATGGATGGATGGATGGATGGATGGATGGATGGATGGATGGATGGATGGATGGATGGATGGATGGATGGATGGATGGATGGATGGATGGATGGATGGATGGATGGATGGATGGATGGATGGATGGATGGATGGATGGATGGATGGATGGATGGATGGATGGATGGATGGATGGATGGATGGATGGATGGATGGATGGATGGATGGATGGATGGATGGATGGATGGATGGATGGATGGATGGATGGATGGATGGATGGATGGATGGATGGATGGATGGATGGATGGATGGATGGATGGATGGATGGATGGATGGATGGATGGATGGATGGATGGATGGATGGATGGATGGATGGATGGATGGATGGATGGATGGATGGATGGATGGATGGATGGATGGATGGATGGATGGATGGATGGATGGATGGATGGATGGATGGATGGATGGATGGATGGATGGATGGATGGATGGATGGATGGATGGATGGATGGATGGATGGATGGATGGATGGATGGATGGATGGATGTAAGTAAGTAAGTAAGTAAGTAAGTAAGTAAGTACTTGCGTGTCATGCGCATGGGCATGCCACGGAGTACTATGCTAATCTCATTAGAAAAATAATTACTTGTTGAGCTTCGCTCATTTTAGTATATGACGCGTGGACGGGCTCAAAGGGGACCGACCTGCCGTAGGTAGCGTAAGACTAGCGCTTGTCACGAGGGTACTGCACCGGCCGGCCCTTGTTGTGCCGAGGCTGAGTGTGGTTCCGGAGTGCAGGCCTAGGTAGCTTCTAACGTACGTCACTAGACCTTGTACCTGCGCTAGCCGCCAGGCGTGGCGCAACTGTGATGGGCAGTCAGTCACCTTGTACTTGCGCCAGCCGGCAGGCCTGCGTGGCGCAATGTGAATGATAGTCAGTACTTAGAGTGGTGTAGGGGACGTAGGGAGGCCTCTTTTCAGCAAAAATGTAAAATAAATGTTTCTCTTGGTGGGAAGGAACTCCAATGGACCAAAAACAAGAAATGTATACGAAAGTTACAAATATCGTCTGCATCAGTGATGCCCCAACCATATAGTCACCAGAGGGGGATATAATCCTCATTTGAGCGCTGTCCTCTGGATTAAATTAAATTGAATATTAACATAACTCCGCTGGGAGTGTATGTAGCACATATCCCTGAGAAGCCGGGCATTTGGCTACTTGAATCCTGCAAGGGTAGGGTGTAAACTACGTCTGCTCTGGGTGCACAAAGTGCGCCTGCACCCCACTATTCTGATTTCTGATTTTCTGATTTGGTACAATTCCAGCATGCACCTATAGGGCGCGGACATACGGGGGCCGGAAGATCATTATGGCTATACAAAGGCTAGGGCATGGCTTCTCAGCAGCGAGTGACTCTCTGCATAGGCAGAGCTTGGCTAAATTCGGAATATTCCATGGGGGGTCCCAATTCCCATTATAGGCGCACATGCGCGTAGGCGTGTGCTACGGGCTAGGCTGAGCCTGACTAATCTACACTACTGTTATACATTCCCTGGTGGACAAGCTGGCGTTCCTTAAATATGCCGCAAGAAGCTCTCGGAGACTCGCTTCACGCTGGACGACGACTTGACCCTGGCCCAGCAACAGCGGCGACGCGAGCTATGGCCGACCTACCTTCAGCTCCGGCAGAGCGCAAGGGGGAAGCCGGTATACTGGAGGGGGGCGGTCATCCACGTTGACCACAAGCCCTGGCAGGCCCCTCCTGCCACCTCAGTCTCTTTTTTTTGTTTGTCTCTTGGTCATGTGCACATCACATATGGTCTCACAAGCCAGTGGGGGGGTTATTTGCCCTTCTCTTAACCGTGCATGTTGCATGACAGACCATCAACATTCCACAGTTTGCATACTAGTGATAATGGCCAGCCACCGGATGCACTTCTTTTTCGGGGGTTAACGTACAGCCAAAAACGTAATGAGGATTTGTACGCTGATTTGCCCTATGTTTCCCACATTATTAGGCACAGGCGCCTGGGCCTAGCCGGGCACTGACCTGGCCCGCACAGATCAACTGCTTGAAGATGCAGGGCTTCTGGGACTATCCGTACTCCGCGCCCGCATGATTGACAAGGAGAATTAATTAATTAAGTAATAGACACGTGACTGCGTCACGTGAGCATAAGTCCTCAGTGGGAGGGGAACATGGGATGGAATGGATGGTATAAGCTATCTAGGTCCTAGTTACAGGGGTGTGGGCACCGCGGCCCGAATCGCTATGAATGCCATACTTGGTCACACGCGGAGCCCCCACAGGCTTGGGGGTGGTCTCCTTCATCACTACTTGCCATCTATCCTTGCGCACCATCTGCCTCCATATTACAGACAAACCAGGAGGCTGCCCGGGGGTGAGCCCGTCACGTCTAGTGTAGCACATGTCCATGCCGAGTCTATCACGAAAAGTCCACGGGTGGCGGCCCTGCCGCGCGCGGCCGGGGCACGCCAGGTGAGGACATATCGCCCAGGCTGGGCGGGCTTGGTGCCAGCTAGTCTATCTGATGTATCTACCTGATCTGTGCGGGCCAGGTGCCCGGCTAGGCCCAGGCGCCTGTGCCTAATAATGTGGGAAACATAGGGCAAATCAGCGTACAAATCCTCATTACTAATGTGCAAACCAAAGGGGATGTTAAGGGCCTGGCGCAGCATCTTGGTGACGGCGCCGTCGAGTCGTTGCTCCAGCTCCTGCGTCAGTGCCCACGTCTCGGCGCCGTAGGTCAGGATCGTCAGAATGACGACCTTGAAGAGGTCACGCTTGACGATCCGGGGTAGGGCGGGGTTGCTCCACCAGCGGCGGTGGTCATGGAGGTGCGCCCACGCCATGCCGATCCGTGTCGTCATGTCGTCCTCGCAGTCGGGAAGCCATCTGCCGAGCAGCTTGAAGCGGCCTGAACAGTGAACAGCCATACGGCGTATAATACGCCGTATGGCGCGTATTATACGCCATACGCAAGATTTCCGTATGGAAATGGGGAAAAAAATACGCACTAAAAAATACGCACTGCGTATTTTTTGCGTATTTTTTGCGTATTGCGTATTTTTTGCGTATTTTTTGCGTATTTTTTGCGTATGAACCGCGTTCGAAGTAGCTTCTGGCATCATTTTGGACGGCAGTGGAGCCGGAACTAGACTGTATCTAGGCGACCTGGAACTCCGCGACAAATAAACGACATGCAGGTGCCAAGCTGGCCGTGCATGTACGACTGTACGTGCATTGCTGCAGATTGCTGCGTGTCGGACTAGGGTCTAGGAGACGAAGGACGAGGAAATTAGGTGACGAAGTTATGTTGTCTGCCAACAAGGGCGCGCATCTGGCACCTAACATTTAATCGTAGCACAATTGACATCCAGGCACCATGGCTAGCGACGGTGATGGTGTGGGTCTATGGAACACGATGATGACTGGGCCGACGAGATGCAGGCCGTATTCGAGACTGTCTGGACACACATCGTGAAAGAACAGACTCTCAACAAGAAAGGGCAGCCGACAGGTAACTACAAGCTAAGTGACGTGCACACTTTTGGATGCAGAATTCTCGGGTTCTACCACCCGAGCAAGGCTAGCACCCGCCATATCATGGGCGCTACGTACGCGAAGGAGGCAAGAGTGAGCGAGTGCAAGAGGCCGCCGGAGGCATTACGTCGCAGGCTGCGGGGTATTTGGTGTGACTCGCGATGCACATAAATGCCTTATTTAGCCATGCAGGCTGCTGCTAGCCAGCCACCGTACCATATGTGTTAATGGTTTAGGGAAGCTGGGTCGGGTTGCTGGCATGCATGGTATCCTGCACGCTAGCCACATTGTTGGCAGCCCGTATGGATTCTTGCTTCATGTAGATCAATATTGCATGGTGGCCTACCACGAGTAGGCAAGATGTCTGTTTCTGGCACGATGTTTTATTACTTTTGGCAAGTTGGCCGACTGACCGTGTGCTATTTACAGACATTATTAGTAACAACAGATGTACAATGCTTGTATTTGTAGGCATGCAGCGACGGCAACGGCAATATTATGTGATGATGTGTTAAATAAAGGCAAGTGGTGTTGCAAGAACACACAAAAAACATGCCTGATTGGTCAGAATGTTGAAGAACCCCCTGAACCATGCAAAAAACAGCATTTTCAAGAGTCCCCGTATGATTTGCGTATTATACCCCGTATGGCGTATTATACACCATACCCATGGGCCCCGTATGGTTGCGTATTGCGTATGGCTGTACACTGGGCCTGAAGGAGGGTAGTTGACCTCCGCATCGTCTAAGAGGCGGAGTGTGGGTGGGGGCCCTGCCATGCCGAGGGCCAGGGCCTCCGTTTTGGGGCTGATTTCTAGACCAACCGCCCGAGCCTCGAGCGCCAGGCAGTCCAGCCAAAGTTGGGCAGACTCCGGCTTCTCGATGAGCGTGATGTCGTCGGCATAAATGAGGTCAGCTAGTAAATGACAAGGAGAAATGGGCTGCCATCTGCGATAAGCACCTTCCCGAGGGGGATGCTCCTATTTTCTCCCCACGGGCCCCACGGCCCGTTGCTAGCCACTGAGGGTAGAAGTCCGCAGGTGGAGGTTATTGGTCCTGAGGATAGCCGCTACACTACCGCCTCGTCTGCCATTACAGTAGAGGACACTGCTCGGATGAGGATTACATCCCCATCTAGTGCCGGCTTAACGGTTGGGGGATGATGCAGACGATATTTGTTTAAACTTTTGCGTAATTATTTTTCTAATGAGATTAGCATAGTACTCCGAGGCATGCCTTTGCGCACAAGACACGCAAGTACTTACTTACTAACTTACTTACTTACGCACAGATCAGGTAGATACATCAGATAGACTAGCTGGCACCAAGCCCGCCCAGCCTGCATGGGCGATATGTCCTCACCTGGCGTGCCCCCGGCCGCGCGCGGCAGGGCCGCGCCACCCGTGGACTTTTCGTGATTGACTCGGCATGGACATGTGCTACACTAGACGTGACGGGCTCCCCCCCGGGCAGCCTCCTGGTTTGTCTGTAATATGGAGGCAGATGGTGCGCAAGGATAGATGGCAAGTAGTGATGAAGGAGACCACCCCCAAGCGTGTGGGGGCTCCGCGTGTGACCAAGTATGGCATTCATAGCGATTCGGGCCGCGGTGCCCACACCCCTGTAACTAGGACCTAGATAGCTTATACCATCCATTCCATCCCATGTTCCCCTCCCACTGAGGACTTATGCTCACGTGACGCAGTTATTATCGGTATTAATTAACGTACAGCCAGGCTAGGCAGCAGTGGGAGGCTGTGCAGGCCCCGGCTGCACGGGCATCCCGGGGATGTTTTCCTTTCACAGCCTCCGGCATGGGGGGGCGACGCACGACGCCATCGCTGGCGAGTCGCCGGAGGCCATTCAGCTGCGCGGCTGGTGGGCTTCGGCCCTCTCGGTCACGCGCTACATTGGCCTCCACCGCAGCCTCCTGGGGCGAGACATCCTGCCCTCCCTCTGGGCTCAGGCCCTGGGTAACTTTTGACCCAGCGGCTTTTCGGGGCCACTTCGGTGGCGTCGAGTTTTGATGTCTTCCAGTTTTCATCTCTCGTCTCTTTGCTATCAACTGACCTCACCCTTGTGTGGGAGGTCAGGGGGGAAATGGTTAAACTAACCCGAGGGTGAACCTGGGTTTGGACAAAGTACCACCATAGCTAGGTAGTTTAAGTTTTCTTTTTTGCATGTCCTACGTATTTTTTTCGGCTGTTAGCCATGTAAGGAGATGTGGGTAGAGCAAGGGCACAGCTGCTGTGGGCTAGCCCTGCAAATTCACATAGTGTGCTCACCCTAGCATACAGATGGCCGTGTTGCCATCTGGTAGACATGTCTGTGTTATTGCGCCGTACAGAGCTAGCACACATAATGTAATATATTCGATGTTTTGTGGTGATGCATGCAAAGCAAAGCAAGGCCAGAAATGGATTTGGTGAGCTATGCTCATTTTATCTATGACTAACCTGCTGAGCGGAGAATGCAACGCCGTATAGCACAAAAAGAAAATGATATTTTTTGTGCTGGCACCTGTACCCCAGCCACCCAGGTAGGGGTTGGCTGGACAGGTGGTTGCTATAAAAGGTGGGCTTCCATTCTAGGGAAGCAGGTTGTTTCTTTTGCCTCCCACCCACCCACCCTGGCAAAAGGGGGTAGAGCAGGGGCACAGCTGCGGTGGGCTGGCCCTGCACATTCACATAGTGTGCTCACCCTAGCATACAGATGGCCGTGTTGCCATCTGGTAGACCTGTCTGTGTTATTCCAACGTATAGAGCTAGCACACATATTGTTCCTCCCGTTAGGAGTTTCCATTGGTCTTATCGTAGTATAGAGCTTTGACATGGCTCTGTAACTAGGACCTAGATAGCTTATACCATCCATTCCATCCCATGTTCCCCTCCCACTGAGGACTTATGCTCACGTGACGCAGTCACGTGTCTATTAATTAATTAATGGCTCTGTATATAGGTTTATAGCTGGGCGTTTGCTTTGGTTTGAGTGATTTCACTCTGCTGTAAGTAATTATATTTTTAATACACATATTGTAATAAATTTGATGTTTTGTGGTGATGCATGCAAAGCAAAGCAAGGCCAGAAATAGATTGAATGAATGAATGAATGGATGGATGGATGGATGGATGGATGGATGGATGGATGGATGGATGGATGGATGGATGGATGGATGGATGGATGGATGGATGGATGGATGGATGGATGGATGGATGGATGGATGGATGGATGGATGGATGGATGGATGGATGGATGGATGGATGGATGGATGGATGGATGGATGGATGGATGGATGGATGGATGGATGGATGGATGGATGGATGAATGAATGAATGAATGGGCAAAATCAGTAGGACCCTGTACGTGTATTGGTTTGCATTCACAATACCTGATAAGATTGATGATTCGCATACTCAAGTTACTGGCCTGCTGTGGATTTGGACAGCAGAATCACATACTGTACATGTTTTGCTCGAGTGTTTAGCTCTACATGGTCTTTTCGCTCGCAGCACGTCAAGCGGCCATCTTGAGCCACATGCATCAAGGCCGCAGGGCTAGTCATTTTCTAGTTCACTGGGGTGTATAGGGTGAGGCAAGGGAATTATTGACTTCTTGTCCTTGTCTCGCGGCATGGCTTTCCGCATGTCTGCGAGGAAAGTAACACATCCAATGGCAAAAAATACACACAGGTGCAGTGGCAAGTCAAGCAAAAAGCAGAACCTTTGCACAGCCAAAACATCAACCAGTGCGTGTTTGTAATCAGAAATCACGGAGCTTCACTGCAAACTGGTAACAGTCCAGAAAAATCGCCCTTGTGAGGTGTGAGTCCTAATAACTTCGGAATGTGCTGTTATTGAGAATTTTGGGAGTAATCGCGGCTACACAAGGGGGAGCGCGGAACATGAAAAAGCCTATAACGACATAGTTTATATGCATCCAACCAGATAGCTGGCAATTTAATAAGATAGCTGGGTTTTCTTTACTAAGGTCCTTCTACCCTTCACCCCACCACCCAGTCCATTGAGAACACATGGAATCTTGTCGTTATTTTCTTGACTTTAATAACCCAACATTGCTTGTCTCACATAGCAAACAAAGCTTGTTCATGAATCTAGGGCGATAGCTCATGAGGATGACAATATTGGCTGCAGCAGCAAGGGAGAGAGCACAACTGAGGACTTACTCTCACGTGACGCAGTCTACGCGTACATCGATGAATGAAGGGAGAGAGCACAACTGCGAAGGCAATGCACAGTTTGTCACGACTGTTGGGAACCAAGTCGTTGGATGCAACAGGCCACGGTCCTGAGAATATAAGACATGGAAGTATCAAATGCGCTCAGCTGTTACTCAACTTCTACTATGCAAGTATTTGTCTGGATTATGGCACTACCCTACAGCGTACGACGTCCAAGCCACACTCACCGAATGCGTCTTCATCCCCCGAATAGTATCCCAGCACTCGTCGATAAACGGAGTACCCAAACTGGGGCGGGGAAGCACACAAACATGGTACGTGACCACAGCCAGAGGTAGCCCACGCGCATGTGCCGGCAGCCAGAGTTAGCCCACACACCATGCCATCCATAAAGCAGGAACAGCGCGTGGTAGAAGGGGGGTTGCATGGAAACGGCAGGTCAGGATGAGCATTTTGTCTACATAACCCCCCCCAAGTAGGCACTGGTGTGACCACCCGTGCAAAGCGACCGCAAGAGTAGGTAGAATAGATACAGTATAATAGACATAGATACAGTATAATAGACGTAGATACCGTATACCAGACATAGATACAGTATCATATCGTATTCCACAGAACAACATGTGAGAACGAGGATGCAAACCATTAACAGGCGTGCGCCCATGGACAGCGTACAACTGATCCCGGATCCACAAAGCTCTCTCTAGTGCTGCCTATCCTCGCCGCACGTGCTGATGCCTTTCCTCGTTCCATTTTGTCCCTTCCATTTTTGTGCGAACCTGCATGTACATCATGAACTTTAATTAATTAATAACATAACTCCGTTGGGAATGTATGTAACACATAGCCCTGAGAGGGGGGCATATGGTTTATAATACATTCTGAGCTACAACCTGCAGGTGGGGGGATGTAAACCGCCACCTACTCTGGCGCATGTACATGGCGTAGTGTAATCAAGGTAATGCTAGAATTATGTATATAGTAATAATAGATCCACTACAGCCGCATGCACATACATACACGTATGTACACGGAGACATAATATTAGCCATGATACCAATAATGGTACGGTCACATGTGCTACTTACTAGCACCCGCACACTCACCTCTGTGTGAATCGAGATATACTATCGATGAGCTTATAGCAACAATGTTACGGTCACATGGGCTACTTACCACCACTGGCAAGTGTACCTGCTGGGACATGGTGACACAATAATAAAAGCAACGTTACTAGGAACGTGTTACCATGCTAGTATACATGTTCCAATGAATGCTCATAAACAAGTTACTATGAAGTATGAATGTTAGTATACGTGTTCCTATGAATGCTAGTATACGTGTTCCTGTGAATGTTCATATACAAGTCACAGTGAATGTTAGCATACGTGTTCCTATGAATGTTAGTATACGTGTTCCTATGAATGTTAGTATACATCCTACCATGACTGCTAGTCTACATGTCACTACAACATACCCCCCACGACACGCGTACCTGCGTGTACATGGCGATGGCGACAGCGTTGGAGACGCGCACAAAGAGGTCAACAAAGTAGCCGTTGTACCTGGCCAGGCAGTGGAGGAAGAATCGCCGAAGGCAGGGGAGGGAGGGGTACCAAAGGGACAAATAACTGAGGCCAAAACGGGACGAAAGAATGGAAGTAGCAAACATGAAAAAACAGCAACAAATGCAGTGCTGGCCAGGCAAGGGAGGAAACAAACACAATGAAGCGCGAGGTTTAGGGACGGAAGAAGAGTGGAAGGGTGAAGAGTGGTACAGGAACAAAGGAGAAAAAGCAGCCATGATGGCGAAAGCAACCACAAAAAGACGCTCGGGCGCGGAAACAGGGATACAAAATGCAGACAGGGAGAGAAAGGATCCAAGACAGGGCTCAGGCTGTAGAAGAAAACGAAACGACTTCAAAGAGCACCCAGGTTGTGGGTGTCAAAGGGGCAGGTCCAACCACCAAGATGCCTAGATTCCTAGATTACGATGCCCTATATTAGATACCCGAAACCCTAAACAGCTAGGCAATCTACTTGAATGCCGATTGGGTCAGTCCCAATGAGCGCACACGCACGTGCAGCCCTCGGTGGCGCATGTCCTACACACGCCCAAGGGAGTGAGAACGTGCGACACAGGACACTTGTGCGACAAGTGGCCAGCGGCTGATCTTCGTTGCCATGCCGGCACATAAATATTTCAAATGCCATTACATGAATAGCCCATAGCCAAGACGGAGAAGGGCAGTACCCCTCCACCCTCCCACATTTCATACAAGAACCCTTCTTCTATTGATTGACTTTGTATAGCTCTTGTTAGGAAATTCTGCTAGCATGTCTGATTGAGGTCCGAAGCCCTCACAACAAAGGAAGTTCCCAGCTGACTCATCGATGAACCAGCCAATCGGTTGGTTCACAGACCCCAAGCTAAAAATTGATGTTTTTTTCTTGATTGCTCTAGCGGCCCATTCTCCGTGACCTCCACCATCAGGTTCCACCAATTCAAGGATCTACCGCGTGTGCGGCCCCCATCTAATCTCCGTGATCTCCTAGACGGCTCTGCTATACTTTAATAGTAGCTAAGCTGACTGATGATCATACCTATCCTCTCTAAATACTAGGCACTCCCTCTCTTTTCTGTTCTCTGTGATCTCCTCGAGCAGGTTCATGAGCTAGCGTGCGCGCTAACTGATGATCATAGCCATCCTCTCTAACTACTAGCCACTCTACCGCTCTCACCTCTTCTCCGTGATCTCCTCCAGCAGGTTCATGAGCGTGCGTGCTAGCTGCTGGCGGCGGAAGTCGGGCGCGACCGTGACAGCTGTCACGTGGCCGTGCCAGTTCTCGCCGAGGCCTTCCGCCTTGCCCATGACTGCATGCGCACGCGCCACCAGGGTTCCAGGTGTGCCAGGCAGGCAGTCATTCGATTAGCAGTTAGTAGGGTGGTCATTTGATTAGCAGATGGTAGGCCAGAATGCCAACCGATAAGCTAAGTACACGCACAAAAATAAATAGTAATTTATATCAGATGCAAGCGGCACATCAATTTTTCCCAGAGTACACTATGTTTCAAACGTGCACCCCACACAGGAGGGGCAGGTAAACATGAACAGGCAGGCACCTCAGTATACCTTTCCATTATAATGTACCGGGCACATCAGCATATAAGCAGGCAGGCAAGTGAGTAACCAAGTACTTGCGTGCCATGCGCGCGCGGGAGAATGCCACAGAGTACCGTGCCAATCTCAAATAGTAACACAAAAGTTACACAAATAGTAGTATCAATATACAAGCAGGTAGGCAAGTGAGTAGGAAGCGGGTGAGTGGGGGTGACATGGGGTGGGGTGGGGTGGGGTGGGGTGGGGTGGGGTGGGGTGGGGTGGGGTGGGGTGGGGTGGGGTGGGGTGGGGTGGGTGGGGTGGGGTGGGGTGGGGTGGGGTGGGGTGGGGTGGGTGGGGTGGGGTGGGGTGGGGTGGGGTGGGGTGGGGGGTGGGGTGGGGTGGGGTGGGGTGGGGTGGGGTGGGGTGGGGTGGGGTGGGGTGGGGTGGGGTGGGTGGGGTGCGTAGGGTTGATTAGTCCGTGCTGATGTCTGGTGTTTTATAGCCCATGTTGATGTCTGCTGCTGTTGTCTGAAATTTAGTAGCCAATCATCATGTCTGGTATTGAAACCCAGGATAGGCTATGAAGTCACATGCAAAACCAATATTGGAACAGGAGTAATGGTATCAAAACAAGGCAGGACTAGGGAGGCACTGACAGAACTTATCTGCCAAACCTTTCCCCCATTACCTTGTACCCCTTTCTCTATGAGCCGCTCCTGCAAACCCACCACGCATGCTCACAGCTCAACCTCCTGATCCAATGAAAACGCTCTGACATGGTGGATAGATAATGACAATACCCTGTAGAAGGTGACTGCAAGGTATTTTGGTACGTTACGGGCTAAAAATGCCGCCGACACGACTTACTGTATCCCATGCATTGCTTGCCGGGGCCCTTGGCCACAAGGAAATAATCCGGCCACGTCGCCAGATATTGCATGTAGAATGCCAGATTATACTGCACAGGACAGACACCAGGGGAAACGAAGCAAAAGACTCAGACGCACGTCACCTATTCGAAGCGCTAATGCCGCAAGACGTCGGGGAAGATGAGTGCGGTAACAAACATGCCAGCAAGGCCTGGGGTAGGACCACTGAATTAGAGCTACCGTGCGGTGTGTAGGGAGGGCGAGGGGAGGATAATCATACGCACGATTGCCTACATGCTTATGCTTTTTCGACCACCATTGAAGGATTACGCACCGTTTCTGTTAAGATGTCTAAATTGACATTATTAAAATCGAACAAGTCATTGCACGTAAATCTTCGAATGGTCGTCATGGATGGCGAAGAAAAGAGCTAGCCTGCAACCGGCTGCCTGGAACCCACGTACAACTTTCGAACGCGCACTTATATGCTATAAGCGGAAACCTGGTATTATTTGCGTTTTTGCGCGCTGGCTTTGGCTATGGCCTATGTACGTCTTATATTTCAGAAATTATATTGAGGCTGTGACACGCGAGCTGTGTTCTGCGACTATGAAGTTGTGCTCAACTGTGACAACTGACAACTGGATTAACGCTTGAGCGTTATGCTGTCGGCTCCGACTCACATGGAAGTGATGGAACCGCCCTGCGGCCCCGTCCCGCACGCGAGCACACGCGGTGCGAAGCGGCGCGCCATGCGCGGGCGCCGGCGGCCTCGAGGAGGATGTTACAGTGGAGCACGGGTCGAGAGGCCGGAAAATTGGGGAGGGGGCGGCCGGGAGAAGAGAGGACAGAGCCCTTCAGTTGGGGGAGCCCCTAAACCGACTGTGACCGGGTTCAGTTATTGTGGTACCCACATTGATGATGAGTCAGCTCTAGTATCATCGATACGGCAACAAGTTTCTAAGTGTGAAATTAAATTAAATTATAACATGACTCCGTCCTTTGGGAGATCATGTAGCCAGCCGGCACGTATTCCCTTGCTGATGGATCTGGGGGTGAGCGAAGCCGCGGATCGAACCCAACTAGTAAGCCGGCTAACTCCTCTAAGCTATTCTACAAAAGTCCTAGCTACTGGACGTCCGACGGGCACGATGGAGAGGCCTCCATCACATTGGCGACCTCACCAGTGGCCCACATGTACCGACGAGACCTGCATCTTGAGCTCCTCCGCTCGGCCCTCACGTTGCAGCTGTCACCACGCGAGGCCGCGAGCCGCCATGAGACTGTCGGCATCATTTTTCCCATGCAATATCACGCCCTCGATTCGCAGCAAGGCCCGTCTCCTCCATGGCCGACTGGGGCTGTGATGTAACAGGACATGATGCATGTCCGGGTGATAGCAGGCAATGCATACGCGCCATCCCTCCGCACGCACCACGTCCAACAATATTTCCACTGAATCCGCCGCTGCTGGGCACCGGGCTACTGCCTACATTTCCTCCTCAATCGCTCCATCGCCTCCTCCATGGTGCCTCGCTCCCTGCGGCCCCTCCGCCATGCCGGATCTCCATGGCAATCCAGGTCTTCACCTACCGGCTACCACCATACCGGCCATGAGCCCTTGCTACACCACACGAAGCGTGCGGCCCTGAAATGAAAAAAAACACGGCAGGACTAGGAACCCCCCGAAGTTACATCAGGGTCTCCCATGGCCTTGGCGTCACATCTTGCGAACGTTGTCACTGTTGGCAGTTGCCAGTTGCTATTGGTTGTTGCATGGTGAGGGTTGCACATGTTCTAGGCATAGCTAGTAGTCCAATGTTGCTATGCATGCAGTTACTCTTGCCATTATGTGTGTCGGCCATGTGCCTCCAACCATCCCGCCACAATGCCATGCAGCACACTCCACCCCGCGCTAACCCCCACTCGCCCCACTCCCCTGCCTGTTCCATACCCACGTACCCACCCACCAATATATACATTAGAGACATCCACATGTCGCTATCCATCCCCCCGTTACTACGGACCCCTCTCGCCCCCACACTGAGGTCCCCTGGGCACAACACCGTAACACCGCCCTCCTTCCCAAACCACACGCTGACCCACCCGACCATCCACCTTGAGTGCCCCTAACCAACCTATGTGACTACCACCCTTCCGTATTACCTGCACCACCTTCCACACAACAAACATCGCAAACCACCCACTAAAGTGACTAAACCGCCCTACCGCCCCACAACGAGGTTCCCCTAGTTACACCACTGCACCCCACCCACCCCATCCCCCGCTGCCCCAATATACGATGATCGACTCCACCCCACCATCCACGTGAACCATAACCAACCCTGCCTGCACCCCAGCCTCCTGGGCAACCAACCATGCAATTGTCCTGACTCAACCATAACGGACACTGCTGCACCGACCACGGCAAGACTGCCTACGTACCATAGTAGGCTAGCCACCACCCGGTGCCCAACCCAAGCATCCCCACCCCTCACACGAACCTATGACCTACGCACGAGCTACCCACGTTGACAACTGCGTCCCACAACTACTAAATAATCAACCCCTAACAATGTCCCCCATGACACCCGCCAAAGGGGTTGGGTGGGTCCCCCTTCCCCCCCCCCCCCCCCATGCACTACACTACCTCGGACCGGTATTGTAGTCTAGCGCCGCACCCCGGCTGTGACCGACCTGACTGACCACGACCACAAGCCACCAACCAGACCCACGCCCCCACCGGCCCACCCCCACACGTCCAGGTACATACATCCTGCACCAAGCGCTCGAGGAGACTACTGGCACCATTCCGCGTTGCGGTCCCGGCCAGGCGGAGGTCGGGGGCCACGTCGATGTGCATCCGGACATGGGAATCGGAGCCGCCCGACACCAAGACCAGATTCATGCACCAGATCTGTGGGCACCTTCCTGAGTCAAGTCCTTAACCACGCATGCCGTCGCGGATCACTACACGCGGAATCAGCCCCCACACTGCGCCGACGGCCGGGGATCGGAGGCACCAACCGCCGCATCAGGGGAGTACCCATGCTACCTGTTGTCACAAATCCACATGCCATTCCCTCCGCGGATACTTGTGACGTGTGACGGCTTGCTAGGACGCACCAAGCAAGCAGCGTTCAGCGCGGGGGTGTCTGATGATGCAACAGTCCACGTAACAGTACCCTAGTACCATCCATCCGATATAATACTACTATATACGGTCGGCCCTCCGGGCCACTATAGACTCTCTGCGGCCCAATGATGTGCGGCGTGGGAAACAACTGAACTGAACTGCATGAACTGGACGTCAGCAAAGCGCCCCTTTCTCCAGGGGCGTGTGTTTTGCACCCGACCGCCCTAATTTGGACGGTACAGTCATATATACTATTCACTTGGCATGCCCAGCCGGCCTGGTCCGTTCACTCAGTTTGGCTGGAGGTAGAGTCAAACTTGACAGGTCATTCCAAAGGATACATATACGAGCTACCATATGGTCTGGATTCTCCCGATTTCTGGCCAGCGCTGGTTGTCTCCTTGATATACCTCGGGCTGGTGCAGACCGTGCAGTCATCCCTCAGCACCAACTACCTGAATAGACTTCGACCTTGGGATCGATCTCAGCGCAATCGATCAATTTTTTTGAGATCAAGTTTTTAGCTCCCACATGACCACGCAAGCACAACTAATGAATTAATTATTATTAATTTACTAAATTCGTGCTCCCGTTGGGGAGTCAAGCACAATTAATTAAGAACATAGCTCCGTGGGGAGCATATGTAACACATAGCCCTGAGAAAGGGGCATCTATGGGTTTTAATACAGTCAGGGCTACAACCTGCAGGTGTAGGATGTAAACTGTCACCTGCTCTGGGTGCAAGCACAATTGCATGCGTGCATGGGCAGCATCGTATGGGTGCATGGTAGCTCGAGCCTGCCGTTATCTTGTCCGCGTTTTCGAGTCGTTCAGGATGATGAATAATATGCATGGAGATGGAAATGTGTAGCCTTTTGCATTGTTGAATTTATGGCTGGCTTACGTGTAGAGCTATCGCCAGCGGCCTGCATGCCCAGCAGATCTCGCTATTTTTCTGCACATTATGGCGGCACCACGCACGCGATCAGTGCGCCTGCGCCCCCTGCCATCGTCTAGGTGCTATTCAACGTAGATATGGAGTTCGGACCCGCATCGTCTTCAGCTTCTGTCGCCGATTCTCTTGATGCCCACATTGCCGAAAACAAAATCGCCAACGCCATTGTCGCCGCCGAGAACGCCGCTCACAAGCGACCCAAGACTTCGGCTCCCGTTGTTATAATTAAACTCGTGCTCCCGTTGAGGAGTCACGGAGCACCGAAGTGCTTTTAATCCCTGTGTGTGCACAACAGGAGAAAGGGCAGAGACCCCCAGTCTCCTTCATGCCTAAGGCATGCCACAGCTGCATTCGGGCGTGCTAGCTAAACGGACACGCTAGCGATCCGGCAATCTGTGGGTGCAATAAGACCCATGTGAGCATGGCATAACAAGGGACTTCGGAAGGCAGCTCCGATGGCGGCTGAATGCTCCTTGCCGGATACCATTTCTGCATCCTTCTACACGCCAGGCCAGCGTTTGAGCCTGGATGACATCGCTGTCTTACTCGCCTTCAACGGCGCTGCTGTGCTAAGCGTGCTGAAGCTCCGCAACGACCACGACGCCCCGATTCGCAACCCTTGCAGCGGCCAGGTGCCTCGGATGATCGAGTGGCCGCATGCATTGGGATGAGAAACGGTGTCGGCTTGCCTGTCTTATTTCGTGGTGCCCTGAACTCGTCGAGCTGCCAGCGCCGGCCATCGCCATGCAGGCCAGCCCCCGCGGACGATGCTACCGTGCTGCTGCAGAGCCTCACACAGTCTCTTACGTCTGTGCAGGGCGACATCAAGGCCATGGCGGAGGCGTCTGCCGCTACGACGGCATCACTGCTGGAGCTGAAGAAAGCCCTGGCAGCCCCCGCCAAGCCCACCACGTTCGCCGACGTCACAGGCAAGAACTTGACCGCCATAGTTCAACAGGCGGCCAAGTCTGCCGCTACCGCTGCAGTATATATCACAGAATGCAGTGCAACAACGCCAACACAATATTGTATTAAATCAAGAACTTCCAGACAGGCGAGCATGCAAAAGCAAATGAGACAGCCAGCACATTTGCCGAGGAGCTGCGCGGCCCAGCGTTTCTGGGTGTGATGCAGCTCAGGAACCGTGTTGTAATTGAACGAGCCATTCGGCTGCCAGGCCCTATGGGCTTGGTCGTCGTCACCATGGCATCCATGCACGACAAACGCCTCCTGCTGGGAGCACGTCGCCTGCTCATGACCACCGACTACAGCCTCGACGAGGACTACACGCCGGCACAACTGAAGGCGAGGAGCGCGGTGTGGAACAGCCCCGGCGTCCAGGAGGCGAGGGCGCAACAGACACCGGGTAAGCGCGTTAACATGCGTCGATCTGCTTCAGAATGGCTCCTTTGCAGCATTCTTTAACGGTGTTCAGCTTAACACCCCGGGAGCAGAGTCTCGTGAGGTGTCTAGCAATTAGAAGGGTGCTGCCTCTGGTGGTGCCAGTAGGTAGACAACCTTCCTCGTTGGCTCGCGGCTACCAGGCTTCGGGGACAGCCTCTAAACAGTCCCCCCCCGCTCCACCCTCATGCCTCGACCTAGCAGTCGGGTGATAG
This sequence comes from Mesostigma viride, assembly GCA_009746045.1. Classification (NCBI taxonomy): domain Eukaryota; kingdom Viridiplantae; phylum Streptophyta; class Mesostigmatophyceae; order Mesostigmatales; family Mesostigmataceae; genus Mesostigma; species Mesostigma viride. The sequence continues at coordinate 3,221,997 of RPFO01000154.1, forward strand.
ACATGGTGGTGCCGGTATTTCGGGCTAGAACGTCATCTGTAAACTGTCAGATTCATAAAACCCAACGCTTGCTAGATTACCTACGCCTCGGCGTTGCGCAATCAGCCCCCCCCCCCCCCCCGAATACCCCGAGCAGGCGGCAGGCTCGCATCCTATGCCTGCAGGACAAAATCCATGCCGGATGAAAAGCACTATTTCCTCCGTTTGCCTTCCCTCCGTTCCATCCCCACCCCCACCTTCCGCTGCATCCACCCCAGCGTAGGATAGCATTCGGTAGGACATCTTGCTCGCACCAGCCAGGTTGACTCCGCCCTTGGCCTGGCCGGCCCCCAGCGGCTTGGCCAACCAGGGCGGCATATCTTGACCTGGCCTGGCCCCAAGGACATTCCCAGGAAGCTAGGTAAACCTGCCATGAACTACATCCAGATGTTGCTGGCCGACCTAGTGGTCCCAGCTCAGTTTGAACACCGCATCCACTCCCTCTCCCTTCTTTAATCTGCCATGCAGAACAAGAAGAGGTGGCAGAAGATTGTCCAGGCTCACACGCCAGCTCGATCTAGCCCCTGTGGGCAAGCCACCCCCCCCCCCCAAGAGGAAGGGGCGTTTTGCTGAGTCGTGTAGTTACGATTTTCTAGATTAGCTAGCTTAGATTTAGTTTAGTTCGATTATGCGGCTTATTCCACCTCCACCCATCCAGCAAGGAATATGTGCTACATGATCTCCCAGCGGAGGCATGTTATAATTTAATTTTAATGGGCAGCATGGCTTGATTAGGCGTGTTTGCAGGCCCATGTGATCATTTCAGCCAGTGGTCGGCACAAGATGAGCCGGTCTACATATTTTTGGAGGCCGATGTGCATGGGCAGCTCCCGGCACATGCATCATGAATCAATAATTGGGTTGGGACCACTATACTCAGTAATTAATTAATTAATTAATTAATTAATAGACCACTACTCATGCGCACAATAATATTAATGCTCCTATATTAATGCTCCGTGACTCCCCAACGGGAGCACGAGTCTAATTAATTAATTAATTAATTAATTAATTAATTAATTAATTAATTAATGCGCACAATATTCATACGTTACCAAATTGTACTCACATGGGAGAGTGAAGTGGACCAATTCTGACAGAACTGCATGTTGGGCCAGTCAACAAAACAAGTTATGAGGAAACACAGGACAAGGACCTGGTCCTTGACTACTCGAAACCAACAGAATTGCTACCCCTAAACAAGCAGATCATTCATAAATATCATCATCTCCCAGCCGTGGACTCAGATATCGTAAAAACTATGGTTGCAAAACGATGGTTGCATGCGACCATGAAGATTCGATCTATGATGTGCACTTGTCCGTCCATAGGTCCATACATTAATGATCATCTTCATGGTGTTGCCGATCATGGATACAAGGAACATCATACAACACACGCAACCGGCTGGGACATGGCCCTACCACACGCCCTACTTGCATGGCCAATGCGTCCAGGCCGCCTGCAATCATGCATGCAAGGCCCTGTGTGCATCGCATCAGCTAGTCCGTCCGCTTGCGGACGACCATGGGCAGCCCGTGCCGGATTGTCATCGTCAGCGACAGGCTGTACTTGGGCACAAATGCCGGGTCGGCGAGCTCTAGGTCGTAGTCGCGCAGGATATGCGCCATGAGCATTTTGGCCTCCAGGTAGGCCATGTCCTTGCCCAGGCACAGGCGGGGGCCCGACTGTTGTGGAAGGGACGACATGATGGCATGCATCGCACGTCCAGCCAACATATCATAGCCAATCAGAATTCTGCAATTGGTCAGTTATTCAGTCGGACCAATCGCAGACGACAAATCCAAAAGCCTTGTTGGGTGGCAAATGAGAATTGAATTGGGACAAAACAGGAGACAAAAAAGACGTAAATGTAGCGGTAAATGTTACGTGAGTGGCAATTGGATTCCAGTCTAGAACAGAGGGGAGCAAACTCCTCCCAGAAGGTCGCCCTACCAAAGCCTTGAGGTGTCTAGTATCTATTCTACAAAAGACTGGCTACTAAAAGTCTCAAAGTATGCAGATGATACATAGAGTAGATATATAGTAGGCAGGCAGTGGGACGGCAAGCAGGTGAGAAACCTATTTTCTTTTTACAATTTGGTAGACAGATGCACGCAGGCGTGTGGGCGTGCACACGTGCCTGCATGTCCATGTACTGTGCGCACGGGGTCCGCAGGAGAAAGGCCACCCTTTGTTGGGTGATGCGTTTAATCATATTATTGGTAAGTTTTGATGGCCAAGAAGTAGGGAGGAATAGGGGACGTGCAGGGAGGCATGCAAGTATAACGACACAACCACCATGAAACCATTTCGAGGAACAGGCTCAACACGAAATAAACGAAGATTTTTTATTACCTGTGAAGAGTAAGGTTGGTGGACTTTCAAGTCGTATTGCGCCTTTTCCATGCTACCCTCCTTGCACCACTTAGGATCAAGGCAAAACACAGGGCAGCATTTCGTCAATGTGTTTTAACTTTTACCTCAGCACTCGCACTATTGTTACGCACCTGATGTAACGGCCTTTTGTTAAGGCCATGTTTTACTGCCCAAGTCCATTTTACTGTTGTACATGCCACATTACACTGCCAAATCCACGCAAGCCACACAAGTATCATCCCGTCCCATCCCAGGAACACCCACACCAAATCCTGCCGCATCTCAATGCATTTCAATCCTGCGGTGATTCCTCTTGGGGCACATCCTCTGCCCGTGACGTTATTTTCTGGATAATGGTGGATAGTAGCGAAATTTTTTAGCGGGTAGCAATCTTATCTTCCGGATAGTAATGGACATTCATTTAGTCCAGTGGGTAGTCGTCTATTCTCTAAACAGCAGTCCATATTAGCGTTTTCTGGACAGCAAAAGACAGCAATACTATCCAGCGGGGAGTACCATTTCACAGTTATCTTATTTTCTAAAGGGTAGTGGATAGTAACGTTTTCTGGACAGTACAGTGCCTTATACAGGATGCTATTCCTTCCTGGCCCGCAATGACTAGCGCATGCCAAATAGCACAGTTAGGGATGCTGCCGACGCCACATGGGTGGGTAGGGCCGATCGATGGAGGCACCCACGAAAGATAGACATTCGAGAGCTATGGCATCTGCCACCTCGATCGGCCCTCACGGTGCCTAGTTTTGATACCTGGGAGAAGAGACCAAAAGAACAGGGGCAAACATAGCGACGGGGTAACTGGTAAGAGCTAAGCAGTGGGTAAGAACTAACAGGGTAAGAACTAAACAGGGATAAGAACTAACAGGGTAAGAACTAAACAGGGATAAGGATAAACAGGGATAAGAACTACGACGAGGGGTAAAAGCAGCGACTGAACCATCAGCATGGAAAACCCATTGTGCAGAGAATGGGTTGTGCAGAGAATGGGCAGCAGCTGCAATAGCCTCCCATTACCTTGAACGCGTTGAACTTGTAGGGCGAGGGCGACACAAACTTGCCGTCCTCCTGCCAGGTGTCACGTTTCCACACCACGCAGAATGGCAAGGAGCGTAAAGAACTCCCAAGCACGTGAGCACGATCCATTGCAAGAATTGCCTAAGCTGCCCAACCCTGGCCATGGCTGAGCACGTGGCAATGGCTTGCCACATCCTTGCTGCCCAACCACGGCTACATTCCATGCCCAACCGTGGGGATGGGCTGGACTAATCCTTGCTGTTCATAAACGGCTATATCCCATGGCCCTATGTCGACCAGAGCCCAACTGCTGGCAACTTCAGAAACTCACCACAGGGTTGCAATCGAAAACCCGCGATCGGTGGCATGTGCCAGGGCCTCACCGCCAGCAAGTAATCTCTCCACCTACTGACAAGAACCACCCCACGAGCAGCAAGTAGCATCCCCAATTACCGACATGAACAACCCCCAACCGCCAGCAAGTAGCCTTCCCACTCACCAACATGAAACATAACCTGTCAGTCACTGGGCAGGGGGGCCCTCTCAAGTGCAGGAACCAAATAGCGATTTGTGGCTATATTTTAGACATACCATTAGGTACTGTAGGTAAAATAGGTATACCGACTTACCAACAATAACACACCCCACCGCCGGCAGGTAACATCCCCGCCAGCATGTAGCCTTCCCACTCACAAACAGGACTTAACCCCACCGACAAAATGCAACAAACCCCGCTGCCACCAAGTTTAACATCCTACCATTTGAGCTCTTAACATCTCACCAACAGAAAGCACTCCACCGACAACCCCGCCACCACCAAGTCGACGTCTTACCGACAGGAAGCGCTCCGGCCGGAACTCCAGTGCGTCGGGTCCCCATACGGAGGTGAGGCGGCCGCTGGTGTAGGCGCAGTTGAGTGCGAACGATCCGCGCTCGACCGGGGTGCCGTTCGGCAGCACCTGCACAGTAGCAGTAAGGGGCAACAAATGAAGTAAGGGTCGTAGTAAGGGGCAACAAATTAAGTAAGGGTAGTAGTAAGGCCTAACAAACTAAAGAAGGGGCAACAAATTAAGTAAGGGTAGCAGTACGGCGCAACAAACTAAAGAAGGGACACCAAATTAAGTAAGGGTAGTAGTAAGGGGCAACAAATTAAGTAAGCGTAGCAGTAAGGGGCAACAAACTAAAGAAGGGACACCAAATTAAGTAAGGGTAGCAGAAAGGGGCAAAAAATTAAGTCAGGGTAGCAGTAAGGGGCAACAAATTAAGTAAGGGTAGAAGTAAGGGGCAACAATTGAAGTAAGGGTAGCAGTAAGGGGCAACAAATTAGGGGAAGAGTGCTAGCACCGTGGGGTGAAGAGTATGACATTAAACATTGAAGTATGAGTGCTCGCATCTTAAGGTAAAGAGTGTGACGCTAACATTTGAAAAAAGGTTGTTGCATCTTGGGGTAATGAGCATGAAATTGACAATTGGAGGAACAGTGCTCGCATTTTAGGGTAAAGAGTGTGGCGCTGCGGCAAGCGAGGCGGCTAGTGACGGGGGCAGCAAGAAGGCAAGGCGGCAAGGCGGCAAGGCGGCAAGGCGGCAAGGCGGCAAGGCGGCAAGGCGGCAAGGCGGCAAGGCGGCAAGGCGGCAAGGCGGCAAGGCGGCAAGGCGGCAAGGCGGCAAGGCGGCAAGGCGGCAAGGCGGCAAGGAGGCAAGGAGGCAAGGCGGCAAGGCGGCAAGGCGGCAAGGCGGCAAGGCGGCAAGGCGGCAAGGCGGCAAGGCGGCAAGGCGGCAAGGCAGCAAGGCGGCAAGGCGGCAAGGCGGCAAGGCGGCAAGGCGGCAAGGCGGCAAGGCGGCAAGGCGGCAAGGCGGCAAGGCGGCAAGGCGGCAAGGCGGCAAGGCGGCAAGGCGGCAAGGCGGCAAGGCGGCAAGGCGGCAAGGCGGCAAGGCGGCAAGGCGGCAAGGCGGCAAGGCGGCAAGGCGGCAAGGCGGCAAGGCGGCAAGGCGGCAAGGCGGCAAGGCGGCAAGGCGGCAAGGCGGCAAGGCGGCAAGGCGGCAAGGCGGCAAGGCGGCAAGGCGGCAAGGCCGCGAGGCCGCGAGGCCGCGAGGCCGCGAGGCCGCGAGGCCGCGAGGCAGCAAGGCAGCAAGGCAGCAAGGCAACAAGGCAACAAGGCAACAAGGCAACAAGGCAACAAGGCAACAAGGCAACAAGGCAACAAGGCAACAAGGCAACAAGGCAACAAGGCAACAAGGCAACAAGGCAACAAGGCAAGAAGAGACCAACTGGGTGAATGGGTGATGGGTGGGGCGGGGCGGACGGGGTGGGGCGGGGCCAAGCGGGGCGGGGCCGAGCACGCGGGATTATCTGAAAATGGGCGGCATCGCTGTGGGCTGTTTAAAGTAGGTAACACCATGTTACTGGTGCACCATTAGAAGTGTACTATCAGACACACTAGTATTAGTGTGCTGTAGTGCAGCTCTCTGTAGGGTACTGTACTGTAGTGTACGGCGTCGTACGTGTGTGACCTGTTGGGGCACCGCAGGTGCTGGCAGATCGCCGTGGGCGCTGGGAGGGGTTTCTCTGAATGGTACGCTTTGCTGTGATACGCTTTGAGCTCAACTCGTCGGGAAAAAACGTACAACGTAACCAGGCTTTCCCCTTCTCTCTCCCCCCCCCCCCCCAATACTCACATCGTTCTCTGCCACCTCGAACGCATTGGCCGGCACAGGAGGGTACAGCCGCAACGTCTCCGTCATGACCGCGTGCAAGTAGTTCATGCGCTGCAACGCCTCCCAGGTGATCTCGCCCAACGGGGCGCCGCCCGACGATGGAGGTGTGGGATCACTTGCTGAACTTGGCAGCGGTGGCGGGTTGGACGCCAGCACCGCCAGCACCTCGGCCCTCGAACGCTCCACCACGCGCGGGTGCCGCGCCATCAAATACGTCATCCACGCCAGTGCCGCCGACGTGGTGTCGCGCCCCGCGATCACAAAGTTGAGGAGCATGTCCCTCAGATACTTGTCGCGACCAGAACCAGGACCAGAACCAGAACTAGAACCAGAAACACCCTTGCCGCCGCGTCCATCCGCAGCAACACTCGTGATGCTGTCGCCCGCACCCCCTCGAGCGCCATTACTGGCCCCACCATTCCGAACGGCGTTGCCGTGTCCGGAAACGCCATTAAGGCCCCCATGGCCGCCGCTATAAATAGCACCGCCACCATTCACAAGTGGCGACCCATCCCTTCTCTCCCCTGCTTCCTTCCCCGCCAAGCCTTCCATCGCATCGTGCTCATCCTGGATGATCATGAAACGGGACAGCAAGTCCACCCGCACCCCCACGTCTGCCCTCTCGCCAACCACCGTGCCATCACCCGCCCCGGCGCGCATGCTCCTCCGCCGCTGCTCAATCACATCGTAAGCGAACGCGTCCACGACACGCATTGCCGCCGCCATGTCCCGATCGGGGCCGAACCCGAGCCATCCAGCCCACTTGGACAGCCCAGGGAACAAGTAGCGGTGCAGCAGCGCCATCGTGGCGGTGTCGAAGGCCTGCCCAAAGGGGTGAACTTTCTGCAGGCGGCCGTCACCGCCTTCCGCAGGCCTGGCCTTGCTCTGGCTCCTGCTCTGGCTCTTGGTGCCCGTCACGCTGGCTGGATCTTCGTCCTCGACAAAATCGAGCGCGTGGAGGGGCACACCGAAGCCGACCATGCAGATGCCGTCCAGGGTGTATCGGGAGTACAGATCCTGCCAAGGCCCGAGGGTGGGGGAAAGAAGTAGGAGGAAACAAGGTAGCACAGAGAATTAATTGGGAAATGAAACAAGCAAAATTAAAAATATTTGACAGAAAATTAAGTAGGAGGAAACAAGGTAGCACGGAAATATGATTAGCAATTAAGACAGAGCATTTTTAGGGAAGGAGTTAAGGGGAATGTGCAAATCACTTCTGTTTCGAGGCCGCTCGACAGATCCTGCAAGACCGAGGCTGCATGTGCATTGAAGGTCTTATCTGTTGCCCAAACATGACAACCGCCTAACCAACACCCAACCATGACCGTACCTTACTCTTGCACAAATCACTTAAACAATTAATCACAGTCACCTTCATGTCAATGACCTCATTTGCCTCGTCAAAATAATCTGATCCCGATAGAATGTTCAACAATACCATGACACTTACCTGCATGTTGACGACCTCGTGCGTCTTGGCCGCAATCTCCAGCCGACGGAGCACTTTCTGCACCACAGGAGAGAAGTCGAATGATGCCAAGAGGGAAAGAAAAAGAAGTAGATATAAGACAAAGAACGAAACCAGAGCCGACAGGCACATTGTGGAGTTCCCCTGTTCTATTGGACCCGCCCACCCGCCCACCCGCCCGCCCGCCCACCCGCCCGCCCGCCCGCCCGCCCGCCCGCCGCCTGCCCGCCCGCCCGCCCGCCGCCCGCCCGCCCGCCCGCCCGCCGCCGCCCGCCCCGCCCGCCCGCCCGCCGCCCGCCGCCCGCCCGCCCGCCCGCCCGCCCGCCGCCCGCCCGCCCGCCGCCCGCCCGCCCGCCCGCCGCCGCCCCCCCGCCCACCGACCCACCCACCCACCCACCCACCCACGTCTGGCAGTGGAAAACCTTTGGCATCAAGTCCCACAGGTTGTCCTCATAGCCTGCGCGCTTGCTACTCCATTCTCACTCGACTCACAACCCACCCCACCCCACCCACCCCACCCACCCCACCCCACCCCACCCCACCCCACCCCACCCCACCCACCCCACCCCACCCCACCCACCCCACCCACCCCACCCCACCCCACCCACCCCACCCACCCACCCCACCCACCCCACCCCACCCCACCCACCCCACCCCACCCCACCCCACCCCACCCCACCCCACCCCACCCACCCCACCCACCCCACCCCACCCACCCCCCACCCCACCCCACCCCACCCCACCCCACCCCACCCCACCCCACCCCACCCACCCCACCCCACCCCACCCCACCCACCCCACCCCACCCCACCCCACCCCACCCCACCCCACCCCACCCCACCCCACCCCACCCCACAAGACCCCACCGCGGATCCACCCACTTGCCCCCACCCACTTGCCCCCACCCACCTGTGCGTGGTCGTGGAAGACTCTGGTCATGAAATCCCTCAGGTTGCGTGTGTTGAACTCGTAGCTTGCGCGCTTGCGCTGCTCCTTCCACAGCTCGCCGTCCACGTTGAAAATGCCGTCGCCCAGCACCTCCTCAAAGATGGAGTGGAAGAAGGCGCCCTGTGGTTAATTTTTATACAAGAAGCAGGGAAGTAGGTCAGGGAAAGGAAAGGAAAAGCGAGGAAACCGTACAGGTTGAAGCATATCGCAGCAACATTGCCCTCCAAAGATGGAGTGGAAGAAGGCATTCTGCGTTAATTTCAGGAAAACTGGTACAAGGACAAACGTGGGATATAGGGGAAGGAAAGGAAAGAAAAGAAAGCCATATGGGCTACAGGCATATCCCAGCAGCGTTAGTCCTTGCAAGTGGAATAGAAGAAGGCGACCATGATCATAGACAGTATCAAAGAGGGTAAGGAGGCCACCCAGAATTCTTTTAGGATTGCTCCCTCCTGACCACCGCTTTGATAAGATTCAAACGTGTGCCATGATGGAGAGGCCAGGGACTGCCAGTCCATCTGCGGCTTGGGAACACACAGGACCTATCCATCTGTGGCTTGGGAACACACAGGACCTATCCATCTGCGGCTTGGGAACACACAGGACCTATCCATCTGTGGCTTGGGAACACACAGGACCTATCCATCTGTGGCTTGGGAACACACAGGACCTATCCATCTGTGGCTTGGGAACACACAGGACCTATCCATCTGTGGCTTGGGAACACACAGGACCTATCCATCTGTGGCTTGGGAACACACAGGACCTATCCATCTGTGGCTTGGGAACACACAGGACCTATCCATCTGCGGCTTGGGAACACACAGGACCTATCCATCTGTGGCTTGGGAACACACAGGACCTATCCATCTGTGGCTTGGGAACACACAGGACCTATCCATCTGTGGCTTGGGAACACACAGGACCTATCCATCTGTGGCTTGGGAACACACAGGACCTATCCATCTGTGGCTTGGGAACACACAGGACCTATCCATCTGTGGCTTGGGAACACACAGGACCTATCCATCTGCGGCTTGGGAACACACAGGACCTATCCATCTGTGGTTTGGGAACACACAGGACCTATCCATCTGTGGCTTGGGAACACACAGGACCTATCCATCTGCGGCTTGGGAACACACAGGACCTATCCATCTGTGGCTTGGGAACACACAGGACCTATCCATCTGTGGCTTGGGAACACACAGGACCTATCCATCTGTGGCTTGGGAACACACAGGACCTATCCATCTGTGGCTTGGGAACACACAGGACCTATCCATCTGTGGCTTGGGAACACACAGGACCTATCCATCTGTGGCTTGGGAACACACAGGACCTATCCATCTGTGGCTTGGGAACACACAGGACCTATCCATCTGTGGCTTGGGAACACACAGGACCTATCCATCTGTGGCTTGGGAACACACAGGACCTATCCATCTGTGGCTTGGGAACACACAGGACCTATCCATCTGCGGCTTGGGAACACACAGGACCTATCCATCTGTGGCTTGGGAACACACAGGACCTATCCATCTGTGGCTTGGGAACACACAGGACCTATCCATCTGCGGCTTGGGAACACACAGGACCTATCCATCTGTGGCTTGGGAACACACAGGACCTATCCATCTGCGGCTTGGGAACACACAGGACCTATCCATCTGTGGTTTGGGAACACACAGGACCTATCCATCTGTGGTTTGGGAACACACAGGACCTACTCATCCACAAATAGCGCACCTCTGGGCGGTTTAGGAGCTCCCTAACCACCCAAAGACCACTTCTTATGCCTAGCATGGGCTTTGTGCCTCAGCAGGCTACGTTACCTTCGGGTATTTCTGGAACGCAACACCTTTGGGTGGCCTTACCACGCTTTCTTTCTCACCCAAAAATCACTTTTTATTATTTCATAGTAATTATGATGGTTACTAGTGTGCTGCCTAAGCAGACCACCTGCAGTTGGTAGCTGTTCGAGTTGGTAGTTGTTGAACATGGTCCTCCCAATTACGATTCACCCCTCGATCACTTGCGTTTCGGTAGAGGTGGACCGCGCAGTACCTTTGCTTAATTAGGAAACGTGGTCCTCCTAGTCACCCATGTACTTAAAATCCCAAGAACTGCCAGCATACCTTTGGGTAACAAGGAAACGTGGTCTTCCTAACCATCCATAGATCAGAAATCCCTAGAACTGCCGGGGTAACTTTGGGAAATTGGGGAACACCGTCTTCTGGATGTGCTCCACTCAGTTCTCCTATCATCAAAGCTCATGTGCATAAATCTGATGTATACCACGTACTTTTGGGAAATTAGGGAACGCAGTCTTCTGGATGTGCTCCACTCAGTTCTCCTATCATCAAAGCTCATGAGAATAAATCTGATGTATACCACGCACTTTTGGGAAATTAGGGAACGCAGTCTTCTGGATGTGCTCCACTCAGTTCTCCTATCATCAAAGCTCATGAGAATAAATCTGATGTATACCACGTACTTTTGGGTAATTAGGGAACGCAGTCTTCTGGATGTGCTCCACCGAGGGGGGGTCCGACAGCAGCACACTGACGTGGCCCGGTACAAACGCCTCCACCGGTTGCAGCAGCCAGTGCAAGACGCGCGCCCAGGTGGACCGGTAGGTGTACTGCGCGTGCCCCTGGCCAGGGAGCACCAGGTGCCAGGAACCGCCGTAACGAATGCTGGATTCGTGGAACCAGTCGTGCACGCTGTGGAGTGTTGGCATGCGACAGTCATACGGCAGCCCATGAGGTGATAATAGGGCATCCAATAGGGTAATCATAGGGCATCCAATGGGGTAAACATATCGCGCGAAAGGGGGTAATCATATGGTATCCAAGAAGGTAATCATAGGGCATCCAATGGGGTAAACATATCGCACGAAAGGGGGTAATCATATGGTATCCAAGAAGGTAATCATAGGGCATCCAACGGGGATAAAGCCAAGGGGCCTGTACATGTGAAAACAAGATTAACAAGAAAATCGCAAGGAAATTCGCCTTAATTATTGCATGCAAGGACCTAACACTATCTAGTTTTTGCAACCGGCACATGCTGGCCTTCATTGCACGGTTCCCAAAAGCAGTAGCTCAGGATGGGACGCAGCAGAGGAGGACAGAAACCTGCATCTATCTCCGTCAGACACAGCAGCTGCTACTTTGCACAAATAATGACACGCTATCTGCCAGTTTTTCCCGGATGCATGTCAAAACGGTGTGGATATGCTGCACATCCGGCGACCAACGAACAATTTGAATCACTAGACCGACACACACGCCCCACCAAACTCACGCAAACAATCTCTTACACAGAGGACAGCGACGAATGCCCCCTTGTGCAAATGCTCACGGGCACTGCGCCTTATCGCATGTATATGAGTAATCTAAGCACCATATGGCGGGCTAAGGCTCGGTAGGCTACCGGAGAAATTATTATACAACGCAGCTCGAATATACATCCGTGGCTGGTCTCTGCTTAGTCAGGAGGCTGTCGGCCTTGAATGAGCAATTTGTCAGAGTGCTTCGACTGAGGTACTTACCAAAACTATTGACTGACCAAACGTCGTCGACGGACATACGTACCGATCAATGTTCTTCAGCAGAATGATGGTATGGCCTAAAACAGGCCATACGAAAGGCCCTTTTTTACCCCAGAACCTAGCGAATGTGGCAAGGCTTGACGCACATAGCAGCGTAACCAATATCGCCCAGATAAGACCCCACATTCTTATGTCGTCGATCCGCAGCCGAAACAACACGATTCAAACCCGTGCAGTTATTTAATGTTCATCGACCCAAGCTCTGTCACGATGTCGGACAAAATGATAGGCATCAACAGACTGATTGCAACATGATCCTAACACCCCCCTTTCGATCAATCCTTGGCGACGAATTCTCCTCAATTGTCCATGGCTCTTGCGCTCATGATTTCTTTATTTCTACCTCCACCTCGTAGGTCGATGGGGCCCCGACAGAGCAACACGGAGCTGAAGCCTGGCAGGACGGTGACGTGGACTGCTGCCTCAACTGCAAGCAGCCAGCTGCCGACTACCTAGTGGCTCTTATATGTGTACGCTTAATTATCGTACGAGGGCTTTTAGCGATTTTTGTTACGCGTACGGGGTTTTGGGGATTTTTTCTTAGTGTACGTAGGTATATCGTAAGGGTACATCGTAGGTATATTTGGGAGGCAGTACCCTAGGGACAACATATGGATGCCCCTCATCAGTATATCGTAGAATCTGAGGGCGATATCTTGGGATGTACGAGGCCGGAAGGACGTTTTTTTTCGGCCTGTACGGGGTCGATTCGTACATAATTAGGCGTACTGATATAAGAGCCACTACGGTAATAAGAGACAGACTACGCATCGTGCAACGCAAAAGATCTCTGCTGAGAGATTCGCGGCTGAAGACCTGGCCACTTCGCCTTGTGCCACGAACAGGCAAACTGCGCCAGGTTCCTCCACGTGGCATGTAGGTGATGCCACGTGGTGCCAATTTAGAGAGCGGAAAATCTGAGACGCAGGTGGTCCCGGGTCCCGCACTCGGCCCCGAGTCCCGATTCCGACTCCCGAGTCCAGGAGTGAAGTTGCTTGAAGTTGTTACAATACACCCCTACTGTAGTCCCACGTTTCCGATTTCCAGCTTTAAGATCTATAAGTAGAATGAAATATAATGAAGTAGAACTTATTAGGATCGAATCATAGTAGTAAGATTATTTAAGATCGTGAGCCCTGGCTTGGCCGGACCCCAATCTTAAACGTAGTCAACAAAGAAATTAGCCAAGTCCTACAGTAATTGGCGCGGCAGGCCCTTTTTTCCCGCGTAACTCGTGTGCCGGTCCGGCGCGGCGTGGCCTGGGCAGGCGCGTCGGACTTAGTGCGGTGGTGTCCCGGAACCCCGCACTCACCCCCGCACTAGAGTTTGTGTCATCAGAGCCAAATTATGCGCTTCCGACTCGGGAGCTTTGCGACTCACATGAGGCGGTGAACTCTTTGTGAACTCTTTTGTGAACTGGGCCGACCGGGGCCGAGCTAATTTTGGGTCCCGAGGAGTTCACGAGTTCACAGGACGAGTTCACAATCTCCCCGAAGTCCGAAGTTGTGAACTCCCCGTGAACTCCCCGTGAACTCCTCGTGAACTCTTTGTGAACTTGTGGTGGACAGCGTGCGTTGGCGCGAAGCAAGCCCATGAAAATGCCAGACGTGCAACATGCGCGGGAAGGTGGCAGGTGCTCGGGAGTCGCCAGCCATGAGGGACACCGACCAGCTTTTTCAGGAATGGCTACAACGGGTTACCCTCGCGAAAGGTGACCCGAAGCCTGCTATTAGCGACGACATTAACCCAAATGCTCCGAGCCCCACGGCTGTAGAAGAGCAGAGCATTGCACGCGAAGGGCACAGCGCCGCACTCGATCTGGTTGCGGCTTTGGTGATCTTTGGAGATGCTGGCAATCTTGAGGACGATAGTTGGCGCAGTAATAAATGTCGGTCTTCTTGTGCGGCATTGCATACTCTTTGGAGATGACAAGGCGAGCTCGCCTAAGCCGAAGGCAAAGCGAAATATGAGCGACAAAGCAAACGTGAAACTCACAACGCCCTGATGACAATATGGATGGCGGCAATTGGTGTTGATGGCCACATACACACTGGTTCATATCCATCATCGTGCACGACTCGAAAACGCGGATAACATAACGGCAGGCTCGAGCTACCTTGGTCCGGATTCTCCAGATCTCTGGCCTGCGCTGTTGTCTCATTGACATACACACTGATGCGCCCGGCAATAGCATGGGCGGTCCGTCTGCATGAACAATCTTTCGTTGCTGGCCGCCCCACGCTTCACGTTCTAGGCACACTGGTTGGTAAGAAAGGTCAACTTGTAAGGTCCGTTGAGTCCGATCTCTTTTCTTTCAGGGGCATGCTCTTTTTGTGTGTGCGATCATGATGGCCACTATGGAACGTGATTCATAAGATATTGCTTCAAATTTGCTGTGCGATAACACTTCCTTGACTACTTGTAGTAATCACTTTTATTGCTCATTGAAATAATTTTGGACATTTATCTGCTGGCCCCAGGCAATTGTCATGTTTGTTGTCTCACTCACTTGATGACAATGTAAAGACTATCACTAAAGCAACTAGCGCAGGCCAGAAATATGGAGATCCCGGACCATGCTGTTGATATCTCGAGCCTGCTGTTGACTCATCCGTGTTAGTCGAGTCATTCACAACGATGGAAACAAATGGAGGTGGAAATGTGCAGCCTTGTAAGTTACAACTATGGCTGGCTAACATTCAGAGCGGGATCTACACGGTTTGCGACGGCACCACTCCTTTTGAACTGCAATAACCCTAAATGGAATTAATATGTTCGCACATTGCATAGTTGCATGCCTCCCTTTATAATTGCAACGCGCCCGACATTAGTCATGATTAAAGAATTACGCGTGCACAAAGTTATTGTTAAGCAGCCACAATACGTCCAACATTATGTCTCACTCAATGAGCAACCAATTCAAGACATTGCACATGTCCAAGTGAGGTCTTAACAACCACAGTACCCCCAGTGCGTGTGACTAGCTCAAGGAGCTCACGTAATTGACCACTATGAACATGTGTAGCATCATACGGTAAGCTAATGGAATTTCCATTATTATAATTCTGAAATGTTGACTCACATTTGCTAAATGAAGTAAGGAGTTCAGTTCTAAAACAAACTCTTGCTTATGCCCACTCTGATATGGGAAACCAGATGCCCATCCATGAAAAGAATGTGTGTGTGTGTGTGAGTGAGTGAGTGAGTGAGTGAGTGAGTGAGTGAGTGAGTGAGTGAGTGAGTGAGTGAGTGAGTGAGTGAGTGAGTGAGTGAGTGAGTGAGTGAGTGAGTGAGTGAGTGAGTGAGTGAGTGAGTGAGTGAGTGAGTGAGTGAGTGAGTGAGTGAGTGAGTGAGTGAGTGAGTGAGTGAGTGAGTGAGTGAGTGAGTGAGTGAGTGAGTGAGTGAGTGAGTGAGTGAGTGAGTGAGTGAGTGAGTGAGTGAGTGAGTGAGTGAGTGAGTGAGTGAGTGAGTGAGTGAGTGAGTGAGTGAGTGAGTGAGTGAGTGAGTGAGTGAGTGAGTGAGTGAGTGAGTGAGTGAGTGAGTGAGTGAGTGAGTGAGTGAGTGAGTGAGTGAGTGAGTGAGTGAGTGAGTGAGTGAGTGAGTGAGTGAGTGAGTGAGTGAGTGAGTGAGTGAGTGAGTGAGTGAGTGAGTGAGTGAGTGAGTGAGTGAGTGAGTGAGTGAGTGAGTGAGTGAGTGAGTGAGTGAGTGAGTGAGTGAGTGAGTGAGTGAGTGAGTGAGTGAGTGAGTGAGTGAGTGAGTGAGTGAGTGAGTGAGTGAGTGAGTGAGTGAGTGAGTGAGTGAGTGAGTGAGTGAGTGAGTGAGTGAGTGAGTGAGTGAGTGAGTGAGTGAGTGAGTGAGTGAGTGAGTGAGTGAGTGAGTGAGTGAGTGAGTGAGTGAGTGAGTGAGTGAGTGAGTGAGTGAGTGAGTGAGTGAGTGAGTGAGTGAGTGAGTGAGTGAGTGAGTGAGTGAGTGAGTGAGTGAGTGAGTGAGTGAGTGAGTGAGTGAGTGAGTGAGTGAGTGAGTGAGTGAGTGAGTGAGTGAGTGAGTGAGTGAGTGAGTGAGTGAGTGAGTGAGTGAGTGAGTGAGTGAGTGAGTGAGTGAGTGAGTGAGTGAGTGAGTGAGTGAGTGAGTGAGTGAGTGAGTGAGTGAGTGAGTGAGTGAGTGAGTGAGTGAGTGAGTGAGTGAGTGAGTGAGTGAGTGAGTGAGTGAGTGAGTGAGTGAGTGAGTGAGTGAGTGAGTGAGTGAGTGAGTGAGTGAGTGAGTGAGTGAGTGAGTGAGTGAGTGAGTGAGTGAGTGAGTGAGTGAGTGAGTGAGTGAGTGAGTGAGTGAGTGAGTGAGTGAGTGAGTGAGTGAGTGAGTGAGTGAGTGAGTGAGTGAGTGAGTGAGTGAGTGAGTGAGTGAGTGAGTGAGTGAGTGAGTGAGTGAGTGAGTGAGTGAGTGAGTGAGTGAGTGAGTGAGTGAGTGAGTGAGTGAGTGAGTGAGTGAGTGAGTGAGTGAGTGAGTGAGTGAGTGAGTGAGTGAGTGAGTGAGTGAGTGAGTGAGTGAGTGAGTGAGTGAGTGAGTGAGTGAGTGAGTGAGTGAGTGAGTGAGTGAGTGAGTGAGTGAGTGAGTGAGTGAGTGAGTGAGTGAGTGAGTGAGTGAGTGAGTGAGTGAGTGAGTGAGTGAGTGAGTGAGTGAGTGAGTGAGTGAGTGAGTGAGTGAGTGAGTGAGTGAGTGAGTGAGTGAGTGAGTGAGTGAGTGAGTGAGTGAGTGAGTGAGTGAGTGAGTGAGTGAGTGAGTGAGTGAGTGAGTGAGTGAGTGAGTGAGTGAGTGAGTGAGTGAGTGAGTGAGTGAGTGAGTGAGTGAGTGAGTGAGTGAGTGAGTGAGTGAGTGAGTGAGTGAGTGAGTGAGTGAGTGAGTGAGTGAGTGAGTGAGTGAGTGAGTGAGTGAGTGAGTGAGTGAGTGAGTGAGTGAGTGAGTGAGTGAGTGAGTGAGTGAGTGAGTGAGTGAGTGAGTGAGTGAGTGAGTGAGTGAGTGAGTGAGTGAGTGAGTGAGTGAGTGAGTGAGTGAGTGAGTGAGTGAGTGAGTGAGTGAGTGAGTGAGTGAGTGAGTGAGTGAGTGAGTGAGTGAGTGAGTGAGTGAGTGAGTGAGTGAGTGAGTGAGTGAGTGAGTGAGTGAGTGAGTGAGTGAGTGAGTGAGTGAGTGAGTGAGTGAGTGAGTGAGTGAGTGAGTGAGTGAGTGAGTGAGTGAGTGAGTGAGTGAGTGAGTGAGTGAGTGAGTGAGTGAGTGAGTGAGTGAGTGAGTGAGTGAGTGAGTGAGTGAGTGAGTGAGTGAGTGAGTGAGTGAGTGAGTGAGTGAGTGAGTGAGTGAGTGAGTGAGTGAGTGAGTGAGTGAGTGAGTGAGTGAGTGAGTGAGTGAGTGAGTGAGTGAGTGAGTGAGTGAGTGAGTGAGTGAGTGAGTGAGTGAGTGAGTGAGTGAGTGAGTGAGTGAGTGAGTGAGTGAGTGAGTGAGTGAGTGAGTGAGTGAGTGAGTGAGTGAGTGAGTGAGTGAGTGAGTGAGTGAGTGAGTGAGTGAGTGAGTGAGTGAGTGAGTGAGTGAGTGAGTGAGTGAGTGAGTGAGTGAGTGAGTGAGTGAGTGAGTGAGTGAGTGAGTGAGTGAGTGAGTGAGTGAGTGAGTGAGTGAGTGAGTGAGTGAGTGAGTGAGTGAGTGAGTGAGTGAGTGAGTGAGTGAGTGAGTGAGTGAGTGAGTGAGTGAGTGAGTGAGTGAGTGAGTGAGTGAGTGAGTGAGTGAGTGAGTGAGTGAGTGAGTGAGTGAGTGAGTGAGTGAGTGAGTGAGTGAGTGAGTGAGTGAGTGAGTGAGTGAGTGAGTGAGTGAGTGAGTGAGTGAGTGAGTGAGTGAGTGAGTGAGTGAGTGAGTGAGTGAGTGAGTGAGTGAGTGAGTGAGTGAGTGAACTTGTGCGTGTGTTGTGTGTGTGTGTGTGTGTGTGTGTGTGTGTGTGTGTGAGAGAGAGAGAGAGAGAGAGAGAGAGAGAGAGAGAGAGAGAGAGAGAGAGAGAGAGAGAGAGAGAGAGAGAGAGAGGGAGGGAGGGAGGGAGGGAGGGAGAGGGAGGGACGGGGGAGGGAGGGAGGGAGGGAGGGGGAGGGAGGGAGGGAGAGAGAGAGAGAGAGAGAGAGAGAGAGAGAGAGAGAGAGAGAGAGAGAGAGAGAGAGAGAGAGAGAGAGAGAGAGAGAGAGAGAGAGAGAGAGAGAGAGAGAGAGAGAGAGAGAGAGAGAGAGAGACTCTAGATGTGCATGTACGTATGCGTGTGCGTGTGCGTGTGCGTGTGCGTGTGCGTGTGCGTGTGCGTGTGCGTGTGCGTGTGCGTGTGCGTGTGCGTGTGCGTGTGCGTGTGCGTGTGCGTGTGTGTGTGCGTGTGCGTGTGCGTGTGCGTGTGCGTGTGCGTGTGCGTGTGCGTGTGCGTGTGCGTGTGCGTGTGCGTGTGCGTGTGCGTGTGCGTGTGCATGCCCACATGCCACACGTGCACATGCACGTATGGGTGGGCAGGGCATTGCGTTTGGAGCGACGACGTATACACAGTCCAGGTTACCACAGGCGTCCAACCGGAACCTACGCTTGCTGTTTGCTGTTGAAAGCATCTTCAAGTTCTCGTAGAATGCCAGGGCGTTCCCCATTTTTGGACCACGTGTTTGAAGCGATGCCATATGCACGCTCCAAGGTACCATAGTCGCAGCTATGAGAAAGCCACTCTAATGCACCAATGAGCATTTGCTCGGGTCTTACCACGTCCAACCGGAGATTCGGCTCGCTGATCGGGCCGATTTTCTCCAGTAAATAACCGAACGCCTCCAGCGAGATATGGCATGTTTTGTGCATGTGACGGCGGGCGGCTCTGGGGTCGTCCCCAGCCAATAAACAAACCGGCTTTGAAACAATATCGACAGAGAAGCACTGGCACCAACACCTGGAAAAACTTGCAAAGAAAGCTAGCTGTCTGCGTTCGAACGCAGACAGGTAGCTGGAAAAGCGACATGCACGACAGGTCACCGGCGCGTTTTTATCATATTTCTGCAGCACTGTATCAAATTAGTGGTGCAGAAGTTAGTGGTTTACAGCTGGACAAGACGTGCATGTTATTAGCCAGCATGCAAGGATGCATCATGCACTTGCTTGACGTTTGCGCCCTTTCCCGCGAAATCTGGGCTGTCTTCCCGCGCCTCCGCCAGTTCACAAACGAGTTCACTGGCGAGCAGTTCACTACGTCGTTGCGACCCATGTGAGTGCGTGAACTCGAAGTGAAGGGCCGGTGAAGCGCCGGTGGCGACCCGGCCGTCGACCCAGTTCACAAAGAGTTCACCGACGGAGTTCACCGAGCCTCATGTGAGTCGTGCCTTTTTTTTTTTTTTTGGTTGGTACCTTTCGAGTTGGATTCCCGCCACGCAAAATCCTGAGTCGGGGTGCCGCGTGCCGCCGGCCGCGGGCATGCCGGCTTCCGGAATGCACGTCGACTCCTCGACGGTCGCGGGCTCACCGGGCACGTCTTTGTTGTGTTGTGGCGCCTTGCCGGCGAGGGGGAAACTTGGTTCCTGCCGTGCCTGCCTGCAGGCTGCAGCCTAATTATTTGCCAGTCTTCCTGCAAGACATGCGGCACTAATTGAGTTTAGGGCTAGTGTTGAAAGTGTGTATGATGGCAATTTATATAAATTGTGGGAGGTGACCTTGATACAAATGGCGTCCGTTATACGATGCGTCTAATGGAGCCTGGCCACTGCGAACAAGCGCTTGCCAAGCAGCTTTTATCCTGAAGTAGGCTGTCTCTATCTCGATAACCCTAATATTAGCGCATCATGCGGCACCCATATATCCAGCTCATCTTTACCACCTCCGTTTACGCGGCCAGGATATACAAAAGTCAGGGCTAGCACGCAGGTCGGCGTTCACGCGATGTCCACCCTGCGCTGGTTGCCTTGTCAATTTTCCCGCCAAGTGAGCCAGCTTCCCGAGTGCAACGGTTTCCATGTCACATATACAAGAAGGCGTGCGCCGGGCAAGGGTATGGCACCACGACATCACTTAAAAGTTAACGACATTGCGCCGCCTTTCCTTATCGTGCATGGCTCAGGAGAACGCATGGACTGGGGGATCGTAGCCAGGCCTGCATTTTGAGAAAGGCTATGAATTCTTCACTTGCTGTTGAGAAAGAATACTAGGAGGCCTTCTGCGCCGTATCGGTGCCCGTATGATTGGCCCACGCCTAAGCCACAAAACGCTCGATGACGGCACATCTGTAGCTGTGCCCAACACTATCCTAACGTGTACGTAACAACCCCCCACCCAACCACCCTCACAATATGTACTTGCGTGCCAATCTATTGTTCACAGATTGTCTCTAGATCAATATAGGCTTTTCTCATGAATGGTTAATGCTCCGTGGCTCTCCAATGGGACCACGTGTAATGAAGTAATAAATGATTTCTACGGTTATGGTAGACGAGGCGGTAGTGTTGCGGCTATCCCCAGCGGCAATGACGTCTACCTGAGGGCTACCCCGTCTAGCAGTGGGCCGCGGTCGAACCATGGGGAGACGACAGGGCCAAAGCCTTCAGAGCGGAGCCTATTGTATATGACAGCCCATTTCTCCTTGTCAATCATGCGGGCACAGAGCACTAACAATCCCTCCAGCCCTACATCCTCAAGCACACAGATGCGTTGGAAACGGATGTCCATGTGACGGTTAGTTAGCATTCATATTATTTCCATGTCATGCTTATGAAATTGCTATATTTATAGTTGTCTCACTTAATGGCACATGAGCTACATATAATTCTCTTGGAAAGATCTCACTCAATGTGTTCGTGGTGTGTCCCTCGCAACTTGAGGTCTACAAAGTAATAAAAGGCAGCCCACTACTAATGTATCAATGGGGCATGACTAGTAATCGAGATGTATCGCATCAAGGAGACAACCAGCGCAGGCCAGAAATCGGGAGAAGACCACGGTAGCTGGACGGAGCCTGCCGTTATCTTTTTCGCGTTTTCGAGTCGTGCAGGATGATGAATATGACAATGGAGATGGAAGTGTGTAGCCTTGTGCATCGTATCAAGGAGACAACCAATGTATAAATGAGACAACCAGCGCAGGCCAGAAATGTAAAGATCGAATCCGGAGCATGGTAGCTCGAGCATGTTGTTATCTTATCCACATTTGGCGAGCCCTAAGTTAACATGATTATGGAATTGAATGGAGGTGGATATGTCAAGGTGGATATGTTTACGTAGCCGTGAACAAAGAAATTTATGGCTGGCTAATATTCAGAGCAAGATCTAGATGGTTTAGCTAAAAGACTCGCTCTTTACGATCAATGCATTTGTTCAGTCTAGCGGCCAGGAGTGTCCTGTCGTACACTCCTGCCATACACCACTGCTGTGATCAATCACTCTCCTGCCACTAGTTTGTATGAGGAATCACCTTCAATGGAAAGAACCCTCAATCGAAATCCCTCTATTTGTATTATTTGACCGGGTCCACGCCGATAACCCCGCAAACGCATGGGCGGGCCAAACTAGGTGGCTCAAGCTCATCATCAATCCCAAGTCTTGAGTCCCAAGCTCATCACTTCAAACCCTACTCTTGAATCCTGGCTCTACTTAAAACTTGTATGTCATTGGACTGTCTCATGTGTTATGACTTCTGAGTCAAGCAGAGAGATTGCTGTAGTCATAACAAACCCAGCTACTGTACAACTAGCATAACTGCATGAAGCAGTCTGTCTGAGAACCCCTAGCTGGGTACTACAGTACTGTACTAGCTGGGAACCCCTAGCTGGGTGCTGTAGATAACAACATTGACTTCTACAGATGTAGGTATACCTGCAGGTTTGGCAGTTGCTAAAGACTTCACCCAGTGTCCCTCAAGGGCCCCCTTGACCCCTGGACACCCGGGGTATGCTTTTCAGCGGGGTTTGCAAGGCGGGTCATTGCAAGACTGCATATCAGGGCAGGATACCGAAGTCACTGCGGACAGTGCGACCGAGTCAGCGACTGAGTTCATGGAGATGAAGGTAAAGTGAGTCAAAAGCAGTGCCACCATCTGAATGATAATTGTTGTTGAGAGCTCGTTATTGAAAAAAGATAATCATGAGCTTTGGTGTCATCGGTCGTTGCAATTGTTCTCGTAATTGGACGGCCGTGGACTTGTCTGCTGATAGCATTCTTCATTGCCATGTTTTGACGGCTTCGCTGTTGCAGGCTCATTGTTCTCGCTGTCTGGAAGCCCTGCTTTGACCAGGCCAATTGAATACACGTAAGGGTTGCACGATCCCTCTTCTCTTCGAGACGGTCAAGCCTGTGATTGCGAGCGGTCGGCTCGCCATCCCAACAGGCACGGGGAGTTCTTTTCGTCCGCCACTCGGCAACTGCGTCTCAAAGTACCTGACGAATCCGAGAAAGGCAAGACTGGAAACCTTGGTAGCCTCGCATCTTATGTTATCGAAGCAGCTGGATGGTTCCCGACATGCAGAAGAAGAGGAAAAGCGGAGACCCTCCCTCGGAGGCGGAGCCCCGCACCAAGACACGGGCATCCTTCGCTGCCCTGGCGGCCGCAAAACACGCTGGCGGCCCACTTGGAACCCTCTCCTCGCTCCAGGATGGAACACACGGCCAGGTTCTTCCCGTGAAACACGTCCCTTTGCTGTCTGGTGACAAACCAACCACGTCCAGCCCTCGCCTTGGCTCCAGCAATGGAGACGTGCCAGAGGCCACTGGCCATGGCACCCACTCCCCGTCCCCCAACGAGGTCCATCCTGCAATTCCTGGCCTCACAACACGCAGGGGGACCTTGCTGCCAGCTCATCGCCTCGCAGAGCCGCCCTCCGCCCCTGCTCGTTCGGGCAGCCGTTCTGCTACCGATGGCAACGCCAAGCGCCCTCACGACGTCGCCAGCCTCTCGACCACTTTCTCCAAAGAAGGAGAGACGGCGCAGGACGCGGGAGGACTCTACTGGGCAGCCCACAGTGCCGGTATCGCCGAGACAGGACACACAATCGACAGCCGGCCAACCACGCGCAAGGGGCGGGAGCTTGTAGCGGCGCGCCGAAGGGAAAGGCTCGACCGAGAAGCCGCCGAGGCCGCCGCACAGGTCGCTGCTGCTGCCGCCGCCACCTTGCTCCCTGGTCCGGCCAAAAATAGCCGGCGGGCCGCCGAAACCCGAGCCCTTCAAGGACATATCAGCACAGAGCACGGCACGTCGGTTCATTCAGGGGCAGCCGGCAGGAAGGGGCGAGGGCTGTGGACGGGAGGGAGAGGGGAAGGGGGAGGGGGAAGGGGAGGAGGGGGGACCCCCGGAGAGGACGAGGTCATGGTGGATATAGAGGGTGTTGATGACGATGATGTCGATGGTCATGATGATGGTGGCGGTGACGGTGATGCCCGCGGCGATGGTGATGGCGGCGGTGACGATGATAACCGTCGTTGTAATCGTCGCCGTCGATCCTCGGATGGTCCTGAAGGGGACATCAGCAACCGTGCAGACAGGGGTCAAGGGGACGCCACCGTGATGGCGACCAGCGGTGCCGCCGGCACGGAGTCCTTTGCCGCCATGCTGCTGTGGCTGCGGGAGGCGGCCAGGGACCCCCTGGGGAGCCTGTTCCACGTTCCCAGGGTGGCGGCGGCGCAGCCAGAGCTTGCCACTGCGGGGGTGGCGCCCGCGGCGGTGGCCGCGATTCCGTGGGAGGCAGTGGCAGCAGCAGGAGGCGGAGGTGATGGAGAAACGGCAGGAGCCGCAGCCACCGCAGGAGTACCGGGTGCCGCAGCGCCAGCAGAAACAGCCGAAGGACCCACGACGGCGGTGGCAGCGGCCGCAACAAGTGCAGCAGTGCTGCTGCACGCGCAGGTCGTGGTGGAGCAGGGGGAACCAGCGATGGGGGTGGGGGCTGGTGGGCCCCAGGGCGACAGCAGAACCGGCACGGGCGATGTGCCATGCAACGACATTTCGCCAGGCAACGACATTGCGCCAGGCAACAGCAGTGTGACTGGGATTGCGGCTGGCTACCAATTGGATGCAGCAGTGGTAGGGATGGATGAAGGCGTCAAAGTGGAAGCAGCAGTGGGTGGGACGGATGAAGGCATCAAACTGGAAGCGGCAGTGGCAGGGACGGATGAAGGCATCAAACTGGAAGTGGCAGTGGCAGGGACGGATGAAGGCATCAAACTGGAAGTGGCAGTGGCAGGGACGGATGAAGGCATCAAACTGGAAGCGGCAGTGGAAGGGACGGATGAAGGCATCAAACTGGAAGCAGCAGTGGCAGGGACGGATGAAGGCATCAAACTGGAAGCGGCAGTGGAAGGGATGGATACAGCGGGGAGCGTTGTGAGGGTGTCTGATGACGGCAAGGTCAGGTCTGCTGCTGGCATCCCGTCACTGCCGCTAGACCACCCCTCTGGCGCTATTTCATCGGACGCGGGTGCCCCGCTGCCGGCGCACGTGCCATCGTCCCTACCATACGCCCAACCGCCGCAACAGCAATCGCAGTTGCAGCAACGGAACGATGGCGTGAATGGGGTGGTGGCTTGTGTTGCCGGCGAGCTCCCGTCGGCGCCCTCGAGTGACGCACGCGACGCCAGCGCGCCGCCGCACACCCTAGGGGCCCCACCCTCCTTGGCCACAACCCCAGGGGCCGCTCATCATTCCGCCTCTGCCATCGCAAGCCCATCGGGAGCCGCGGTGGTGACACTATGCCCCCCGTTGATGTCCCCCGGGGCACCTATGATGGCAAGTCCAAGTCCAAACGGGGGCGATAGCATTCCCCCCTCCGAGCCAGTGGCCACAGACAGCAACCACTCCGTGGGACTAGCTGTCAGGGGCACGGTAACAGACATTGACAATGACAGCAGTAGCATGAACAGGACCGGCTTCCTGGGGGGGGGACCGGGTGCCTCCCCCGCAGGAGCAGCACCCCCCACAGCCATTGCGGCACAATGGCCAGTCCCTGTCGATTTTCCAGGATCCAGCATGGTCGTGGTACCAGGACAAAGCACGGTGGTGGTACCAGGACAAGACGCTATCTCGGGACATGAACAAGGCGTTGTCGCGGTACCAGGACCCAGCGTGATCGACGAGGCGACCATCTCCCCCCAGGCGGCTCCTCGCCACCTGTTCGAGACTTGCATCCGCCCCCTGATCGCGTTCCGCGAGGCCGTGTACGGTGGCGCCGACAGCACGGTGTTGCCCGCCGGCAGCAGCCACCGTCCGCGCTTCCTGTCCCTGGCCGCGCGCTTCCTCCGCGAGATGGAGCGCGCGCACATGGTCGGGTACCTGCAGGGCAGCGATGACGACCTCGACGACCTCGCCGGCGCGCTCGGTGGCAAGGACAAGCCCGGGGGGGCGGGAGCGGGGACCCGAGCGGACGGGCGCCCGGCGAGAGGGTGCCTTCGGGTCAGCGCGGGGCGGTCGCGCGTGGCGATTCGCATCGGGCCGCGTGCCCAGGTGTCCATCCCGCCATGGCAGCCGCCCCCCCGCCGGCCAGCCCCGGCGGCAAATCGGAGCCCATTGGGGGAGCCGCCCCGGAGGACGCGGGGGGCGAGCCAGGATGCCAGCCCAGGGGCGTCCCAGGGACCGTCGTCGTCGGCAGGCAAGCAGGGCGCAAGGGGGCGCGATGTGTTGATGGGAGGCATGGGCAGTTCCCCACTAAGCAGCTCGCCTGCAGACGCGGGGGTATTGCGACGGCCGACGCGGCTCTCGCCTGCGGTGGATGACATGGGGCGCATGCCCTCGCCCGCGCTGCAGGGCGGGCGAGGGCGGGATGGCCGGGGTGGCAGGAAAGGCGAGGCGGTGTCGGCGGTGTCGGTTTTGTCGGCGGGCAGCAGAGGCAAGTTGGGGACAAGCGAAGGGTTGCCATCGGCGGGTGAAGGGGATGGTTTGGATGGGTCGGGGGCCAAATGCGCCAGGGTCGAAGGAGGGGGGCGGGTGCTCAGCGGGACGTTGGCGATGCGGCGGATACAATTAGGGCGGGGAAGCTTGATGGCAGGGAGTCACTTCTTCCGTCTAGCCCTTCTGGGGATGGATCCGTGGCAGGGCCGCAGGTGGGAGGGCCGCGCATGAACGGGGATGCGGGTGGGATGAGGGGGGAGGGGGGGGCGGCGGTGGCGGGGGCGATACGTGGGAGTTCCGTGTCGCGTGCAGCACAGCCCGGCGGTGCAGAAGGCTCACATGGGGCCGCAGGGTTACGGATGCTTGGAGGAGCCGAGGCCGAGTCCCTTTCTGATGAAGATAAGGAGCCGGGGGGCGGGGGAGACGGGCGGGCGGGGGCTGCCAGTGGTAGGTCAAGTCAGGGCGGCGGTCATGAGGGGGGAGAGGAGGGCGGTGATGCGAAGGGTGAAGAGGGCGGCGCTGACGGGGACGGGCTTCTTTCCGAGAGGCAACGTGCGGAGAGGGAAGCTGAACTGGGCAGCGTGTGCGGCGTGCTGGATTTTGCAGGCCTGGAGGGTGGGGCGGGGGAGGGTGGCAGAGGTGGAGGGTATGGGGAGCCAGACCGGCGCGCGGGGCGGGTGATCTGGCGGGGTAGGGGCGATGAGTTGGTTCGGACCACGCGCGCGAAGGCGGTCTCTTTCGTGAACGGCCAGAAAGTTGAAGTCAAGAATCTGCCCAAGTTGGGTGGGGTGGGTGGGGGTGGGTCGGGGAGAGTGGGTGACCGGGGGCGGTCGCAGTCTGCAAATCCGTCGACTACGTCACTCCAAAGGGAGACGGGCTCTCCTAGGTCGGGGGGGGGGGGCAGTCGTCGTCGTCGTCGCCCCCCCTGGTGGCCTCGCAGAGGGTCACGCGTGGCGCGGTGGTGGCGGCAGCAAGCAGCGGGGCCCCGCTCGAGGGGTTCCCCTTCCGCCCACCCAGGGTCCCTGTCTCGCAGATGATCGAGGAGGTCCGTAGCGCGATGCGCCGCGCGTCGCTGGCGCTGGTGAACGAGACGGGCAAGGCGGCCAAGGAGCTGGGCCTGTTGAGCGTGGGGGAGCGGGACAAGGCCGATTGGACGGACAAGGAGCTGGTGCGGCTATTGTTAGATTGTCGTCAGATTGTTGTTCGACTGATTTTTTATTGTTGTTAGATTGCTGTCATGTTGTTGTTGGATTTTTGTTAGATTTTTGTTGGAGTGTTGTTAGATTGTTGTTAGATTGTTGTTGGATTGTGGTTGGATTGTCGTTAGATTGTTATTATAAATATTGCGACAATAATGATGTTCATCACCAACATCATCGCACCATTACGATGGTAATTGATAGTGGATGATGGTAGGTGGTGGTACTATAGGGGCGTATCTCGATACTATAGATACGACGGACGGACCGACGAGGATCTGGTGGCCGCTTTCTCTTGGGGTTGAGGATAGCAGCGGATGTATTCCGGGCATTCGCTGGTGGCAGGTCCCTGTGCATGTACGGGGATGGTAGTACCAGGTAATTGACTATGCTCAGGACTGACGAGAAGCTGATGCGACAATGTTCTGTGACTCTTAGTTTCATTATAGTTTTGTTATATCCATTTGTAGTATAGGAGGCGCTATCAGTTAGTGGTTGGACCGGTTTATGTTATAGGAGGGTGACCCCAACCCCGGGGTTCACCCTCGCAAAGCGTTGGTGTAGAGCTGGTGTGACGGTGTTCCCTTGTTGGATCCATTAGGGATGGTATTAGGGATGGCATTAGGGATGGTATTAGGGATGGCATTAGGGATGGTATTAGGGATGGCATTAGGGATGGCATTAGGGATGGCATTAGGGATGGCATTAGGGATGGCATTAGGGATGGCATTAGGGATGGCATTAGGGATGGCATTAGGGATGGCATTAGGGATGGTATTAGGGATGGCATTAGGGATGGTATTAGGGATGGCATTAGGGATGGCATTAGGGATGGCATTAGGGATGGCATTAGGGATGGCATTAGGGATGGCATTAGGGATGGCATTAGGGATGGCATTAGGGATGGCATTAGGGATGGCATTAGGGATGGCATTAGGGATGGCATTAGGGATGGCATTAGGGATGGCATTAGGGATGGCATTAGGGATGGCATTAGGGATGGTATTAGGGATGGCATTAGGGATGGTATTAGGGATGGCATTAGGGATGGCATTAGGGATGGCATTAGGGATGGCATTAGGGATGGCATTAGGGATGGCATTAGGGATGGCATTAGGGATGGCATTAGGGATGGCATTAGGGATGGCATTAGGGATGGCATTAGGAATGGCATTAGGGATGGCATTAAGAATGGCATTAGGGATGGCATTAGGGATGGCATTAGGGATGTGTTCTATCCATTAGGAATGGCATTAGGCTATGTTTTTTAATAGTATGTAGGGAATCAAGCAACTATTTGACCTACCTCTCAGAGCCACGGGGTCAGTCATGCAGTTGCTTAGCTTTTTTTCGTACTTACAGGCTTATTTTTTGCGAACTTACCTACCTCCTGCAAAATTAAAAAGTCCCAAGCGTACGCCCTAAGGCAAAAAGCCCCACTTCCGGGTGTACGGTGCAAGTGCCTAGAAAAGATGTTTTGGGACTATGGACCCGGTGGCGCTGCGCCACTTCTTTCGTGAGACCAGACAATCTCAATGCTCGCGCGAGGACGTATTTCTAATTTCAACTCCTACATGCCTCCCCTCTTTTACCGGGATTTTCGCGCCGATCCTACGGCTGAGATTCCAGGATTGGGCGTGGCGTGACCAATTCCAGTCATGACGGCTAACAGCCTGGTGTCATGTCTAAAGGTTATGTTACACCATCAAGGTTAACTTACTGGACGGTTTTAGGTACCTATCAAGTTCTCCACTTGTCCTCGCCCGGTTAGGGCTAAGTTTTGCAAAAACACAAGTCGTATGTCCTAAACATCTTTTTGCACCTGTTGCTGGATATTCTCGTCTGCTCCTGTATCTTTTTCTTTTTTGGTTTTATTTTAGCTTGGTTTGCATATTTTATTTGCATCTGCCACCTTTGTTCTGGTTTGCATCCGCCACCCACGTTATGCTCCCTATACCTGCCATCGGTGGCTCCTGTCCCCCATCAGGCCGCATACATGGAAGGCTTCCAGCTGAATTTCCATGCTGATTCATTGTTATCTCTTTTTGTTTAACCCACCGTGTGCTGTCTATTTTGTTTGTTGCTATCTGCCGCACACGCGTCACCATCCCCCCCGTCAGGCTGCTTACATTGAAGGATTCCAGCTGCACGGCCGGGACTTTGCCAAGGTGGCGCGCGTGGTGCAGTCCAAGTCGACCGCACGCGTGGTGTCCTACTACTACAACGTGCACAAGCCGCAGCTCATCACAGGTGGGTGAGGGGGTAAAGGCCTTGTTTTTTGGTACTACCTTGGTGCTCTGTGACCGTGTACCATGGGACATTGGGAATTTCTAGGCCTTTCTGCTTGGCGCTCCTTTGTTGTGCCATCCTAGGCATAATGAGGCTTTACGCTGTTCGGTGAGGAAATTTCGTGGGGTAAGGAAATACTTGTTTTCCGCTGCTATGACTTGAACTTGTGTGGAAGGTTGGCAGCAGAGTTATCTGTCGCACAGATCACTGCCATGCAAACAACATCTCCGGCCCATCTTTTTTGTAATGGCGATGGTATGCCCATCTGCGATGCATCATGTAGGCCCATCTGCCCTGAATCCCATCTCTCACTCACGGGCATGCTGCATGACACCAGGCCATGGGGGGGAGCACCTGGTTCCCTGGTTCCCCCCTGCCTTCCCCTTCCCGCCTTCCCCTACTTCGAACCGAACGTGGCCACCCCAGTGGACAGGGGGTCGCTCATGAAGTATTTATAGTCCACCTGTTTGGCCCCTTTGATCTCTTTGTTTCCTTGCTGATAAACTTGATTTGTTTCAAACTTTGGTATCCGTCCCTAGGTTTTTGAAGTGGACATGACCATGATTGGTGAAATCAGTCATTCCGTTGACATCATTGATGTGAAATTAGTCACTCATCCCCTCTACGATCTTTCGATCCGAACGCGCACGCTAGGTTCTGGCCACTCTCTGACCCGCGGTGGCTGCTGTCATGCTCTTTGCGTTTGCTTATGCGCTCGTCCCCACTGCACCGCATGTGCACGTGGCTGCAGAGAAGCTTTTGGCAAAGGAGGCGGCAGCCCTGGGGTCTGCCGGGGCACCCAAGGGGTTCCCCCCTCCGCCTCCTGTCAGGAACCGGCCCGCCTGCTGAGACCACAATCAAGATCTAAACTATCGGCATGTGCCTGCGTCGTCGACGCGCGCTGGGAACTTTTGGCACGAGGGGCGATGTTTGCACATGTATGGGAGATGTTGGCTATGCTGCCAGTGCAAGCAATCGCATTCCTCCTAATGCCAGTGTATGCCGGTGTCCATGGCTCGCAATCATATTATACGCGAGCAACTTGCCGACAACTCATGGGGGATGCGGGAGAGAGGGACTTGTGTGCAGTGAAACAACCACTGGATGCATGTAGGGGTTTGTGGCAGCCTGGCAGGAAATTAGAAGCATGCAGATTGCATCACGTGGCTTCCAGGAACCTTCAAAGTCTAAACCCCAAGTCCTCAGGGCTCATGGCAGGTAACGCAGCGGCCACTTACCAGACGTGTCTGGGGGCATGAAACGAGGAATATGGCAAGGCAAACAAATGGTGAACACCCTCATGGGGTACTGCAGCAAACACAGTGGTACTGGCAAGAACAGGCTTCTTGTTATGCCTGCATTGGTTATCTCTTTGATATTGCTATGCCAAGACTCAACCAGGATGATGGGGCCTGTAATTTATTAGTACGCACGTAGACTGGGTCACGTGGGTACAGTTAATTGATTAATTTACACGTAACTGCATCACGTGAGCAGAAGTCCTCAGGGAAATGAATATGGGATGGGTTGGATGGATGTAGTTATGTCTAGTTCCTAGTGACAGGGTTGCGGGCACCACAGCCTGAATCGCTATGCATGCCAAACATAGTCACACGCGGAGGCCCCACCGACTGGGTGGTGGTGGCTTTCATTACTGTCTGCCACCTACCTTCACACGTCATTTTAAATTAAAATTTAAAAAATAAATAAATTATAACGTGACTCCGTGGCCGGAGATCATGTAGCACGTGTATTCCCTTCCTTGGTGGATGGAGGTGAGCGCAGCCGCGAAATCTAACTAAGCTAACCCTAATCTAATCTAGAAAATCCTAACTACTCTACTCAGCAAAGCACCCCTTCCTCCTGGGGGGGGGGGGGTTGCCCACAGGGACTGGCGTGTGGGCCTGGACAATGATCTGCCACCTCTTCTTGTTCTTCATTGCAGTCCAAGCAAGAGAGAGGGAGGGAACGCGGTGTTCAAACTGGGCTGGGACCACTAGGTCCGCCAGCAACTGCTGTGTGTAGTTCATTGCAGGTTTACCAACCTTTCTGGGAATGTCCTTGGGGCCAGGCCAGGTCAGGATATGCCGCCCTGGCTGGCCAAGCCGCTGGGGGCCGGCCAGACCGAGGGCGGTGTCTACCTGACTGGTGCGAGCAAGATGTCATACGAATGCTATCCTACACTGCCTAATCTCAACCGTAATGCGACACATGCACGTCATCTGCCTCCATATTACAGACAAAGCACTGGGGGGGGCCTGGGCGTGAGCCTGCCCCGTATGTGGGGAAGCACATGTCCATGCCACCCCAGCCACCCCAGCCTAGGGAATATATAGCAGTAGTGTAGACTAGAAAGCTTAGTGACGTGGCCATGTACGTATGCCTACGTGACGGGCCCACACCCGCCCTTGCAATAGCCGTAGCAATTTCGAGTCATGCTTTGCCCATGCAGGGAGTTACTCCCTGCTGAGAGGCCATGTGTACCCTAGCTATAGCCTAGCCACATACCTTCCACCCCATATGTCATGCAGGCCTTCTAGGCCCTCTCCTCAAGCCCCCCCTGGGTGCCTGTGCTTGATTAGGAGGCATGAACCACCATGGAGGTGCAGGTGCACCTCTAGAGTGCACCCAGAGCAGGTAATAGTTGTACATCCTACACCTGCAGGTTGTCGCCCTGATTGTATTACAAACCCATAGATGCCCCTTTCTCAGGGCTATGTGTTACATATGCTCCCCACGGAGCTATGATTTTAATTAATTAATTAATGTCCATGCCCATATCCTATCGCGAAAAGTCCAGGTGCCGGGGCGCGCAGCCTGGGCCGGCAGGCCACGTGCTCAAGAGGACACATGCAACGCCCGGGCTGGCCGGGCTGGGTGCACCAGCTAGCTAGTCTACTGATCTTATGTATCTACCTCATCTGTGCGGGGCAGGTGCCCGGCTTGGCCCAGGCACCTGTGCCTAAGAATGTGGGAAACATATCGTAACTCAGTGTACAAATCATCCTTGCGAATATGCAAACCTTGAAGGGATCGAATATTAACTGCCGTGCGCAGAACCTTGGTGGTCAACAATGCCGTCGAGTCGTTTCTCCAGCTCCTGCGTCAGCGTCCACGTCTCGATGCCGTAGGCCAGGATCATCAGAATTAATTAATTAATTAAATAATTGAACTCGTGCTCCCGTTAATTGGGGAGTCACGGAGCACCAAAGTACCGCTTTTAATCCCTGTGTACGCACAACGGGAGAAAGGGCAGAGACCCCCATTCTCGATCCTTCATGCCAAAGGCATGCCACAGCTGCAATCGGACACGCTAAACGATCCGGCAGGATCTGTGGGTGAAATAAGACCCATGTGAGCATGGCATAACAAGGAGCGTGGGCAAGTAATCTTAGAATAGCCGTCGATTTCATCACGACTCTTGTTGAACTCCTGCATCGTTTGTTCGGGTCAAAGACTATGACCGAGACATTATGCTCCATCAAGTCCGGTGTTTTTTGCAACGCCACCCACATCTCTTCGGTGCGCTGCCCCTTGGCACAAGCTCTACAAACAGGTTGTGGACCGGCTGGATCGCGTAGTATTTCCACACATCTGAACCCTGTGATGCCAGATCTCCTTTGCGGACATTCCGAGCTTGGCACTGGATTCGTTGTCCACATCGTCGCGTCGCTGCAGCGACACGATGTTTTCTGGCATACGCGGGCTTTTGGTTCCCGCCGCACATTTGAAAGTGCTGTCCTCCGGATTTTTGCCTTTGCACCGTGTTAAGTTCTTGGACGTTTGGAATCATGGCATGGCTAACGTAATGACTGTCAGACTAGCTACTAGAACTTTTCAGTGGTTTTCCATTTGCGGGTATTTCCTCGTAAATTACCAGTGGGAGAGCGATCGCAGCAATGGTGCTCACCACTAGTGCTCCCGGCCAGTTAGGCTCGAAACACATGCCCTGATCAAGCAAGCTGTTTCCGGCCCCACCGTCTAGGTCATCTAGTCGCTCTACACGTAAGCCAGCCATAATTTCAATGCACAAGGCTACACATTTCCATCTCCATTCATATTCATCATCCTGAACGACTCGAAAACGCGGAGAAGATAACGGCACTGAGGCTCGAGCTACCATGGTCCGGATTCTCCCGATTTCTGGCCTGCGCTGGTTGTCTCCTTGATAGCCAGGACGTATCATGGCTGTACACAGGACTAAGCTAGCTAAGGCTATGGCTGGTTGTGTACTGTGCGTTAGCGGTGCACGTGACTACTGACTAGGTATGTTGGCACAGCTAGGCAAACATTCTAAGCATGGCTGCCATAGCGGCAGTGACTACCATGCAATGGATACAAGCTAGCCCTGGCTATTATGCAAGCTATTCTAGCCCGCAGGGGGCGTCCACATCTAATTGTGGTTGATCATCAGGTCCCCGCCCCTCCAGTACACCTTGGGCTTCTGGGGGTCCTGCTTGTGGCGGAGGTATTCCGGCCACAGGTCGCGTCGCTGCTGCTGCTGAGCGGGGGTCAGGGCGTCGTCCAGCGTCCAGGTGAGGTCCGGTGCGACCGCTTGCGACGAGAGAGGAACCGCTGCTTGTCCTCACGGGAGGTGAAGGTGAGCAGGACTGGTGGGGGGGCCGCCTTGTCCCGTGAGTGGGGAAGGCGGTGGCACCCACGTAGTTCGGCTACCTCACCTACCAGGCCCATTGGGTAAGAAGCTGGTCCTTGAGCTCGTCGGCAAGAAGGGAGGTTGACGCCTCACCTGGCTTCTGGGGGAAACGATCGACCGGCGCAGCACCACTCGGCACTCGCGGCGAGCGCGGTCGGTGCCAGGCCTCCAGTTGGTTGGCCTGGCGGTGGTCCTCCAGCTCCTGGAGCTTCGTGGCGATGGCGTCGGTGGTTGAGGCGGTTGCTGACCCCAGCAGGTCCGCGTAGGAGAGCGGCGGGAGGTCGCCAGCATCCTGCCGGGGTGGCTGGGATGCGATGGTGGCCGTCTATAGGCTCCGCTATCTTTGGGACCTGTGTGGCCAGGGCCTCGGTGTGGCCGGCGGTGATGGCTTCAAGCTTCTTCATGAGCACGGCGCACTTGCCCTCCACCTGGTTAAGGCGAGAGACAAGTGCAGCGTGCGTTTCCGATGCCTGCGCTGCGGTGTGTAGCGCCGTGAACGCATGAGGTTGGAGCTTGTGGACAACCTTGGTTTCCACATTGGAGACCCGGGCCTCCACCGTGTTCAGCGTGGTGTTCGATCAGCGATGT
The DNA here is from genome assembly GCA_009746045.1 of Mesostigma viride. NCBI lineage: Eukaryota > Viridiplantae > Streptophyta > Mesostigmatophyceae > Mesostigmatales > Mesostigmataceae > Mesostigma > Mesostigma viride. The sequence goes on from RPFO01000154.1 coordinate 3,256,766, forward strand.
CAGAGCTCTTCTCGGCCAGCGGCCAGGTCATGTGCTCCTCCATCACTGGGCGGATGTCATCCTTGCTGAGGGAGGGAGCCGATGGGGCTGCCGGCTGCCGGCGGGGGCTGGGGTGCTGAGCGCTCTGAAGATGTCGCCGAGGCTGCGCTCGTAGTAGCTGGTGAAGATAAACAGGCGTTGGCGTGGTTCGGGATAAGTGTAGAGCCAGGACGTGTCGCGGTAGCCGACCCCCCTTCTGGGGCACGAAGAGCTTCCGTTCCTGTCCGAGGAACTGGAGGACCTCGACGCATTCCTGCGGCGACAACGAGCTTGCCACTCGAGGAGTGAGAACAGACAGTTTGTCGCCGGGCAATTAAGAAGTGGCGCCATTTGTGATCGTGGCAGGGTTTGTTGGGCTCAGGCGAGGCGCTGGGCGATGGTTGGGCGGGTAAGCCAGGCCGGCGGCGGCTGGACAATGGCGAGGGCGAGAGGGTGGGGCTGGGCGCTGGGAAGCTGCGCCAGCTCCTTTTCCAGCCCTCGTTTTGCTTTTGGAGTCGTCATAGCTGCTTGTCACGTGCGTAACTTTGTCGATACTGCGTGTCAGCCGTAACCGATTATACTGGCGGGTGCGTCTTAAAAAGGCGCATCGAATGATGAGCTTGAACAGGTCGCGCTTGACAAGCCGTGGCAGGGCGGGGTTGCTCCACCAGCGACGGTGCTGGTGGAGTTGCCCCCGGCCACGCCATGCCGATCCGGGTCGTCATGTCGTCCTCGCAGTCGTTAGGCCAGCTGCCGAGCAGCGTGAAGCGGCCTGAAGCAAGGAAGTTTACCGTGATGTCGTCGCGGAGCTCAGGCGGCCGGGGGGCCGGCCACCAGGCCAAATCCCATGGCCTCCGTTTTGGGGCTGATTTCTAGACCAACAGCACGGGCCTTGAGTGCCAGGCAGTCTAGCCAGAGTTGGGAAGACTCCGGCTCCTCAAGGAGCTTGGATGGACGGGGTGGATGGATGTAGCTATCTAGTTCCCAGTTACAGGTGTCGCGTTTGCGTGCCATTATATCCTAGCCTATCACTTGGAATGCATATCCATAGCAATAGAGTACTCATGTGTGTGATCCAAGGCCTTGCCGACAAGTGACAACACCAAGTTGTGAGGGAGAGTAACGAGCGAACAACGACCACCATGGCCGCTGCCGTGCTCCTAAATACCTCCAAAAATCCCGGCATCCATGCGCTGTCGCATTTGCCAGCAAGCCGCCTGACGTGCACTTAGACTGCCAGCAAAATGCTTAGCAAGTCTGTTCGACAGCCACGTGCGAGCCAGCACACCGGCCGCACACTACGATCTGCGTATCTAGCTTTGTCCGATGGACTGAACATCATTCCGTCTGGACAATACAAAAGATGCGTAACTGCCAAATGTCACGCACCGGAATATTGCGCAAGCCACCAAGGCTTTGCGCCCCAAAGTCTTGCGCCTGAACCTAAGTCAGGTCACCTAAGACTGTCACTCTATAGAAATTCAGGCCTTTCCGGCGCGGTGCTCCACACCGGCCCAAGGAACAAAGCCTGCGGCCTACTGAATCGGAACCAACCAAACGTCGGTAACGATTCCGATTACGGCAACCGCGTAACTTCTTGAGTGCACGGACGTAAATGATCACGGACGTGACACAGGGTTGCGGGCATGCAACACGGCCCAAGTCGCTATGCATGACAAACTTGGTCACACGCGGAGCCCTCACTGACTTGGGGGTGGTGTCCTGCATGACTACCTGCCACCGGTCCTTGCGAGCCATCAAGCTGCCTCCATATTACAGACAAACCGGAGGGGGCTCCCCGGGCGTGAGCACGTCCCGTCATGGGTATAACACATGTCCATGCCTAGCCTATCACGGAAGGTCCGTACGGAGGGCGACCCAACCGGCGCGCATGGCCTGGGGCGTGCCACGTGAGGATAAAATGCCCGGGCTGAGCGGGCTTGGTGCCAGCTAGTCTGTCTCATGTGTCTGCGTGGGTACAAGGAACCTTCAAACCCTCTGACACAATGAGGAGTGAGGGTGCCATAGCTTCTCTCACTGCCGCAAGCGGGCAGGCCAAAGAGGGGCACTCTCTCTGCATATAATATAATGGTGCAGGCCCAACGGTGGGCTGGTGCAATACAACAACAAATATATAGGCAGACACCAAGCAGATGCTCTAAAGGTGAGGTGCGCGCGCTTATCAATTTACACATAGACTGCGTCACATGAGCATATAGAAACTTGAGTAGACAGCAAAATTAGTTTCTTCTGGACTTCCGACATACGCGCATGATAACCGCCACATACGCATTATAACTATGATTACTAACTCTGCGTCACATGGGCATAAAGCCTCCATGCATGACTGCGGTGGGATGGATGGATTTAATATCAATTAACTAACACGCAGACTGCCGTCACAAGTGCTCAGTGGAATGGAAATGGAATGGTGATGGCGTTAATCTAGAACAGTCATGATCAAGTGGTACAATTGGTGGTGCCAACCATGGTCTGCCTAAGCTAGAGCCAAATGGGCTTTCGGCCCGGGCGAAACAGGTTCACGGCCATCTTTGTCACGCAGAGCTATCTAGTACAATGCCCATCCATGTAACCAGTCAGAGCCAGTTTTATGCCTTCCGGCCAGCTCACCACTTCCCTTCCCATATATCTTGGGGCCATGTAATTAAGTCAAGCCCACCACCTCCCATATCTTGACCACCATGTCATCCCCTGCAGATGCCAGCATCTTCTTGTCCTGTGCACGCAGCACCAGGCATGGGATCGGGTTTCAGGGGGGAGGGTGTCATGACAGCATTTTTTTTCTCGCGTGACACAAAAGACGGCGGGGTAGATACAGGATACCCTGAATATGGAGGAGAATAGAACAAGCACAACGCCTATTTCTGATAGCGGTATTGATTTTATGTGCAGACATTGCATGGTCCACTCACTACTTGGTACAATTGACCAACGTCAGGGTACTGGTCTGATCAATAGCACACCTCAAATGGCCACCAGATGGACGCACACCAGCAGCAGACTAATGATCATTGAACGGAGCAAAGCTGGCATCAGGATGTGGCTTTGAAAACAACTGACGCAATGCTAGCAGACATACTGTTGGGTTCCACCGCACGCAGTTGATGTCGAGCGCATGAGCCTTGTCCTGGCAGAGCAGCATCCTGTACGAGGGAACGCCCGCATCGGCCTGCTTGCACAATGGGTGTTGCCAGCATCAGTGGTAGGCATAGTGGCGCTTGTATGAGTGCTAGCATAATTGAGTATTGCATGAAGGCACGCCCGCATCGGCCTGCGACCCCAAGAAAGCGGTTTGCCACCGCAAGCATGGGCGAGCGTAAGTTTTCTAATGGGTGAGCAGTGAGCAGGAATGGTGCCGGCTGTCAGCGAAAGCAAAAGTGACCAGGAATGGTGCCGGCTGTCAGCAAAAGCAAAAGTGACCAGGAATGGTGCCGGCTGCCAGCAAAAGCAAGTGCGAGCAGGAGTGGTGCCGGCTGCCAGCCAAAGCAAAAGCGAGCATAGCTGCAGGCATGAGAGGTGACGAACGTGACCGCGTAAAAGCAGGCATGCGTGCAACAGAAAATAGGAGCCAGAGTTTGTGAAAGAGCAAGTGCAAAGGTAGATTTTTCCCACCCATGGCATTCCTATAAGCACCTGTATCCATGCCCCCATGCGCCAAGTGAGCAGGAACGTTGCTGCACGCCGGCACAAGGATACCCACGCACTATGCTCCATTCTACAAAACAGGAAGCAAGGACGATACTTGCAATGCTGTTCTTCCAAAGTCTTGACTGTCCTTTGAAAGTCTTGGCTGCTCTTGAAAAGTCAGCTCACCCACACGCTACCGAGTCAGGTACTGCCATGCTTGGCTCCATGCGCACTAGCAGAGACGGGTCATGCGCGCTTGCCAGCAGACATTTGCCAGCAAAAGTTCGCAGCAGATTCTTGTCAGCAGACGTTTGCCAGCAGACAATCACCAGCAAATGTTTGACAGCAGACGTTTGCAAGCAAACGTTTTCCAGCACACATTTGCCAGCGGATGGTTGCCAGCACTAGAAGCATTGATGCAATGACAGGAACGCTCCCCAGCAACGACCCCATACAAAAGACGAGGAAGCCTGACCCAGCTTGGAATTCAAGGTACGTAGGTCTACTCTCACAGTCAAACCACCAAGGCCCTTCTCCCACAGACAGCCCCGCACGGGTAGTATGCGTACAACTTGGGCAGCGCAGAAAGTTCGTCCAACTATTACATGGGCACGTCAGCCCAGCGTTCAGGTACGGTAAGGTACAAGTGATGATGGGGCCAACCCACCAATGCCTCGGGGGCCCTTTCTGACGGCACAGCTCCCTTCTCTCTTCCACCCCTTGTTCCCTCCAATCTCAAGGACTCACCTCCGCATGCCACCATCCCCTCGACTCTCGGGGCCCACCTCTTTTCTACCTGCCAGACTTTCCTCCATCGCGTTCTTTCTTTGAATTTCAACAGACTGACCTCCCCTTTGCCCTCCCAAGCCCCCTTTGCCCTCCCCTGTATTTTGAGGCAATCCCATCCCCTTTCGCACTTCCCTATACCCTGAGGCATGCGGGCTCACCTCCCCTTCGCCCTCCGGTGTTGTCTCTCCAAACAGCCGCAAGTTGTCGTCAGCCGCGCCCGTGGCAATCAGCCCGTTCAAACTGCGTGTACCAAACCACCATCGTATGCACCCAACAACACCGCGGTTTTCCAAGCTCGAAGGGTGGGCATATCAGGGGGAGGGTAGAGGGGGAAGCTGAAAATGGCAGCTCATCTCTTAACACGGGGGGGCCCATGTATGCAACAGAATACAGTTGGCAGCTAGGCGGCAAGGTGATGACGGCATGGCCAACCAGGATCCCTGCTTTGCTTTTTCCACAGAAAAAACAAACTAAAGGGAGAGATAAGCAGAAAGCAGGATGAGCTCTTTTCTAACACATCATCATATGGGAAAGGTGTCAAGGGCGAGGTAAGCAAAGGCATGGGAACGACCAAGGGCACAAAAGGCCAAAAGGCCAACAGGGCAAGGGGGCAAGGGGGCAAGGGGCAAGGGGGCAAGGGGGCAAGGGGCAAGGGGGCAAGGGGGCAAGGGGGCAAGGGGGCAAGGGGCAAGGGGGCAAGGGGGCAAGGGGCAAGGGGGCAAGGGGGCAAGGGGGCAAGGGGGCAAGGGGGCAAGGGGGCAAGGGGGCAAGGGGGCAAGGGGGCAAGGGGGCAAGGGGGCAAGGGGGCAAGGGGCAAGGGGGCAAGGGGGCAAGGGGGCAAGGGGGCAAGGGGGCCAGGGGGCCAGGGGGCCAGGGGGCCAGGGGGCAAGGGGGCCAGGGGGCCAGGGGGCAAGGGGGCAAGGGGGCAAGGGGGCAAGGGGGCAAGGGGGCAAGGGGGCAAGGGGGCAAGGGGGCAAGGGGGAAGGGGCCAGGGGGCAAGGGGGCAAGGGGGCAAGGGGCAAGGGGGCAAGGGGGCAAGGGGCAAGGGGGCAAGGGGGCAAGGGGGCAAGGGGGCAAGGGGGCAAGGGGGCAAGGGGGCAAGGGGGCAAGGGGGCAAGGGGGCAAGGGGGCAAGGGGGCAAGGGGGCAAGGGGGCAAGGGGGCAAGGGGGCAAGGGGGCAAGGGGGCAAGGGGGCAAGGGGCAAGGCAAGGGGCAAGGCGGCAAGGGGGCAAGGGGCAAGGCGGCACGGGCCCATGGGGAGCGAGCACCAAGGTAGGCGAGTGATGCCTCGCCTGGACCCGCTCCATGCCTGGCACATGCGGATGGGGTGATTTGGTGATGCGGCATCCCCCGGCCATGACACGGTCCCACACATATTTGTGGTTCGGGGGCACGAAGGGAAAGCCCGCAAAACACACACAGAGCAACCCTACGACACACACAAGGAGCAACCCCACAACAAGCCCAATATGTGTGGACATAGTCGGTATGCAGAAACTATATACATGACTTGATTAGAAAAAAAAAGGATGAATAATCCCAAGACTACCGAACGCAGGAGATGTCCCAGTCTAAAGAGGTGCGGGGGGGAGAGAGGGCGGGAGGGATAGAAATGGACAAGTCCCCAAGCAATCACCCCCCGGAGCTGTGGAGGGAATATATCCACATTTGGTCTTCCCAATCTTTGCTTAGGCACGCAGCCACGGATCCCTACAAGAACCCCCAGGCTTAGGCACACGGCCATGGACCTTTCCAGATCCTCACAGCAACTTGACTCGTTGCACAGCATGCAACACAAGACTCGAGTTAACCATAATTGAACCCACATGAACGAACCATGCTGTGAGCCACAACCGCTCGGTGGTAAAGAGTGGTGAATGAACCTCCCTGGTGAATGAAGGTTACACGCCTAAGGCCCACCCCAAAAATTAAAATGGGGGCATTACCTGGACCAATGCACCGAGAAGATGGTCCGTGAGTGGTATCCCCCCAGTGAGCAGAGGTTCTTCCTGCACGCACATGGTTGCAGGGCAGACACCACGTGGCTCCGAACACGTGAGTGGCGTGCCTCGTGCTTGCCCCCCCCCCCCCATATCCCGCGCTTGATTCAAGTATGGCACCATTTCATTTCTAGACGCAAGCCCTGGTGCCACCATTTAATTTCTAGACTCGAGCCCTGGTGCAAACATTGAGCCCCTAGCTGAAGGAGGCGACAAGCGGCTCTCGCGGGAGGCAACCAAACGAGCTTGGTTCCACTTTTCACTCCCGCGAGCCAGTTAACTCTCGTACGTTTCAGAACACACTTCGCCTCGTTTCCAAGGGTTAGGTGGAATCTGCAGCATCCTCTGTTGCAAGGCCGGTTCATATCTGGTCAACTCAAGGGTAAATTCGAGGAAGAAGGCATGGTTGGATCCCTTTATTAGGTCTTGCAGTGTCCCGCTCTCTCATGCAACATATCGCAGCTTTCCAACGCATGCTTGCCCTGCGCCACTCATGCATTTGCAAACACATGCGCCGTACGTTGCTATGCTCACGCACCTGGCCAGACGAAGAGGATAAAAAAGTCATCTAGAAAACACCACAAGTCTCCTATTTAAGCCCACATGAAAGTTCACACATTACCGGAACAGTAAGCATTTGAATCCTACCATAACCCAATGCGCCGGACGTTGCTATGTACCAGGACATAGTACTCGGCATACAGTGAACGGCATCACCATGGATACCCTGAGAGCTATGTCAAACTACCAGCACTGAAATTCCCAACACACAGTTGCGGGGTTTCAATCCACGAATCCACTGTCTGGAACGTGTGAAAGGGCAGGTATCAAAACAGGCTGCTTTTGTAAGAATTCACTTGGTATGGACCTTGAGTTGGTACCAATTATTATCAATGACATCATGCATGAACCACAGTCACCAATTTCAATTTTCTTACCAAGTTCTTCAAAACATGAAGTCCGATCTCACCTCCGCAAAGCCTAGTCTCCTGAACTGGCAAACGTACCACTTTCCCGCCACCTTTTGGGTCCCTGCGGCCGCGTCCCCGTTCTCCGTCGACGCGTCATCTTCCCATCCCCAGACCATGAGCGTCATGTCGTCGCTGGTGGCACGTATATTTACAGTATTTACAGTTAGTATAATCTTTACATGAACAAAGATATCCTCCGCGACAGGGAAACATGCAAAATGTCAGTTCACACGTGGGATGCAAATGTCACCTCACAGTTTCGACATGGCAGGCATGATGTTAGCGAGCATGGGCCCTGGGGGCGGCGATCCACAACGCCATTTATGCGGCTGAGCAGCCGATCACGGTGATTAGTGCTTGTAGTGGGAATCATACGATACGGCTCCTGTGTGTTACGGCTCATATGGTAAGGCTCTTATGTGTTGGGATTCATATGAAAAGGCTCCTCTGTGTTACGGCTCACATGGTAAGGCTCTTATGTGTTGGGACGCATATGAAAAGGCTCCTATGTGCTACAGCTCACAGGATGATTTGTGACTTGTGGGTGTTACGGCTACGGCCTTGCAATAGCATTTGATAGGATAGCCTGCGCAGCCTTAGCATGGTTGAGGGGAAGTGACATACTGTCTATAGGCCCACCTTTTGTACTCTTTGGAGTACAGTGGGCCTATAGACAAATACATCCCGGCCATTTGCCTGGGGAAGTCACCTCTCCACACATGCACGTGTGATATCAAGATGCACGTGCGGCATTAACACACGGCTGCTTCACCGTGCAGCAGCAATAACACGCGCTGTGCAGCAGCAGCAGCAGCAGCCCAAGCAGCTGGCCAGGATGCAAGCATGATATGTGTGCGAGCTACTACCATGTGGCATCGCGCGACAGCATTAAACTTGGGAGGTGGGGTTTAGGCTTTAGGCTTTAGGCTTCAGGCTTTAGGGTTTAGGTTTTAGGGTTTAGGGTGTATGGCAACGGCTGCTGGTGGGAGGGCCCTCCCCATATCCGCAAGGCGGCATTAACAAGTGGCAGTGGCAGGGCCGAGCAGCAACGCTTGGCCTGTTCATTCACAAGGAGGACTTGAGAGATTTGAACGGCTCACCTGCAGGACACCATCCGGCTGCCGTCGGCGTTCAAGGAGATGCCCCATACCGTGGAGCCATGGCCCCTGATGGGTTCAAGACAAAAGGCACCCACAGGTACCAAGCCGCCGAGAGGCGGCCCAGCACAAGCACGCACAACCAAACCAGGAAGTATGGATCGTTGGAATGGGAAGAAAGCTAAGCAGGAAGAATGGATCGTTGGAATGGGAAGAAAACTAAGCAGGATGAATGCGAAGCAAACTTAAAGGGAGGGCCCGCTGAACGGAGGCGAAAATCCCACACCAAATTGGGGATATGGGTTTGAAAGCGATGGATGATGGATGGGATGGAAGGAAAACTAGGATACGATGGCAAAAAAGCAGTGAAATGATAGGATAAAACATCCCATTCGAACAGAAAACATCCCACCACACCAGCAATATGACCGTGTGATAAAGGGTGGGATGGGGCAGCCCTCTGTGGAGGGTTGCCCTAAAGCACAGCCAGAGATTGTAAACATTACAACATGGGGAAATGAAACATGATAAACAAATTAAACAAATTAAACAAATTAAACAAATTAAACAAATTAAACAAATTAAACAAATGCAGCACCGATGTAAGAATCGATGCACGTGGGGAGGGACCTTTGCGTGCTATTTTTTCTAACGCATGCATGCTAGAGAGAGTGCCAGTGGGGAATAGTATGCCAGTAGTACGTGCATAGGACGCGTGTTGCCCTTTCAGGCAGAGGCGAATCAGGCTGGCTGTATTGTACTGCGCCCTGCAGCGCTTGTATGCATAGTAGTATGTGGGAAACACATGGTACGGAAGGCAAAGCTTACTGCGTCGGGCCCTGCAGTGTCTGGATGCACGCCCAGTCCTCCGCGTCGCGATCCTCCGCCCATACCTGGCAGCCATGCGCAGTGGGAGGCCCACGGGCATGGGAAGGCGAACACACATTTACGAGCTAATGCACGCATGTTTAAAACTATGTGATGCGCATGTGTTAGAATCACACAAAGTTATAGTAGTATCTAACCAATGCGCATGGTATTATTGCACACATTTCCGAAATATATTTGGCACTTATCTACTGGATTTAGCACTTATCACGCATGCACATATTTATGATCTGATATCATGCGCCTAGCCACCTGAGCAGTACCTAGATCGCGGGAGTTGGTTCACTTGCGGGTGTGATGGCATCCCTCAAGCCGGCCACGTCTGCCAGAGGTAGGCCACCCTGCTGTGCCATTACGACGTCAAAGACCATCATGCCGTTTGCCATCAATGCGCTCCAATGAGACTGCATAGACCGCATGCCGCTGGATTGATCCTTATGACAGCGCTCGTCATGTGCACGCTCCTATTGAGACCGTGCACCCTAATTCGCATGCGTGTGCCAAGGAACCCTCATACGAATGTACCACATGGCACACATGGCACACCAGTGTATAGTAGTATATAACACTTTATTATATGCAGGGGGGGGGGTTAGTGGCGTTTGCCGCCAATTGTGGCGGTGTAGCACATATTTAGGTGATTTGCGGCAGTGCCACACCATTTGGCAAGGGGGTCCATATGCCACAATTTGGTGGTGCTATTCTACCTTGTCGTTTTCATATGCCGCAGAGTGGCCGTGCATAGAGTCGACCCTACTACAGCTGACGCCACGATTGGCTGTGTCAGAAGACTCTTCAGCCACCCTTCCGCCACGAACCGCCTAGCACGCAGGTGGCGCTCAAGTTGCCGGGGTGGCCATGCTTGGGTGCCGCTGGTGAGCTGAGCAAGTGCTGGCCAGTGGGCCGTGTCGTGCAGTGAGCAGTGAGCTGTGGGCACTGGGCACTGAGCTGAGCAGGGGCAGCATTACGCTCCGGGCAGCATCACGCTCCGGGCAGCATCACGCTCCGGGCAGCATTACGCTCTGGTATATTGGTCCGGTAGCGCCGCGCCGTGCCGCGCCTGTCTACTTGTAGTTGCTGTGAGGGGGCATCACGTCGCTGCACCAAGGAGAGTTGGACGAAAGCCCCTTGGTTGTCCCGCCACACATGGCCATGCCGGGACCACATTTTATTGGCTAAAAGCCACACGGTGGCCGAGTCAGCAGTTGTTCCGGCAGTTCAAAACGCCACACGTAGCCGAGTGCGAAAACCTGAAAGGAAACCCTGCCTGACCTACCTATTGATTGTTTATTATGTTCTGAAAGTGGAAACCCTATGTTCTGAAAGTGTGGTGGCAGTATAACAAAGATGACGACATTCCATCTCAATGAATGCACTTATTGAAGGTGCTATAACTCGCACACAGGTCAAACATTAGTAACCCTAGTACTGCCTTTACCGCCCACCTCAATGCTGTCACCGTAGCCGCCCTTCATTATTCATCGACCCACCTTAATGCTGCCATCACAGCTGCCCTCCCTTACACCTTGACCCCCCTTCATGCTGTCGTCGTAGCTGCCCTCCCTTACACCTTGACCCACCTTAATGCTGTCGTCGTAGCTGCATGACAGCAGCATGCGGAGTGACGGGTGCCACGTCACCATCTTGACGTCCTGCGAGTGGCCGCTGAGCACCGACACGCACTCAAACTCGGTCCCGTGAGGCTCCCAGATCCACACGCTGCGGTCGCGGCTGCAAGTGGCCAGCATGCGGCCGCAGGGGCTCCAGGCAACAGACTTGACCTCGCACTCGTGGCCCTGCAAGTAGCGCGCAACCGGGTTGGAATATTAATAGATATTATTAGGGTGGGTTATTCTGATTTGGCACGCCGCAAAGGTGAAAACCATTTGCGTTCAGTGCCGGTCCGCGGTTATGTATCAATGCGTTGACGACTTGACCTCGCACTCGTGGCCCTGCAGGTTGCACCGCAGTAACAGAGAGCCATGTTGTGCGGGTGGCCTGTCAATCCATAGGCTGACAACTTGACACCGCAAGCGCGGCCCTGCGCACGTCAGAACCAACTTAGAATATTAATATTGATTGATAATGCGGTTCGCCTATCAATCACATTGATAATCACATCGATAGGGTGGGTTGCCTATCAATCAATAGGGCGATAATATTAACGCGCGCACGTGGAAGTAGTGCGCAGCCATACCGAGCACATCAATGCCGCGTTCAACTCGAGATGCGATCGAACAGAAATGAAACAAAAATTAGCACAAAAATGCATGAAATGCACGACAGGCATGTGACATGCAAAAAGCAAGTAGAACCAAGTCAGCCAGAGCCCGGAACTATGTGCACGCACGAGAGAGTGCATTTGTGGGAGCAACTAACTTGTGCGCAATGGTAGTTGGTGTGTGGGGTGGGCCGGGGCCGGGGGCACATGGACCATACAAGTATCAAGGTGCAGGAGATTTGGGGGGGCGAAAGGGGGGTCAGGCAGGGGGGAGGTTCACGAAGAAAGGGAGGGGGGGGGGGGGAGGAGGAAGAAGGGAGATTTACCTCCAGTGTCGATGTACATTCAAACTCTCCGCCCTGGTAGCGCCAGATAGACACTGTCGCGTCGAAGCTGGCGCAGGCTAACATTTCCCCATTCGGCGACCACTCGCATGACCGAATTGTGCGGTCATGTGTGTCGTCCAAAACCGCCTGCAATGCCATCACGCATGCCCATACACCACTTCAATATCGACTTGAGATCAAACTCCCATTAATGCTCACGAACGGCCAGGTAATGCAAGTCAGAGTCGCTTAGAAACGCTCAAGCAGCTGCTGCGTTGCCAGTCAACAAAGGGCTCTAACGGACATGCAGAACACATTGTTGACTTTCTCTACTTCTAAAATACGACAGGCAGGCTATCTCCTACCTTGCAAATCCATGGCGATCCCGGACCTGCTTTAGGACCCCATATGCGCACTGATTTATCACTGGCACACGTCGCCAACGCATTGCCATTCGGGGACCAAGATACATGCCAAACCCGGTCGGCATGCCCCTCCAACACAGCTACCTCCTTAAGTTGTAGAGACATCCGCAGAGAGGGTGAACTTTTTATTACAGTGAGCCTATAAGGTTACTGCCGACGCATGCACTGCAAGGTGTAGTTTAACTACAGGAAGACACAAGAACCTCCCTTTGCATTAACAAAAGCCCCCCAAAACTGTCCAATTCACGCGGGCATAAGGCAGCAATTTCAGCCAATACCACCTCCTTGCTAATGCCTGCTTCCAAGGCAGTCCTGCAGCCAATACAGCCTCCGCGTAGCCTGATATGATACAGTAACCAGAACGGGACGTTTACGTCATTAATTTTCGCGGGGAAACGTCGCCTGCGCTGCATCGCATGGCGGTTCGCGGACTACACGCCAGCTCACCCGGACACTCGCAGCAAGACCTACCTGATGAAGGTTCAGCGGAAATGGTTAATGGGGATCTCCCCAGTTCGTGATTAAAAGGGCTAGATACACCACGATTATTATAGCCTATGCTATCATTGCTATGTACCATCCATTCAATAGGCCATGTCTCGCGTCTGGCTTTCTGCTGGTCGTTTCTGCTCGAGTGCTGGTCGACCGAACAGTCAGCCTGGTCTGACCGCCCCCGGTTCCGCAGGACCGTCCGCGTCCGGACTCCTGCCCCAGATACAGTGTAACCGATCCAGTTGCCTACATTTGTTAGTATGACAGTATTAGCAGCATAAATTATATCGTAAGCCCAGTACGTGATTACTGATTAGGCCTCGCGCAAGCGCAATAATACACGCGATGTCTAGCGATGGCAGCATTCCCAGCACGCATAAACAGAACTCCTGGCTCTCCTTCTAATTCGCAACAGACACCGTGCAGAAATTAATTCATACATGAGCTGAATTGTTCTCAAAATTGTGCAATCATCATTTGTGGTAACCCAAGCATGGGCATTCGTGCGCTGGAACGTCTGTTGCCATCTCAACTAGTGCCGGCAATCAATTCCGTAGGCTGGCGCTATTTGGGAGCTTCCGCGATTCCGCCTACCCTGCATTTCGAAGAGACAACGTTTTCGGGTGCACGTAGTGAAGCAGGCAGCTTAGGAAAAGATTGCGTGCCGGAGCAGGAGGATGTGAAGGCAGGTAAAGGGCGCGATACCGTCCTTTTCCTGCACGGCCTGCTCGGCACCGGGCGGAATCTTCGCCAGCTGTCCAATAAACTTGGCGACTCGATGTCGTCCAGATTAGGTAATGCGTTTGATGCCCTGGCATAGGGGCTTGCTTGTAGGCATCTCGAACTCGCCTTTTCCAATGTCACCTGTCCAATGGTTGTTCTCATGAGGCAATTTAGGCGCAATTTCCCCGTTACTCGTGTGGGCAAATGTAAAGGTATCCGTCAGGGTTTGGAAAGCAGACAGGTTGATATCTGGGTGTCTCTTGCCGCAAACACTGCTCCACATCTGGGTGGCACGAATCATCTCATATAACCACAGGTGTGCGGGTGAATACTATGACCACAGGTGTGCGGGCGAAAATTATTTCCTGTGACTGGTTTCTCGTACGTTGGCTCGAGTGCATCTGATGAGAACTTCATGGCCATTAATTACAATGCGTTTTGCAGACCGGCAACCTTGACATTTCTCAACTTTTTTTTCAATGTACTGCTATGTCTACTGCATCTCGCTCGGCATCACAGGTAGGGACGTCACCGTCGTCGCGGTGGACCTTCGAAACCACGGCAAGTCGTTTGCAGGTACGTGGTTGGTATGGTGTTTGTGGGTACGGTGACAGGTATAGTGATAGGTATAATGATCGGTATAGTGATAGGTATAGTGATAGGTTAGTGATAGGTACAGTGATATGTATAGTGATATTCAACCCGGATAACAGCTGTGGCATGTAACCATCTGATGCATATCTCTACATCTGATGGCTGCTTTAAGGTAGTCTCATTCCTCCCATGCTTTGCGATCCCTTCCCCTTCAATCCACTTTTCCACCCCGGTACATGTCACGCTTGTCTGGTACGTTCACCGTGTAGCAATCCTCAAGCAGAACGGTGAAGCCGGTTTTGGTGCCATACTGAATTGTAACAATTTGTATCGCTAACCTAGCTATCCTCAAGCAGAACTGTGTGCACGCTATACCTTGGTTGGTACAGCTAACCTTGGTTATTAACGGACACGTCCTGGTTGTTCTTGCTTCGCAGCATGGAACAAACTCTAGTAACAAGAACTGTGCGTCTTATGAACGGCAGTGCAGCAAATCAAAGGTGCACGCCCTATGCCTTACCAACGAGTGCACGGTCTACTAACAAGCGGCCTGGCATGTGAGAGGTTGTGTGGCACTTGATGCTAGAATGATGGAACTTAACCCCCTTTACACGAGGTATCGCCCCCATGAGGACTATCCAAGTCATTATAGCTGTCTCCAAGGGCTGGTTCATGATGCAAAAGTGATTGTCTGGAGATGCGCGAAAGCCGTCTTTAAATGGTCTGTAATATTTTTGTCATGTTGAGACTGTAAGTCGGGCATGTTTCTTTTCGCGATGTAGGCAGCTGGTGATGGATTAGGGGGGTCTGATTTCGTGTGACATTCTCCACGAGACCGGTGCATTCATATAAGCCCCGGGTCATAATGGCACGTGTTAATACATCGTGATTTGAATAACATCTTGTGGAGTTCCATGGAAGGCAATGGGAAGGATCCACTAGCCCCGCACTTTGCTTGGGAGGAAACAGAGCGTTTAGTTCATTATCAAGCAATCGTTTGGTTGGTTGGTTGATAAATTACTTCTCACCTTGAGCCCAAGTTATCACTGATGCTCATCGTTGAAAGTAGGACAACTCGGGTGGCTCCCAAGTCCCGGCTCGCCTATTCGAATCATTTTCTCTGTATTCTCCTTATTCTTCGTTTACTATCTCTCTAGTCTCTTTGATTCCTCGTCCTTGAATACATATAACGGCTAAACCACTGCAAAATCACTTGTTAGGCAGCCCCCTTTCAGTCACCCTACCTCCGATCACATCACCCACCCTTTCCTCGCGATGACTCGACGTACCCCTGGTGCCTCCACCGTATTCTGTCCCCACAAGGCGCACTCATACTAAGCACGTGAGCACTCATGGATGCACCCCACGCCTCTCCACCTCATCCTCGTCCACCAAACTTGTCCACGTGACTTCACCCTTAACTGCCCGAAACCCTACACTGCCTCTCCGCTCCTTTTTTGCCTGTCACCGCCCATCCCCTCCTTTCTGCCAATTACGTCTCGAAGCATCCCTTAAGTCCTGGTATCCAGCTGTGGGCATTGATAGAATCGATGGTTTACCTTTGTGGGCATGCTTCCTCTGCTCATGTCTCCACCGCACCCACCTCTCTCCACCGCACCCACAACTTTCCACCACACCTGGGCTCCAGGCTTTCCTGGCCCCCACCGCATGGAGCAGACGGCCAGCGACCTGCTCACCCTCTGCCGCACCAACGCCATATCGTGGCCCAGCATTGTGGTCGGGCACTCGCTGGGGGGGAAGGTGTGTGCTTGCGTTTGTGACATGTTCACGGTGGTGCACTCCCTTCGCATACCTCAAGGGTAAGTGTATTGTGTTGCTGATGCTGTCACTCATCCACGCCTGTCCATCCGTGCCCATCCGTGCCCATCCGTGCCCATCCGTGCCCATCCGTGCCCATCCGTGCCCATGCGTGCCCATCCGTGCCCATCCGTGCCCATCCGTGCCCATCCGTGCCCATCCGTGCCCATCCGTGCCCATCCGTGCCCATCCGTGCCCATCCGTGCCCATCCGTGCCCATGCGTGCCCATCCGTGCCCATCCGTGCCCATCCGTGCCCATCCGTGCCCATCCGTGCTGTCCGCCCAACCTTCGCAGGATGGGTGACATCATCAGCAACATAATCACCTGTGGGTCCCTGAGAATCACAGGGATTGGTAGAGCACGTAAACGAGATCACGGGATTGGTAGGTAAAAGACATGCTGGCCCCACCACCGACAAGTACACCTACGACCTATACTAACCCCCTGGAAATGATTTTTTCAAATTGATTAGTTATTATCACTTGCATCGATGTCTGCGGCATCAATCAAGTTGCACACCGTCGTGCCATATAACACGTGCTTGCATATTTATTGAATAATGACAGCATGTTCACACTCGCCACTAATTCCGTAGAATTAGGATCCAGGGCAGTTTCTAAAACCCCCGAATTGCATTCGGGAGTACTCCCACCTGAACAGCGAATCCGGCCAATTTTGTATAGTGACCCCCTGTGACTTCACTCCCGACCGACACTGTGGCGATTTGGCAAATTCCCCTGAATCACGGTGGGAGTGGCTGGAACGGACCATGAGCCGGACCGGAGCAGTCTCATCCACTCCCACTCCAAAAGCCCCAATTTGTGCCCTGAAAAGTATCTCGCACAGTACATCTCCTTCTCGATTCCTGAACATTAGCACGGTCTGAACAATCAATTTGTTGAATACCAGCGATGTGGTACTGTCTACTGTTGCCGCACCGCGTCGATCCTTATCAGGGACATTTGGCGACCCTACAAGGGCCGAAGCCGGTCACTCCCGCTTCACTCCCAAGACGCACCAAGTATCCGGGCTTTTAGCCCAAACCCCCCCAAAAAAATTCAGCGGAATTTTTTGTTAGTGTGAACATGCTGTAAACGATGTTCTCTAGTCAAAGCCCACCGCGTGCGTCTGTCATGAGAGTGGCCTGGATAGGACGCCACATCACCAGCGCCCGCATCCCCTTCATGCCGACTGCTGAGATGTGCTTTCCACCGATTGCTGCATGCTTGATTTGCTATGGCAATTCAAGGTATGCTATCTTCATTCAAGATCTGATGCTACAAACTGCCGGCTCCAATACAGTTTACGACAGCAGCAAAATGTTGGCCATGTAATGATGCTGGTTTGGAACGGAACAATAACTGCCCTCCAACCCTCACAGGTGGCCCTGGAGTACCTGCGCTTGTGTCACCAAGCAAAGACGTCGGCCGCCACGGCGCAAGTACCCCGCCAGGCAAGTCCCTGTGTGTCATTTGTGCACAATGGTTGGGCACAACCATGAGTTTTTGGCAGTAGAGAGAAGAATTCGCTAAGGTGAATTTGCGGAAGTAAGAATGGGTTTGGAAGGGAGCGGGAGGGAAAGGAGGCCATTGGGGGACAGAGGGGAACAAACGGAAGCACAAATGAATTGTAATTAATTAATTATTTATAGAACGAGCAGAACAGAACCGATGCATTGTAATGGATTGATGAGAGTAAGGACAAGACAGAACCAATAATGAGCTTCAACAAGCAAAATTGGGGACATACTTACGGAACACTGAAGAAACATAAAAAGTCATGATTCATTTATCTTTTTATCTGTTGACCCATGCCCACGCCACTTCTTGACCATGCATGTCAATGACTAGTTATGATTTCCTTTGGCTAGGTTTTACCACGGTTTCCTTTTATGTAAGCAATGACAGGATGGGAGCCATGTAGGCATACCGTTGTCACATACTGGCAAGTTCGTACCCTGATAAGGACAAGGAAAAGATGAGCCAGCGATGTAATTGCCGATGAGTGGGATGCTTTGCCTTGCTATATCTTGACACACGCCCCCCACCTCCCTTCTCTCCTGTCCCTCCCCTCCTTATAACGATCTTAGATTGAGGAAGGACACAAGATAGTGTGCCAATGTGGTTTTCCTCTATTTGTGCGCCAATGTGGTTTCCCTCTATTTGTGTGCCAATGTGGTTACCCTCTATTTGTGTGCCAATGTGGTTTCCTTCTAAATGTGTGCCAATGTGGTTTCCCTCTAAATGTGTGCCAATGTGGTTTCCCTCTATTTGTGTGCCACGTGGTTTCCCTCTATTTGTGTGCCAATGTGGTTTCCCTCTATTTGTGTGCTGTGTCTTATCCCAATAGACAACGTCTCTACGCCCAAGCAAGCTGACCCCATAGGCTCCTCCTAATGCCAACTTCCGCGGCGCTTGAGCAGGGTTGTTGGCGTCTGCGTGTGCCACGGGTTTGAACCCTCTCCACCGTTTTGTTATTCTTTCTATCAGTAGCAGCTACCTATTTTGCCAAGGGCCGAGCACCCACCACAGGGCCGAGCAGTGCCGAGGGCGTCGAGCGCCCAAAGCACTCTCGAGCAGTGCCGAGGGGCCGAGGGGGCCAAGTGGGGTCACAGGGCCTCGCGGGCCCAGTGGGCCGAGGGGAGCGGGAGGAGCCCTCGCAGGCCGAATGGGGTCACCCTCATAAAACGTAGCTCCGAACAGAATTGAATGTGAGATAACAAATTTGGTTCCCCTTGAAGTAAGCACTTGAGAATTTTGAGGTTTAAGGGGAATCAAGCATCATCAAGCCGTGTCCTGGTCGTGCCATCATATTAAAGTCATGGATGCTTTGATTGCGCCTAATTGAGTCAAAGATCACCTTAGTTCTAAAGTTCGCGCGATTAGTCGTCGTTGCGGTGAGCTGGATCACTCATGGTTGGACTACGAGCGCCATTCGACCAAGGACGACATACACGACACCGCATCCCCTCCCGTTCCCCTACTGACATGAAATCAAGAATGCCCTCTATTTTTCAATCCAATCTGTTATATTAGGGTGCTAAGTCGCATCCTGGTTGCTCGCACGCAAGC
The DNA here is from genome assembly GCA_009746045.1 of Mesostigma viride. NCBI lineage: Eukaryota > Viridiplantae > Streptophyta > Mesostigmatophyceae > Mesostigmatales > Mesostigmataceae > Mesostigma > Mesostigma viride. The sequence goes on from RPFO01000154.1 coordinate 3,275,849, forward strand.
ACATCTGCGCAAAAATGGACTTGCAGGGGCCAAAAAGCATTTACCCTTGGCCACTAGCAACCTTCCAGGGCTATCTGTGTGTTTGCCTGGCACCCCTCCCAATATTCTGCCACCCCTCCCGATACTCTGCCACCTCTCCCGATATTCGTCCACCTCTCCCGCTATTCGTCCACCCCTGAAGATACCAAGGCTGCGGCTTCACAAGAAATAGTCTGCCTTGACATAATCCGGGGCATCGGTGAGACTTTCCACCCCCTTGTGTCCCTGCGTCCACAGGTCTGGGTGCTGGACAGCGTCCCTTCGCGGATGCAGGTGAGGAGGGGGGCATGAGTCCGTTTCATGCGGCAGATTAGATTGATTCATGTGAGATTGGTTTTCATGTTGATATTAGATTGGAATTCTTATTTGTTTCCTAACTAGTTAGAGCTTTTTCATTTAAATTGGATAGAGTTATCTTCCAGTAGCTGTACTGTAACTTAGTTTCGCACTTATTGGTAAATTATGCCGCATGGCAGTGATAGAGGCAGAGAGGGCCTAGTTTCCGCCAGTTTTGTCCCGCCCGACTTTGCTGTTGAAGGATTTTGTAAGAGAACGTGTTATGGAGAATGCTCGTTCCTAAGGTGGGCCATGCCAAGAATCAGCCCAGTGGCACAAATGCTGCCTACTGAGCCTAGCTGAATAGGGATTAGGCAGCAAGTTATGTTCTCGTGTGGCCATGGCAGGGCCGGTTGTAGAGTGCAGACACGCAGACACACACATCCACGGAGATACAGATAACAAATGCACAGATAACATATGTACCAATAATAGATACACCGATGCACAGATAACAGATGCACAGATAACAGATGCACAGATAACAGATGCACAGATAACAGATGCACAGATAACAGATGCACAAATAATAGATACACGGATACGCAGATACACAGATAACCGATAAGGAAATAAAAGATGCACAAATAATAGATACACGGATACGCAGATACACAGATAACCGATAAGGAAATAACAGATGCACAAATAATAGATACACGGATACGCAGACACACAGATAACCGATAAGGAAATAACAGATGCACAAATAATAGATACACGGATACGCAGATACACAGATAACCGATAAGGAAATAACAGATGCACAAATAATAGATACACGGATACGCAGATACACAGATAACCGATAAGGAAATAAAAGATGCACAAATAATAGATACACGGATACGCAGATACACAGATAACCGATAAGGAAATAACAGATGCACAAATAATAGATACACGGATACGCAGATACACAGATAACCGATAAGGAAATAAAAGATGCACAAATAATAGATACACGGATACGCAGATACACAGATAACCGATAAGGAAATAAAAGATGCACAAATAATAGATGCACGGGTACGCAGACACACAGATAACAGAAGCACAGACACGCCCATCAACCAATACACAGGCACAGAGATACGCAGAGTATTGCCTCCCTACACAGGCACGGCGTTAACTATTGAATGACAGTGTCCGAAAAACTTGCATCGTACATCGCATACCAATAAGCTGCGTGTCATTCTAGGTTCCTTTACTATTTTGTTGTGAATATTGGGAGGTCCCCACCCGTTATGCAAATCTGTTCGTGTATGCCTTCGGCCTTTCTCTTCAGCAGGAGGGCCACACTGGGTCACCTAACTGCCTGAGTTATGTCTGAATAATCATCGCTTTCTTATGTCACCAGAAAGGTGCTTGCCCCTCCAGGGGAAGGACCACACGGGCGTCATTGAAAAGTGCTTGAGTGATAATTAAATAATCACTTTGTTTCGCACGTCACTCAAGATGTTCTTGTCCCTCGAGCCTTGCCATTCAGGGAGAGGACCACACGGGCGTCACCAAGGTGCTTGAGTTTCTCCAAGAGCTGCCATCCCACATGAAGTCGCGCCAGTAAGTCCCTTCTTTTGGGCACACTTTTCAGCTGTATTGGTCCCGCCAGTATAGGCAATTTTACTGGAGCATGGTCTCCTCAATATCAAATTTATGTTACAATTCAATTCAATGGTCTCCTCTCGATCTGCTTGTGCCAGTAAGGGCCCTCTCTTGAGCCCATGATTTGCCTGTATGTGGTCCCGCCAGTGAGCGTCCCTTGTGTAACGCACGATCTCACGGGTATGTGGCTGCGCTAGTCAGGCCCTTCTCTTGAGCAATTTTTTCTTTCTGTATCAGGTAGCTTTTTGATCAGGTAGCCAATATTGCTATGCCATGACATCCTTATACTGTATATCAGGCCGTCACGCGTGTCACGCTACCTAAATATCACTTGATTATGGATCCAGGCATACAGCATAGGTGCCTGTCCGTTAGGGCTGTCAGCAACTATGCTTCTTTTTTATTTATGCCAGCTGGTGATGGTTTGCGGTGTACTCTTCTCACCATGCTTGGTATGCCCTAGTTGTTATTGAAGACCTTGGTGCTGGCAGCCTAGTAGCCTGGCTGTTGTGCACTCTGCATGGCCACTGTGTTGTACATCCCGCACCAGGTTCAGTGGAGCTGAGGATTATCTTGGCCTGCCAAAACGCCCTAGATATAAATAGATAGATTGATACTACTAGTAGCTAGTGTAAAAAGGAGTATAGATATAGTAGTAAACAGTTAAAGGTCCCAAGCGATCTTGCACAGTCTGGTTTGTATGTCAGATTTGGATGGCCCTAACGGGCTTTGTTATCTTACTTATTTTAATGGTGGCCCCGATGTCATGCATACACGCATGCTTTGCAATGCCTGCTGATCAGTTATATATGTTTCCACTAAGGGCGTTTTTACATGGGGATTGTTAATTAAGAGCCAGCTATGTTTGGACAGCTAGCTGTGGGCATCCGTATTTGGCAGCTAGTTCTGTGTCGGGTTCGCTGTTCTCTCCAGCGGCTGCACAACGAGCATGGCCAGCACCCCGTTGCACTGTCTATCCCGATATTGTCGCAACGCTGGTCTCTGCGCCCACACCGTGAACCGTCTGCCACATCGCAACATAACACATTGCACGGCCATACACACGCCATCACAACGTATTGCACGTCGTAACAAGAACGCCCACATTTAGGCAAGGCATCTGCAGGAGCGTCACCGTCATGTGTCCATAGCAGCCTCTCCCACTGCTGAAATGCTCAATACTAATTGCGATCATGATAGGGGTGGAATGATAGGGGTAGAATGATGGGGGTGGAATGATGGGGGTGGAATGATGGGGGTGGAATGATGGGGGTGGAATGATAGGGGTAGAATGATGGGGGTAGAATGATGGGGGTGGAATGATGGGGGTGGAATGATGGGGGTAGAATGATGGGGGTGGAATGATGGGGGTGGAATGATGGGGGTGGAATGATGGGGGTGGAATGATAGGGGTGGAATGATGGGGGTGGAATGATGGGGTGGAATGATAGGGGTGGAATGATGGGGGTGGAGTGATGGGGGTGGAATGAAGGGGGTGGAATGATAGGGGTGGAATGGTAGGGGTGGAATGATGGGGGTGGAATGATGGGGGTGGAATGATAGGGGTGGAATGATGGGGGTGGAATGATAGGGGTGGAATGGTAGGGGTGGAATGATGGGGGTGGAATGATGGGGGTGGAATGATGGGGGTGGAATGATGGGGGTGGAATGATGGGGGTGGAATGATAGGGGTGGAATGATGGGGGTGGAATGATAGGGGTAGAATGATGGGGGTGGAATGATGGGGGTGGAATGATGGGGGTGGAATGATAGGGGTGGAATGATGGGGGTGGAATGATGGGGGTGGAATGATGGGGGTGGAATGATAGGGGTAGAATGATGGGGGTGGAGTGATAGGGGTGGAATGATGGGGGTGGAATGATAGGGGTGGAATGATAGGGGTGGAATGATAGGGGTGGAATGATGGGGGTGGAATGATAGGGGTGGAATGATAGGGGTCGAATGATAGGGGTGGAATGATAGGGGTGGAATGATGGGGGTGGAATGATGGGGGTGGAATGATGGGGGTGGAATGATGGGGGTGGAATGATAGGGGTGGAGTGATAGGGGTGGAATGATAGGGGTAGAATGATAGGGGTGGAATGATGGGGGTGGAATGATGGGGGTGGAATGATAGGGGTGGAATGATGGGGGTGGAATGATAGGGGTGGAATGATAGGGGTGGAATGATGGGGGTGGAATGATAGGGGTGGAATGATAGGGGTAGAATGATAGGGGTGGAATGATAGGGGTGGAATGATGGGGGTGGAATGATGGGGGTGGAATGATGGGGGTGGAATGATGGGGGTGGAATGATAGGGGTGGAATGATAGGGGTAGAATGATGGGGGTGGAATGATGGGGGTGGAATGATGGGGGTGGAATGATGGGGGTGGAATGATAGGGGTGGAATGGTAGGGGTGGAATGATAGGGGTAGAATGATAGGGGTGGAATGATGGGGGTGGAATGATAGGGTAGAATGATGGGGGTGGAATGATTGGGGTGGAATGATAGGGGTGGAATGATGATGCTGGTCGCCACCACCGCCGCAGGCAGCTGCAGGAGCGCGCATCCCCGTGTCTGGCATGTGAGAATGCGCAGTAAGCACGGTTACGATACGCGACATATGTGCGCAGTAATTAGAACCCTGGTTGCCGCACCCTCAACAAGAACGCAGGCAGGTGCAGGAGAGCGCGGTCATGAGTGCGTCTGCCTGCATCACCGCATCTGCCTGCGTGAGTGCTAGAATGCGCAGTAGTACTATCAGTTTTTTGTCGCCACACCCGCACGGTAACCACACCCGCCACCACAGGTAGCTGCAGGAGCTCATCAGCTGCATTTTCATGATGCCCTGGATAGGACCAATGGAAACGCGCTATATAAATGCTGGTCGCCATAGTAATCCACATCCACATAATGCAGCAGGCAGCTACAGGAGCGCGTGGCCAAGTGCCTATGGCCGTACCATGAATGATATGTTTTTTATTTGGATTGTTTTCGCCACCACCGCAGGCAGCTGCAGGAGCGCGCGGCCAAGCGGGGCTTCAGCGCGGAGCTGGGCGCGTGGCTCAGCATGAACCTGGTGCAGGACCCTGACAGGGAGGGGTGGTACGCCTGGTCCCTCAACCGCAGCGGTGCGATGGAGATGTTCCAGTCGTACAGGTATAGTGTACATTCTAGATCCATATTGTACTTATTATCATTGTAGCAAGTCATCAATCCATGAAGCAGCGGCGGGACGAAGGTGTTCCAGTTGTACAGGAACCCTCGTTTAGACAGGTTGGGTCTTGAACAACGACGTAGGCGTGTCCGCAGGTGCACTGATTAAGACCGGCTGGGTATTGGTTAAGAAAGCCCACAAGACAGGATCTTCGTTCTTCCGCATGTTTTGGGTACAGATTAAGAAGGACGGCGGGGTATGTCAATGCCGCGGCATGATGGGCATGCTTCCAAGACTTCTCCAAGAAGCAATGACCATGACTTTTCCAAGAAGCCATCGGCGTGGATATTGGCGCTGTGAATAATGTTGTTGTAAAGATATACCAGTCGCTCTGGTTTATTGGCTGTTGTAGAGGGGATTGTGCAATCAACCCCATCGCGCCTGTGGTTAGGCTCTGTTAGAAGGGATCTGGCACTCTGTGTGTGTGCGTGTGTGCGCGCGCAAAATGCCTCCGGGGCTTGGCGGGGAAGGGGCCAGGGTGGGGAGGGAAAGGGGGACATGGGATAAAGGAGAGCGTGGGCAGGCAAATGTAAGGTCCTGCAGGGGGCTGTGGAAGTATGACATGTACTTGTGGTGAGTTGTGTTTGTGCTTGCCCGTCTCTGCATACGCGTCTATCATAGTTGCCTCTATGCGTATCAGAGAAGACTTTGTTGGATGGATGTCATCAGGAAGGAATTGACCAGCGCCTGGGAGAAGCAACGGCTTTCTGGGCACTGTGCTTGTGGTTATTATCACGTCCGGTGACTGTGCCGAGCTTCTACAGAGGAAAACCTTGTTTGCAGCACCTGCTTGCAGTACCTGTTAATAGATCCTCTGTGCCTGCTTCGGTGTGTGGTGACTAAATGTCCCGAACAACGGCACCAGGGGGGAATGCCATGCCCCTGGTTGTCAGCCTTGCAATAGACAGGTTGTCATGCATATAGTCCTATCGATTGTCATCATGCTACTATGTACATAACCCATACTACAGTATCGAGTCATCCATGGATATCAAGTCCTAGCGGACTCCCTTGCACGGTTGCATCTCCCATGAGCTCTCACCATGCTTGCCGTCAACAAGTGGGCCGAACATACATGGAGCCTTGCTTTGCTTCGTCTATGGTTCCCCCTGACACGCCTGGACCCCCACCTGTTCTCTTCACCACGCCTCGCATCCTTCTCTCCCGTCTCCTATTCCCTTGCCTCGCCCCTTGTCATCTGCGCGATTGCAGGGAAGAAGACTACCTGCCGTTTCTTCGGACATTACCGCCAGGCACGTAATCTATCTCTGTCACAAGTTACTCGTGTGCATGGGTACCCACTACGAGTGTAATTTTATCTTTGTAATTTTATCCTCGTAAAATATAATTCCCAGAGGAAGAGCAGGAGTGAACGGGGATATTTGTTCCTCGTATAATTGATATCTTTGTAATTTTCATCTTTGTTACTTTGTAGAATATAATGTACCAGAGGGAGAGAGGAGTGGACGGGAAAGGGACAGGGGAACGGGTTTCACGTTGCTGGGCGGGACCCAACGAATGCGTTTGCCACGTGGAATCAAGACGGAATGAGCCGAGTGCCTGCCACCTGGCAGAAAGCGTGATTGCGGGTGTGGGCGTCGATTGTGCAGCTACGGTTGCAGTAATCAGCCACGGAAAAGCCTGCTGCTCGCTCAGGGACGTTGTGGTAGCTTAATGTCATGGAATAGCACGGCTGATGGCTAATATGTGCTGTGGTGGATTCAGCTACCAGAGCATGCTATGCTCGGTGGCCTATTTTTACGGTGGATAAACTTTGTGGTTACATGTGCGTGCGCATGAGGAAGGGGGGGGGGAAGGGGGAACGGGCGTGGGCGTGGGCGTGGGCGTGGGCGTGGGCGTGGGCGTGGGCGTGGGCGTGGGCGTGGGCGTGGGCGTGGGCGTGGGCGTGGGCGTGGGCGTGGGCGTGGGCGTGGGCGTGGGCGTGGGCGTGGGCGTGGGCGTGGGCGTGGGCGTGGGCGTGGGCGTGGGCATGTGATGGTTGGTGGTTCTGGGTGTGGGGGAAGCGTGCTGTAACTATTTGGCTTCTTATTATTATGACTTTATATCATGGCACAAAGATGCCTTTCTTGTGCATGATAATCCTGGCGTGGAGTCGTATCTTGTTGGTGTATGATTGGGCCAGTGTTACCGTGGAATTACTGTGCCTTTTTAAAAAGAAAATGTACCCATTATTGAGTTGATCAGCGCAGGGTGGACAGACATTTTGACGCCAAGATCTGTGACATGATTAGGAACCACAAGAAACGTAATAATCTATATGTGGAGGAACCACACGAAACCTGAACAAATATGAATACATAGTAGTTTTAATACATGGAGGAACCACACGAAACCTTAGCAAAGCCTGCTGCACTGCTTGCCCATGAGTCAATAAACTCACAGAGCATATTCCATGGCCCAGCCACCACTTACACCAATTTTGATACCAGTCATACTATGAGGCAATTATCATGTCCATATCATTATCCAGTGGCCAACCACCATACTCATATAACTGTGGGACGGCTTTACTATGATTTTTCTCATGATTCTTCTCCTGATTCAGACTGTCCCCGTTATAAGTTTAACTACAGGAGATCACGCTCTCAAGGCAATCCACTGCAGATGTGAGGCTGTTCACGCGTACTCCGCTAAAGAATAAGCCAGGCATTATGCTGAAAATTGCAGCACTTGTCGATTGTGGTCAATATGGGACCGAGCTTGTAATTGCTAAATCCTGTGTGAGTAGGCCTGCTGTTATAATCATGTTGTGTGTGTGTGTCTGATGCGGGGTCCTGTAATCCGTGCTACCTGTGCTTGCACGCCTTTCTCTGCTGCTTGGCACGGCTGATTATCATTGGTACTGACCATTTTGCAGCTGTCCGGGTGGACATCGTGCGGGCTGTCAGAAGTGACCGCTGGAACCCTGAGAACACCGCGGCGGTGCACCAGGTGGTGGCGGACACTGAAATGTTCGGTGGTCGGGGGGAGGGCGGCATGGTCGCATTTCACAATCTAGAGGACGCGGGCCATTGGCTGCATACAGACAACCCGCATGGGTTAGTTGACCTGATGACCCGCTTTCTGTCATGATATCGTCACGATAGTAAGGGAGACAACTATATTGAGTGCGTGGATGGTCATGAGATCAGTTGGCTTACCACTACCATATAAATGCCGACATCATTTATACATATACTACTATTCATTGAGAATGAAAAATTATGGAATTGAGACCAGCATGCAACATTAGGAAACTGCCCATGTCAAAGAGATTAAAATATATTCATTGAGGATCGATGATAAATATATGTGATAGATAGTATACGTGATATTCCGCCGCACCCGGGCCGACTTTGTCGCGACCCATGCGGTCTAGATCCCTTCCAGGCCTGCATGGTGGGCCGGCAGCGCTGTTGCTGGCAGCGTGTAGTTTGGTGATGTATAGTTAGTTGTACCTTGTGCAGCTGGCGTGATCCTTGGATATCCGTGTCAGATTACTATTAATTTCTTCAGGGTTATTCTCCCAGTTATCGGGTTTTTCCTTATGTTGCATGCCCATCTCACCTCCGTAATCTATCATTCTCAATGAATATATATCATCCTTCTTATATATTAAATAGAAGTATATAATTACTCTTCTTATATATATCATTCTTCTTTTCGGGGTTTTCCTTCTGTTGCATGCCCACCTCACCTCCGTAATTTATCATTCTCAATGAATATATATCATCCTAGATCCCTCCCAGGCCTGCCTGGTGGGCCGGCAGCGATGCATTGCTGCGTGTCGTAGGTTTGTGATGTAGTTAGTTGTACCTTGTGCAGCTGGCGTGATCCTTGGATGTCCGTGTCAGATTACTATTAATTTCTTCAGGGTTCTTCTTCTTTTCGGGGTTTTCCTTATGTTGCATGCCAATCTCACCTCCGTAATTTATCATTCTCAATGAATATATATTAAAATTAAATTAAATTATAACATGCCTCCGTTGGGAGATCATGTAGCACATATTCCTTGATGGGTGGTGGAGTGGAGAGAGCCGCGTAATCGGACTATCCTAACGCGAATCTATCTAGTCTAGAAAAATCCTAACTACCCTACTCATCAAAACGCCTAGGACCTAGATAGCTTATACCATCCATTCCATCCCATGTTCCCCTCCCATGCACTGGGGACTTATGCTCACGTGACGCAGTCACGTGTCTATTAATTAATTAATTAATTAATTAATTAATTAATTAATTAATCAAAACGCCTCCTCCTCTTGGGGGGAGGTGGCTTGCCCACAGCGGGGTCGGGCGTGTGAGCCTTGACAATCTTCTGCCACCGCGTCTTGTTCTGCATGGCAGTCCACAGAAGGGAGAGAGAGTGGATGCGGTATTCAAACTGGGCTGGGACCAGTAGGTCATCCAGCAACATCTGGACGTAGTTCGTGACATGTTTCCCTACCCTTTTCGGGGAATGCCCTTGGGGCCAGGCCAGGTCAGAATGTGCCGCCCTGGCTGGCCAAGCCGCTGGGGGCCTGCCAGACCAAGGGCGGTGTCGACCTGGCTGGTGCGAGCAAGGTGTCCTACAAATGCTATCCTACGCTGTCTAATCTCGTCCGAAATACGAGGCATGCCCTTATACAAAGACTCTAATGACGGGCGCTTGGAAAACCCTACGTTCAGGACCTGTCGGAGAATCCTGGTTACCGTGCCGTTGATCGAGCCTGGCTGCCAGTGTGGTTGTGAGTGACGCCTAGCTCGGCGCCATACGTGAATATATATTCATTGAGAATGATAGATTACGGAGGTGAGATGGGCATGCAACATAAGGAAAAACCCGATAACTGGGAGAATAACCCTGAAGAAATTAATAGTAATCTGACACGGACATCCAAGGATCACGCCAGCTGCACAAGGTACAACTAACTATACATCACAAAACTACACGCAGCAACAGCGCTGCCGGCCCACCATGCAGGCCTGGAAGGGATCTAGACCGCATGGGTCGCGACAAAGTCGGCCCGGGTGCGGCGGAATAGCACATCAGCCACGGTGCGAGTGAGGGCGAGTGACAGGCGCTGCCGCCAATACGAGGACCACATGCCGGCGGGCAGACCACGGGGCGGTCTGACCCTCGAGGTCGAGGCGGTCTTCATGGCGCTGGCAGCACTCGTGGAAAAACTCCGCTGTCTTTGGGCCCATGGCCCCGAACTCCTCAAGGACAAAGGGGATGACCCGGTGGGGCCCCACATTGCCGTAGGAGGCAAACTTGTCGCGCTCAGCCACAGCGGCAGCAGCGCCGGCATCCACAGCCGCCCGGAGGATGTGGCGACCGGAGAGCGGCCGAGCCACGGAGACATCGATGTGCAGGTGGCGACCCTGCCCGTCGTAGTCAAGCACGGTAATGTCGGGGCGGTGGTTGGGTGAGTAGAGGGCGGCCCCATCCGCGTCCTCGCACTTGATGGTGGAGTGGGGAAAGACCGACCGAACCATGGCACACACCACCCGGAAGAGAGCGGTATGGAGATAGAGGAACCAGTTCTGGTTGTGCTGGCCACCCATGCACGCGATGTAGTGCGTCCCAGTAGTATCCAGAGCAAGCCCGCAGCTGCCGCAGGACGCACCCGCCGTGATCAGTGATGAGAGGTTGCGGGGCAAAGAGCTGGTGGCGGAGAGCGATGGCGTAAAGGGCCGGAACCAGCGTGAACAAAGGGCTCATGGGGAGGGCACGCAGGAATGCGGACCCCACGCTCCCCTCAAGGGAAACGGAGTGAAGCCAAGCCTTCCCCTGATCGTTCAAGCTCGCATGCACAGACCCATCCAGTCGGCACAGTGTAGTATACCCGCGTAGGTCTTTTGTTGTTGTTCATGAACGCAGGCAGGGAAGACACTAGGACTGACGACAGTGGACACGCCGGGCGTGCCCCGGGGCAGGCGACGGTGGACGGCCTGAGCGGGGCGGACGAGGTCGCAAGCGTGCTGGATCCCGAGGTAAGAATCCTGCACAGCCTGCACAAAGGGGAACTTAGGGGGATGGGGTGACCAAGTTGGCGGAATGGCGCTGACGGCGCTGGGGACCAACCGGTGGATCTCCGCCCAGGCCTGAGCAACAGAGCCAAGGAAGGCGGCGGGGGCGAGGCGGGCGGCGCGGGTGAGCCCACACCCGCCCATGCATGCGGCAGGGGAGGGTGGCCAAGCGCATGCATGGAGTGAGCTGGCAGGCTAGGGCCGGGGAGGAGCACCTGCAAGGCGGCCTGAATGCGCTCGTCATGGCCTTCCGCGGCAAGCCGCACCAAGTGGGGAAGAGCGCCACGGAGCCAGTGAACCACCCGCGGGTGGGCGCAAAACCACAGGAGGAGCCCTTGGGTCTGGGGGTCCTTGAGGCGCGCCCAAGTCTCGAGGACATCATGGGTGCGCTGTGCCACGGTGGCCGGGAGCTCCTCTTCGACGTAGTCAGGGTCACCCACAGGGACGCCCAGGCACGAGAAACCACGCGCCCGCGCCAATGCCCCCGGGATAGCTGCGGGGAAGCCAGAGCACTGAGTCCCCCTGCATGGGGCGAAAAGACTGCACACTTGGGGAGGGTGAGCCGAAGGTTGATGGCCGCCATGGCCACTTCAAGGGCAACCAGGGCGGCAACCACAGCGTCGGCCGGGCCAAGGGCATGGATATCGTCCATATAGGCGAGGAGCACGACATCCGGGTGCGCAGCGTGGACACCTTGGAGAGCCTTGTGCAGCGGGGCAGACAGGTAAAAGGGGCCGAGGGGGTCACCTTGCTGGGTTCCTGTGCGATCCCATGCGGGCCCCGAACGTACTCCTCAACTGACAAAGGCGATGACCCGGTGGGGCCTTACATTGCCGTAAGAGGCAATGTCGCGCTCAGCCACAGCAGCTGCAGCGCTTTATTGTAATATGGATCCTCGATCCGTTCGAGCTTGTGCTGGTTTCAATCAGCTGCAATTACCTCATCTATTAACTAATTAATTAATTCATTCATTTAAAGCACGCTAGCTCAGTAGTCCCTGGCAGCTAGGGCTGCGGGCCCGGCGGCGCCATGCCTGGCCAGGTGGGATCACGTACTGTGTTCACCACCAATCTTAATTAATTGGTCACACGCGTCAGTAACAGTAATCCCAACTGACTGGGGTTAGGATCCTTCAATGTAACCTCCGGCCTGCCATTTCTCTTTCTAGTCATCTGCCTCCAAATCACATGCAGATAAGCCTGGAGAGTGGAGGCTGCCCGGGCGGCCTGAGCCCGTTCTTTCTATAACTTCCTAGAGTATATAGCACGCGTCCAGGCCTAGCCTATTATCGCGGATAGTCCAGCTTGCATGGTGCCCAGGCCACCTTGCCGGCCGCGTTGTGAGGACATAGCGCCCTGGCTTTGCAGGCTTGCCAGTGCCAACTATAGTCTATCTGATGTGCGTACTGACTGGCCTCATCAGCAGCTATAGGATCTGTGCGGGCCAGGTGCCCAGCTGAGCCGGCGGCGGCCCAGGCGCCTGCATGACTGTGCCGAAGTATGTGAGAAACAAAAGGTGAAATCGGCTTACAATTCCCAATTCCTGATGTGCAAACTGTACGGGATCATTGAGTGCCTTACATCGCATCGATCTTGCATGGTGACGACTTGAATCATCGAGCCAGCCGAGCCCATCCATCTCCTGCATATATATTCATTGAGAATGAGAGATTACGGAGGTGAGATAGGCATGCAACATAAGGAAAAACCCGATAACTGGGAGAATAACCCTGAAGAAATTAATAGTAATCTGACACAGACATCCAAGGATCACGCCAGCGGCACAAGGTACAACTAACTATACATCACAAAACTACACGCAGCAACAGCGCTGCCGGCCCACCATGCAGGCCTGGAAGGGATCTAGACCGCATGGGTCGCGACAAAGTCGGCCCGGGTGCGGCGGAATAACACATCAGCCACGGTGCGAGTGAGGGCGAGTGACAGGCGCTGCCGCCAATACGAGGACCACGTGCGGGCCGACCACGGGGCGGTCTGACCCTCGAGGTCGAGGCGGCATATATATGCAGCATATGCAGCCTTCAGTGCTATGAAGCCTTCAGTGCCCATACCTCCACCCCGTAGGTCAGAACCTTAATTCAAAATGACGACAATCCGCATTTGCCAATCCTCATGCAGGCAGGGCTGGCCATCAACGGTGCTTGTGCAGTTGTGCCCACGCTAGGCCACGCTTAGTAGCCCACACGGGTCTTCATGTCGTCTCCACAACGTCGGGGAGCCATGCAGACTGCCAGAGCCTGAGTCTGCCCAGTACTGCTTGATCGAGCGACTTCAGTTGGGGATAGGATGTGTCAAGGTGTCATCCACCTGGGTGGCGTACATAGCTCAGGGCAGGCTTCCGGGCCGGAGGGTCGGCAGGCCGACGGCCATGACCTCGCCGGTCTTGCTGGGCTAATTTCTAAACCAACCGCGCCTGCATCGAGCGCCACTGAAGCAGTCCAGCCAATGATGCAGCTAGAGCTTGAGCTGGGGCGCACTTCGGTGTCTCAATGATCTTGATCACGTCCGCAGAGATGAGCTCAGCAGATACTCATAGTTGTTTTACTTATTAATAACGAGTTAAGTACCCGAACTTCCCATACCCGAAATGCAGGATGTCCGCCGCTTCGGCGCCGGCCAGCAGGATTTTTGCATCTAAGTTGGAAATCGTTACGCTCACGAAGGAACAACGCGACGATGTTATCAAGTTCCTGGCCCGCCATGACGAACTTTTTCTGCCTACTCCTGGCGACAAGGTCACCATTGCATGAGCCCAACTGGGAATGGCTGCTTCAAGAACCGGAGGCGTACGTACTTGGAAGGCTGTCATCATGTCAGCAGCTACCTCAGTGCGCTGCGACGCCCAGGACTTCATCCAGATTGGCTACGCTGGCCTCAGGAGCCTCCTGCATGAGCGCAGACGGGCAGCCACAGCAGCTGCAGCATCCTCGCAGCTAGAGCGGCACCTCCCCCAGCACGGACTCCATCCGAGCTGCAGTGGCGGAGCAGCCAGGGCGCCGATGGCCGAGCAGCTCGCCGCCCTGAGCGCGCCTGACGGCCCACTCACTGACACTCTCTCCGCCAATTAGGTCAACAACATTGAAGCCAGAGTCGCATTTAAGCTCCAGCCTCAGTTTACTACTACGCAAGAGCACATTAGTCACCAAGGTTTCCGACTGAGGCCACAGCCGGCTGTGACTGCCCGCCTTCACTGACCAGGTGGAAGGCCGAGTCGGCCAAGGCCCACCGGCCGTGACTTGAGGCAGTTGCTACCAAGTTAGATGCCCTGGCCACGCAGGTCCCCAAGATCGCCGAGCGAACGGCCACCATCGCCGCCCAACCTGCTGGTATATAGGACTAGCGATGACCCCTCGACTCGCGCTGCATGGCTCGTCGATGGTGAAATCTTGAAACTGCCAGGCTGGGTGGCTCGGCGGGACGACTGCGCGCTTGGGCTCGAAGGAGAGGCCGACGGCGAGGCCCGGGAGAATGTACCTCTAAAGCTTGGTAAGTGGTGCTGCCTTCCACGCCGGGCGGCGGAACTCGAGGCGTAGCTTCTTACGTAGCTGCAGGGCTCAGCGCTGCCGCTAAGCTGCGCTGCGTCGAGGTGCCTTTGCTCGTCATGATATTGCGTAATATAGCTTCAGGAAAATAGATCAGCGTGTGCGTCTTAGAAAGACGAAGCGATTGTGATATTCACGGCCGAATTTGGTGCCCAATCGTGAAAGTTATGAGCTCCGCCGTCAGCCATGGCTACCTCGTGTCTCGTCAGTGTCTCATGCATGCATGCACAAGTCTAAATTTGCTGAGCTCCGCCCTAGCTACCGTGTGCATAGGCTGAACTAACTAAAGGTAGCCGGTAGTGTGCTGATCATGATCGTCACCGGCGATGCTCATTCACAAGTGATCATGCACCAGGTCAGGCTCCCGGAGTCCCGGTGAGCCTCACCGGCGAAGCTAGGAAAATACGCGAGCATGCACGCACTGCCTGACGCCTGTGCCGTAATCCACCACAATAATGAACAAATTCGGTTACAGCTAGCACACAGCCTTGCGCCATGGATGGTGCCCATCATGCAATCTGCACTTGGGCATGGCGCCGGAGCACGTGGTGCCGTGTTGAGTGCACGCACCATGGTGCCGGTCAACCCATCATTAATATAAACGGTCTCCTTCATCACTGCTTGCCATCTATCTGTCCTTGCCCATCATACATATTGCGAATGACAATTGCAATGCAGGGGGGTGGGCACGCGAGCGCAGCTAAGGATGATCCGCATAGAGCTAGCGTCAATCCAGTGGACAGAATCGAAAGCCTTGATGAAGTCGACCAAGATCATGCAGGATGGCGGGAAACTCACCAGGCTGCATGAGCGCGCTCTCCTCATCGCAGGCCTGGCGCGCAAGAAAGATGCATGGCCATCTGCAGCTCTGCATGGCTAGACTCTTTCGGGCACCCAAGGCGCATGTGAAGCGATTCTTGAAAATAGCACCGTGATGGAGGCCGTGGTGCCATGCATCGTGTTGAGTATTGCGGTCCCCGGCCCCCTGGGCTCCTAGTTTAGTTATAACTTTAGCTGCGCCTCCCCACGCATGCATGTGAGGGGGTGCCCAAGCTGCGCCCAGGATGTGTTGGTACTGGTGTGAACCAAGTGCCCTGCTGCCTGTCATCTACACGCCAAGTGCATTGATGGTGCTGGTAATGTCCGCCATATGCCCAGATGTCGTGATGTACGGATTCTCCTCGCGCACATGCATGGGCGTTAAACTGTACTTAAATATGTATATCAACATGCATACATGCTAAAACTAGTCTGACCACCACACGCACGACTCAATGAGTAAGTAAGTGCGTGAACATGCACTGAAAGCATGCCACGGAGTACCAGATGAGGTACTTTTCTACGCGGGTACTTTCCCCCCCCGAAGGCAAGTGGGGCGACTCACTCAACAAGTGCTCACATTTTAGGTTTACACTAGTACAGCATCACGACATAAAGATCCTTTTTTTTATCCCAAGTGAGCCTTGAACTCATTGTACTTTATCAACAGAACGTTGCACTGATAATCACTCGATTCTGCCCTTATGCATCCACAGCCGTCCTTCATCATGCACCTGATAGCTGTACCAAGTCTTGTGCGAGGCTTGTTCTTGTTCTGTTCTTGTTCTTGTTCTTGTTCTTGTTCTTGTTCTTGTTCTTGTTCTTGTTCTTGTTCTTGTTCTTGTTCTTGTTCTTGTGCTTGTGCTTGTTCTTGTTCTTGTTCTTGTGCTTGTTCTTGTTCTTGTTTATGTTCTTGTTCTTGCTCTTGCTCTTCTTGTCTTTCTCTTCCTTATTCCTCTACTCTTATTCCTTCCCCTTTTCCTTCCTCTCCTTCTAACCGGCCACTGCGTTCGGCCGCTTCAAGAAGCTGCACGTCCTATATATCGAGGCCATGACATCTGCAGACGACATGACCTGCCTATTGCCGGATGGCGATGACTGGGGCCCAGCGTACCAGAGTTGGACCGACCTTGGGTCCTCAAGGTCCCCATTATCACCTAGACTACTAGCCACTGCCACGGCATGCTCATCATCTACCACTACCCCAGACAGCCCCACACCTGGCCCACGATTCATGCCCCACCTAGACCCTGGCTCACTCCTGCTGCCATGAACATGTCCCTGCAGCGCTTCTGCGCATATGTGGCCATAACCTGCGCACCCCGCGCCAGAACAGACGAGGCTGGTTGCCTCAGGCATCGCCAGCGCACCCTGGCTCGCCGCAACACCCTGGCAGGTGGCAGTCTCTGCCCCCGCGCTGTGCGAGGGCATGGCGGAGGTGCTGAGCCTGCCCGGCGGCACAGTCACGGTCGCATCTCCTGCGTGCTGCTGTGCCGGCTGCCATGGGGCCTGGCGCGTGTCACCCGGGTTGGTCAAACTGCGCATCCCGCGGATCACACCCACCCACATACCAACCGCCCATGCAGTTCAGCGAGGTGTTATCGGCTCATCGGCAACGTGACTAGCAATGTTCTGCAATGTGCTAGTGTCAGATACGTTTCAGCAACCTGTTAGCCATGCCACTTAACTATGCGCGTTAGCTATGTCAGTTAGCAATTTGTTATCGAAGTGGTACCAATGTCGGTTAGCAAGCGATGCCATCCATCCCCATTTCCAACACAATGTAAGCTAACGTTACTCGGTGGCATCTTTAAAAAAATGTTTGAACTGTCCACAAAGAATGCTTGCGACCCCAAGTAACTGCGCTCTGGGAAAAAATACATGTCCAGCGAAACCAGCAACTTCCTTCTATCATGGTACAGCGTTATTACAGAGATAAGATAAATGGATAGTATAGTCGTATATTTTTATTAAAGATATAAGATAAATGCATAGTAGTTTATCTATCGGTCGACAAGCTGTAGCATGTAGCAAAGTCCATCATGCAAAGCCATTGCCGATGCATATACCTGCATCCACCAAGGCATGAAGATGCAGTTAGCTTGTACGCACGTCTTTTTTCCAAACAAATGCCCTCCTGATCCTGGGCGATTGCCGATAATATCATGCCACATCAGCCAATCCTCTCCAAAGACTAGCGAAGTGTGCCCGGTGCCGCTTGCAGCATAGATAGATGGTCTAGGGATGAGTCAATTCCAGTTCAACTAGTAAAAAGGACTAATAACTAGAAAAATCAACTAGTAAAACAATGAATTCTTGTGTGAAGGAATTAGAAAGTTCAGGCATACCCTACTCTTTGCGGTCCGGCCATGCGTGGATAAAAGAACGGAATATATCGATAAAACAACGGAATAGCGTGTGGGGGGCAAATAAGAGGAGCACTTGCACAAGTCGACATGCGCACACATGCACACCTACACATGCAAGCATCAAGAGAAATGCACTCAATCGTTTGCAACAATTACCATTACCCCCCCCCCCCCGCTTCCCCCCGCCTCCCCCCGCCTCCCCCCCGCCTCCCCCCCGCCTCCCCCCGCCTCCCCCCGCCTCCCCCCGCCTCCCCCCGCCTCCCCCCGCCTCCCCCCGCCTCCCCCCGCCTCCCCCCGCCTCCCCCCCGCCTCCCCCCCAATCCCACCCATCCACTTCCCCCACCCCAACACCCTCCCACCCACCAGTTGCTGATTCTCATGGAGCCCATGGGGGCCGACACATGGGCTGGCTGGCCCGCACCTCCCACCGCAGAGATGGGACGTGGTGGAGCTGCCCACCCCGTTTATGCAACCGGACATGCAGAGACAGAGACGGAGGAATCGGGGATGGATGGATGGTGATCACAAATGACGTACTAGCCCGGATGGTCCAATATAGATGGCCCCACAACCTATTACTGTGAGCTGCCCTTGGTTCGTGGCTGCTGCATATGCATAAAAAATAATGATGATGATGATAATACTAATAATAATAATGATCATGATAATTACGCACCCACCGTAATTGTTATTGACCCCTGTCTACCATTAAGGTTGCTGTAGAAGTGACGATATGAACCCACCATCCTCTGCAGTGACCCCGCCTATCGTAACACATAGCCCATTTCATGCTTTGAAGCAGGCACGCTGGCCCAACCGTGACTGTGTCTCGCTACGGTAGTATGGGCAGGTGGGCATGTCTACCATCTTCGGTGGCAAAATTCACCCGCTGCATCGTCAACCCTCTGTGGCTCACTCTGTGCGCCAAGGGTAGAAAGACACAACAGAACTTAAATCAAGAAATCTGGTGCATCGGAATGGACGAAGAGCCTGGCCATAAAACCAATTAAAAAACTAGCTCACATACAATGGGGCAATTAAAAATCAGGTCAGGGCACTCGGCCAATACGAACGGCCTAGCAGAACCTGGCTAACTGAACGACATCTACCAGAGCGAACAGGGCCTGCATGTATGGGGAATCCCAGCATGCAGATAGCCATTTTCACCACTATGTTGACTAGATCAATTACCATGGGGCGCGGCATGCTGGCCTCCGCCTCTTGCTGGGGCGGCGCTGGCTGGCCTCCGCGTCACCCCCCTGGGCAATGAGCCCAGGGTCAAGGCGGCGGAGGAGGACGAAGTCGTGCCTTGGCTTGGGTAGCGGTGGGTGGGCGCGCGCGCGATAGAGGCCACCACTTCATTGCGACGCGCCTGCGAACGATTCGCCGCCGCAAGACAGCAGTTTTCAGTTTGCAACATGGATACCGAACCGGAGCAATGTGGGATTGTGCCGCGTTGGCCATGAGACCGGAATGATTTGCAATTGTAAACCATGACTGCCGGAGCCGAGCGATACAATCATGTGATATATATTAGCAAAACGTAACAATTTGTAACGATTGACAATATCAATAAAGCATATTGATTATACAGGTGAGCGACATGCATTTGTACACGGTTTGCGTTGATCGCCTCTTGCAGTGATTGCCTAAGTCCAATCACTTTAGGGTCCACGCACTTTTCAGGGGCTGCCTAGCAAAGCGGTGGTAAACACACAGCTTGATTTCTGAGGGTGAACTGCTAGCCATGCCAGTGATGTAGCGACTTGTAGACATGCCCTAAGTTGCAATGTCGCCTCACAGCCAGGCGACATGATCACCGTCAACCGTCCGATCACCAGCTAACGAGAACGATGCATATCTGAAGTCATCATTATTTACTAACACGACGGGTATCACATGGTGCAGCACTTTCGACCTCCTGCATCTTCAATCTCCTGCAAAAAAAAGCAACTCGCACGAAGCCTGAAACCAAACCACGCTAATTGCCTCCTTGAACAGGGTGGATGGGTGCCACAATTAGCAGAAAGCACGCTGCAACGCGCAAGGATCAGCACAGGCTTTTTTTCGGCGACGATGGTGTGCCTCTGATACAGCGGGCAAACTAGGTGGAGAGGGGAAGAAGGTCACACTGTACTGCTATCATACCGGCGGTTTCTAGGGAAGCGTTGTGTGGTGATACCGCAAACAAGGAGCGGGGGGGCACCTGGGCAAGGCTGTATCATGGGCAATAGGGGGGCATGCACAAATAGTGGTTCTCACAGAAATATGATGGATAAATTTTCTGAGCCATCTGCTCATCATATAGTAATGTTGCAGCGGGCTCAAAAGGGGCCGATCTGCCACCTGACTAGCGTAGCTCTACCGTACGTCACCTACACCATGTGAGGTGCTTGTGTTACATAGGACTGGACTAGAAGGGGACCGGTGTTGCGCCGGTACTAGCGCCTACTGTCAACCGTGCCCGCCCTTTTGAGGGGGGCGCTCCGCCTTGAGAGCATGTGCTTTGTTATTCATTTCACACGTACTTAGAGTGGTGTGGTGAACGTAGGGAAGCCTTTTGCAGCTCCAACCCACCCACCCTCGCTGCTGTTGGGGACAAGATTGGACCAAGGGGGCATGTGCTGGGCCCCAGCATGGTGAACTGGCCTAACTTGACAATGACTTGTACAATGATTTTGAGGGTGTGGCTAGGCTCAACTGTTACAGCCTGCACACACTTATTGTAATAAACTTGTTTCTCTGGTAGGAAGGCACTCCAATGGACCTTAGCTACAGCACCTGTAGTGAAATAGAAGTAAGGGGGCACAGGAAAATGCTGAGCAAAGCCAGCACGTTATATCCATACATGGTCAACTATATCTAACCTCCCCCAGATGGCACCAACCTCCCTGCACATCTTGTACACCCCTTGCCGCCTCAATAACTAATCCAGTCTCTTGCCATTGATGATTATGCCCTCCTTTCTTTGCGCCTACCTTTTGCTAAGCCCGAGCTGCAACGCAACTTCCCAGCTCTCCACCCCTAAAAACCTCGACCCTAACCCCACACTGCCCCACACTGCCCCCTGATAACAGCGGCATTCGCCCGAACGCCCCCCTCCCCGTTCCCCCCCATCCCCCCCAATGGCTAAAACTCCCTATCCCCAACGTCCCTCATCCCCATAGTTGAAGTAGAATGCAACCGTGAAAATAAAGATGTAGCGTGGCCCTGAGCACGCCAGCGCGCCACCACGCGCACGCGGCGCCACCCACCAGCAGCTCCAGCTTCTGCTGGCGCCGCACCCCGTGTTGCAGCAGCCGGTCCTCGATGGGCACTCCACGCTTCTGACAGCCGCAGGATGCCAGAACAAAAAATACACGTTCACGGTTGAAATCACATGAAAACGATGCGAAACGATTAGAGGCCACACAAGACCTTATGAAGCCATAATAAACCGAGGCCACACAAGACCTTACGAAGCCATAATAATAAACAGAGGCCACACAAGACCTTACGAAGGCATGATAAGGAAAAGAGCCACACAAGACCCTAAGAAGCCATTATAAGAAAACCATCCGTCGGAACCACAAGGTGCCCTAGAGAGAATATGAGACCGTCTTCTCGTTCTCGGAACAATGACCCAAGAACAAGCTGTCACACGTCACACATCACACAAGCAGGCGCGCCACCATGCACGACACCGGGATGACCTCGGGATGACAGAGCGATGCGCCCATGTTCTTTGTCTATTCAGAATAGATACTGAAAAGTGCTATTGACTGACAGAAACAACCACACACACCATCATGCACGAGACGGGGTTGATGGCGGGCCGAAACCGCGGTGTGCCAGTGCCCTTTGTCTATTCACACCAATTATGTACTACGAATATGTATTATACTACTATCATTTTATGACATTATTAATTGTCAGATACAGCCACAAGCACCATCATGCGCGAGACAGGGTCGATGGCGGGGCGGCAAACACACACCGTCCAACGAACAAACAGACAAACAATAGACAACGAGGACACAGAATAATGAATATGAAGAAAACTCAGAATAAGGAGGAGGAGGAGGAGGAGGAGGAGGAGGAGGAGGAGGAGGAGGAGGAGGAGGAGGAGGAGGAGGAGGAGGAGGAGGAGGAGGAGGAGGAGGAGGAGGAGGAGGAGGAGGAGGAGGAGGAGGAGGAGGAGGAGGAGGAGGAGGAGGCAAGGAAACGCACCATCGTACGCGAGACAGGGTTGATGGCGGGCCGAAACAGCGGCGCGCCCGTTTCCTTATCCCGCGTCTCCGCCACTGCGCGCGCCATCGCCCGCACGCGCCGCCGTCCCTCATACACGCCAGCGCACCCAAACAATCGGGCGACCGCATCGTCTGGTACCGTGAGCACAGGCCCGTCCGCGCCGTCCCGGTGGGCTGGCACGGCCCCGTCCACCGGGTCGTTGCTGCCGCGGCTACTGCGCAGTGCCGCGGGGGGGTCCCGTGCCACGGCCTGGCCATCCAGCATGGCCACGGGTTTCGGATGATGATGATGACCAGCATTCTTGTTCTTGTGATGGTTGTTGGCATTGTGACCGGACTTTTTCAGGTCGGCTAGCGGACTGCCTCCATCGCTATCAGATCTCGGCTCATCCTCGGGGTGGAGACCCGGCTCCTCATCGTCGGAATAGCTCTGGCTGCTGTCACTGTCCTCACTGCTACCCTCGGTATACCTCCCCTCTGCTTCTTCCGCGTCTCCTCGTCCCTCGGCCCCTTCCCCCCTCCCGCGCCGCGCCACCACCTCGTCACCGCCATCGCTGCCATCATTATCGTCGTCGGACTGCGAGTGACGCCGCGATGCACCACCACCCTTCTGGTCCGGATGGTCCGCCCTCGGCCCATCCACCCGCTTCGTCCCCCGCACCCCTCCCGTGCCGGACTGTTTCTGAGGCATTCGCGGCTGTTGCTGTGGGTGCTGCTGCTTCTGCCCTTGCGACTGCTTCTGTTTCTGCTGCTGCCGCCACGCCACCCCCCGGGCCATGGCCGCACGCTCCCTCTCTGCCACGCGGGCCATCGCAGCGATCTGCTGGCGACGCTCCTCCCCCGATTGGAGCAGGCGGTCCTCAACCCGCTTCTGCGTGGGGTGAGGGTCAAGACAAGGGCAACACAGGCGTGAGAGTACCTTAGCAGGTGGTCCTCAACCCTCTTCAGCGTGGAGTGAGGGTAATGAGAAGGGCAACAAGGGCTTGAGAGTACCTTAGCAGGTGGTCCTCAACCCTCTTCTGCGAGGGGTGAGGGTCAAGACAAGGGCAACACATGCGCGTGAGTCTCTTAGCAGGTGGTCCCCAACCCGCTTCTGCATGGGGTGAGGGTTGCACGTGACATGACGAATTCATGACCGACCATGACATAGATAGCTCAGGGACAAATCACATTTATATGCAGGGCATCAGGGTTGTGATCAGATCATGGATGGACTCATCAACGAACCGGCCGTGGCATGGCCGCCGCCATCTCCGCCGACACCGGGTCGATGCTGGGCCCTGGCTTGACCGCACGCAGCTCCCTGGCCGCTACCTCCTCCCTCATGGCCGCGATGTGCTGCTGCCGCTGCTCCTCCCAGTGGAGCCAGAGCTCGGGCCCGCGGTGCATGGCTTGGGAGACCGGGTTGATGACGGGCCTGGGGGTAAAATTAATGAAGACAGGTAAAATAAATGAAGTTGATTGAAGGGGGTGAGGGTTTGATGAGGGGAAGCATGGGGGACACGGGTAATGGGAGCAGAAGCAAGGAGGGAGGGAAGGGAGCAGAAGCAAGGAGGGAGGGAAATAGTTTGCATTTATAAGTCGAATTGGATTGGATTGGATTGGTATTTGGTCCCTATGTGTGGCTTGTTGGAATGGGTTGATGACAGGCCCGGACCGCCCGATGCTTTTTTACGGGTAAGTTTCGGAATGTGTGTGTGTGTGGTGGTGTGGTGGGGGGGGGGGGGGGGGGCATGGGTGGGTGCATGGGTGGGGGAAGGAGTGTATGTGTGTCTGTGTGTCTGTGTGTGTGTAATTTGTGGGGTTAAAAAACAAGCCGAAAGAGGGTTCGGGCTGACCAGAACGCGGGGGGGGCCAAGTGTGGGAGCCAGGAAATCGTCGTGGGTAAGAACAAGAACGGGCAGGGCAAAACCATTCCAGTGAAACAATCTACTAGTTTAAGGAAAGGGGGCCAGCAATGCGGCAAGAACAGCCACACACCTTCCTTGTCGAATAGCTACTCAATTAACGAGCCAAGAAACCAACAAACAAACCAATCAAACCCTCCCTCCCTCTCACCCACCCACCCACCCACCCACCCACCCACCCACCCACCCACCCACCCACCCACCCACCCACCGACTCACCCACCCACCGACCCACCCACCCACCGACTCACCCACCCACCCACCCACCCACCCACCCACCCACCGACTCACCCACCCACCCACCCACCCACCCACCCACCCACCCACCCACCCACCCGCCCACCCACCCACCCACCCATCCAGCCACCCAGCCACCCAGCCACCCACCCAGCCACCCACCCACCCACCCAGCCACCCAGCCACCCAGCCACCCACCCACCCACCCACCCAGCCACCCAGCCACCCACCCACCCACCCACCCACCCACCCAGCCACGCAGCCACCCAGCCACCCACCCACCCACCCACCCACCCACCCACCCACCCACCCACCCACCCACCCACCCACCCACCCACCCACCCACCCACCCACATAACCACCCACCCACCCACCCACCCACCCACCCAGCCACCCACCCGGCCACCCAGCCACCCAGCCACCCAGCCACCCAGCCACCCAGCCACCCACCCACCCACCCACCCACCCACCCACCCAGCCACCCACCCAGCCACCCAGCCACCCAGCCACCCAGCCACCCAGCCACCCAGCCACCCAGCCACCCAGCCACCCAGCCACCCAGCCACCCAGCCACCCAGCCACCCAGCCACCCAGCCACGCAGCCACCCAGCCACCCACCCACCCACCCACCCACCCACCCACCCACCCACCCACCCACATAACCACCCACCCACCCACCCACCCACCCACCCACCCACCCACCCACCCACCCACCCACCCACCCACCCACCCGCCCACCCACCCACCCACCCACTAGTTAATTTACCATGTGTTCATTAAATTATTACTTAAGCTGCATAAATAGAAGGTACGTGACTGACAACTCGCAAAGTGCCCAAGCACATAATCTCAGGCAAGCTCAGGAGGGACCAGTGGGTCATGCCGTTTTTATAACCGCTGCACTTTCCAAACCACCAGTTTCCCAAACCACCAGCTTCCCAACCCACTAGCTTCCCAACCCACGCATTCCCCAAAGCACGACTGCCACCCTCTCGGCCTGCCCCCTTACCTGCGCGGGTTGGCTGCCTCCCTCTCCCTTTCTTCTTTCTCCCGCAGCGCCGCCGCCAGCTGTGCCTTCTCCTCTTTCTTCTCCTCGCCCCATGCCAACAGCTTCTGAACCAAGAAATCCATCGCGTCCGCCCCGTTCGGGCCCCCCGTTGGGTACCGCCTGATGACCTGGTACCCCCCCTCGTTCCCCCCTTGGGGCCGCGGCGGCTTGACCCTCTCCTGGGCCTCCCATTCGGCCGCCTTCTCGCGCAGTTTCTCCGCGCGGTACTCCCCCCACGCGAGCAGCCGGGCGACCGTGTCCTCGGGCGTGCTGCGCCGCTGCTGGCGTTGGCCACCACGATTACGCTGCGTCACCGCCATGATGGCCGCGCGCTCCCGGAGCAGCTCCGCCGCTTCTTCCATCTGCAACTGCCGCCCGAGCTCCTCCCGCTCTGCCTTTTTGCGCGTCCACCACTCGTTCAGGCGCTCGGCGGTCTCCCGCGCGCGCGCGATTGAGCGGCGCTTGGGCCGGCGGCGCTTCGGCTCGGGGTCTGCCGCTTTTGTGGACGCTGGCGCGTCGTCCGCCGGGATGGCTTTTCGGCGGTGGGACTGAGTGCGGGCAGGAGCACGCCCCTGGGGTTCCTTCTTCGGCACCGCTTGGCTGGCGAACAGCCTTCGGGTCGCGGGTCGCGTCGGGCCTCCATCGGAAAGTGTATCGAGGGCGAAATCGTCGTGCCGATCCGGGTCGGACAAGGAATACTCCTCGCCGGTTTCCAAGGCGGCATGAAGCCATCCGGCAGTCGGCCGTTGGGGGAGGCTCGAACTGGTGTAGAGACGCGGGTGACTGTTGTCCTGCGGCGGGGTCAGCGCGATGTCTGGCCGCGAGTCTCCAACGGCGGTCAGAGTGGAGATGTCTTGCAGGTCAGACGGGAATTCAATGCTATCTTTCCTGAACGACTCCCAGCTATCGCTAGCTGGCTTCGGCCCATTCTGACCACCGTTCCCTAGGTCGAATTCTTCTGGACCACGCAGGCTGTACTCCCGGTGTCGACCTTTCTTCATGTCCTCTGCCATGGGTAGTGTCGATTCAGCCAAGGAGCCAACGGCTCCACCTGATTAGCTAACAACAAAGCGCCTTATTTTATAATGTCTTTATCTCAACGTGGAGGTTTGGCCTGCCACCAACGCTGCACCACCTCCATCAGTTACTTCCATGAACAGGTGGCGAAAGAGAGCTCTGCTCATCTTTACGGAAACCCGGCCAACGCGGGCAGAAAATGCGATAATCAGCTACTCAAACTGGCTTGGGCAGCATGATGTATTCCCCGGTGATGATTCAATCTACTTGTGTCCTAGATGAACAGTCGGCCTGTCGTATACTGCGTGATCTTCGTAAACGATCTGCCGTCGAGCTAGCCGAAATGCGTGCACTAACGACATAGCCACCCGTTAATTCAAACGCCTTAGTACAACGTACGGCAGTTGTTAGGTAATCAAAATGTTTAAGGCGGCAGAATAAAAGACGTATCCCTGATTGGCCGAGATTGGCCGTACAGTAGTAACGTACGAGCTGCCGATGGAACCGTATCAAGAACGTACGGTAACCGGTCACAATCCCGATTGACACCAGGAATCTGCATTTGCGTCCTCGCGGGCATGCCACATCGGCAGTCACCTTAGCCACCAGCTTCGCCAATAATCGCCATACCTTCTTGAGTGCAGAAATCTCTGGCTGACAACGCGGCGACGACAGGCTTAGCGGTGCATAACATCGATTGAGTCAGGATTGAATTCCTGATTGAGTCCCTAATCTTGAACTGTCGCCTGCGGCTCTTCTGCGCACCCATTTTGGTTTTGCTTTTGAGCGCTACCATGTATAGGTCTCAAAACTAGGCCTTCCGGTTTTGAGACTCGCAAGCAGAGGAAGACGTTCAGGCGTAGGGGACGCTCCCCGGGGAGCCGTCTTCAGTTCGACGGTTTGGGTACTGAAGCAGATTGGTGAAAATTCTTGCCTTATAATAACCCATTACGCCGCCTCGTCACTTCCAGGGATAAATCCGTTTCGTTTACGGCATCATTGAACGCTTATTAGAGTGGGCAGCCTGAGCAAGCACAACCTCGGGTTCGTATGGCAATTACCATGACGACCACAAGTATGAGAACGGTTCCACCAAGGGCAACATATTTAACTGCTCCAGCTCGAGATTTGGGCGCGAGGGATTCGCCGTTATTGGCGAGCGCACCAGTAAACCCACTGGCGACGCGGTTTCGACCCCCGCTCCGGTACCCGTCCGTCCGTCGCAGGGGCTCCTCATGCGGGATCAAGGGAGTCGCTGCTTACAAAAAGGACGTGCCCACGGTAAGGGTTGCAGTGGAGTGCAAGTCGCGAACAAGTTGCATCCGACAAGGGTTCAGGTTTCAATTCCAATGTCAGCAAGGCGTTCCCGATCCTTTGCGTGCCTGGTGAACGTGCCGGTGTCCTAGCCCAGGTGTGCACACACCATACCAGGTATACCAGGCAAGCACGCAGGAATACACATTCCCTTATGCCTCCAAGCCAAATGGAAAGTGCGGGGCTGAGCTAGGCTGACTGGGGTCAGTGCAAGCCCGACAAACCTGCGCGTAGCTGTAGCTACAGCCTCAAGACCATGGTCCAGTATAGGGCATCAGAGCGGCGAAGAGCACGGAAGGGTTGTACAGCCAGTCATTGCCCATTCAAGTTGCTGGCTGTGCCGGTTGCAGGGGGGAGGAGGGGGGGAGGGAGGAGCGAGGGCCAGGTCTTCAGGTAAATGGGTTCACAGGTGGGCAAGATGAAAGGCAGGGGGGAGCAAGGGGCATAGGGAAGGGGGGGAGGGGAGGGGAGGGGAGGGGAGGAGGAGGGGAGGGGAGGGGAGGGGAGGGGAGGGGAGGGGAGGGGAGGGGAGGGGAGGGGAGGGGAGGGGAGGGGAGGGGAGGGAGAGGGGAGGGGAGGGGAGGGGAGGGGAGGGGAGGGGAGGGGAGGGGAGGGGAGGGGAGGGAGGGGAGGGGAGAGACAGAAGACAGATAAAATGGGTTGCCATTGCCAAGGAAGGCTTGTGTGGCAAACATCACAAAGTCGCCACTTGGCTGACTGCATGACTAGGTGTTTCTGGGCAAGAGGTGAGCCTATTATTATCGCCATAAAAGATTCTTCGGTGGATTGCTGGAAGTGCTGCAGGACAGGCGTTGGGCAGGCCGCCCCCCAGCAACTGACAGGCGTCAGTACAACCAAAGGTGGATCAACCTGTCAGCATAAGGACAGACGATGGATTCTGATAGTGCATGTTGTGGGGACTTTCAAATGCCAGCTGTGCGATGCCAAGACTCTTAGCCCTGTTGGGTATTCTTTGCCCAGAATAGAAGCTGATGTCGAGTGCACAATGTTAGCTGCTGCATCCTACACGATTCACACAGACAGCATGCACTTCAACACAACGGCTTCGCAGTGAAAAAAAAAGGGGGTGCGCAGTTCTATAATGGAAATCAGCCATCCACTTCCTCAGCCACCCGAGGTTGCGCATTTTGTCGCAGGGATAGGTGGAAGTATTGGAAGTGTGAATTTTACACCCAACGA
>RPFO01000154.1:3309762-3544762 GCA_009746045.1 Mesostigma viride
CTGCGTAGAGGTAGGTTGCAGCTGGGAGGCTGGAAGGGTTGTGGGTGAAAACCCAAAGCAGCCCTGCATCTCCGAGTAATAAGTGATGGGGTTCAAGGTCATGGTTGTTGATAGTGGTAACGAGTGTCAAGGTAACTACAGGTGTGTGTGACGGACGCATGATGCTTTATTTGCTGCTGGCTATGAGTTCTTTTTCATTCTCTAACTCATGCATGCATGAACGTATTAGAAGCCTAGCATTACTGGTACTCATTGGTATGGACATGGTTGTATGTAAAACAAAGGACAAGCACTGAATATACATCAACGAGACAATCATACCATAGTGGGCTATATACCAACTCAAAAACTCAACATCGAATGCTGGCTTTTTGCTGAACATGATGTACTGTTGTTTCTCCCTGGCATGGCCGCTGCACCATCCACGATGCAGGTGATTGGTGTGGACAACGCGCTGGGGAGCTTTTTCTTGGGCAAGCAGAGGCGACTCTTGATGAGAAAGAATTTGCGTGGGGCTTTCCCTGCTGCACCCACCGCCACTGAATGACAGTAATCTGCTCATCTGTTGATGTTATTGAGATGTAGGCACTGTGGCCCATAATAGTGTGGTGCAAGAGGGTCAACCTTGCGCTGGCAAACATACATAGCTGGTTGTCTCATGGATAAATCGCAGATGCTTCGATCACACAGAGATTAAGCCCAAAACTTGCTTTCTCAGCGCCGCACAAAAAGGGCTATGGCCGGCAAAGTACCAGGTATCCTGAAATTTCAATATTGCACCACGTTCAATGGAATCAAATCACATGACTGTATAAAAGTGTCATGGAGGGCCTACTGTGGGGATACAGGCTAGTTGGTGAAGGCGCCTCTTTATAAATTTAGATCACGTGATAACATCACAGAGCATCAATGGAGTGGGGCGGTCTGGTGGAGGGGTACAAAGACCTAACATCTAAATTGAATTTGCCAACGACATCACGCTCATCGAGCGGCCGGCGTCTGCCCAGCTTTGGCTGGACTGCCTGGCGCTAGGAAGCCCATGCTGTCGGTCTCGAAATCAGCCCCAAAACGGAGCCCATGGCCCTCAGCATGTGCTACACTAGACGTGACGGGCTCACACCCGGGCAGCCTCCTGGTTTGTCTGTAATATGGAGGCAGATGGTACGCAAGGATAGATGGCAAGTAGTGATGAAGGAGACCACCCCCCAAGTCTGTGGGGGCTCCGCATGTGACCGCGTATGGCATTCATAGCGATTCGGGCCGCGGTGCCCACACCCCTGTAACTAGGACCTAGATAGCTTACACCATCCATTCCATCCCATGTTCCCCTCCCACTGAGGACTTATGCTCACGTGACGCAGTCACGTGTCTATTAATTAATTAATTAATCCATTCCATCGATCCCATGTTCCCCGCGCTATTAATTAATTAATTAATTAATCCCATGTTCCCCTCCCACGGAGGACTTATGCTCACGTGACGCAGTCACGTTTCTATTAATTAATTAATTCATGGCCCTCAGCCCGGCAGGGCCCCCACCCCAGCTCCGCCTCTCAGACGATACCACGGTAAACTACCCTGCTTCAGTCCGCTTTGAAACAAGCTGCTCGGCAGTTGGCTCCCCGACCCCGAGGACGTACGTGACGACCCAGCTATCGTCATGGCGTGGGGGCAGCTATGCCATGTTTCCAAACGTCCAAGAACTGCACACGGTGCAAAGGCAAAAATCCGGAGGACAGCACTTTCAAATGTGCGGCGGGAACCAAAAGCCCGCGTATGCCAGAAAACATCGTGTTGCTGCAGCGACGCGACGGTGTGGACAACGAATCCAGTGCCAAGCTCGGAACGGCCGCAAAGGAGTTCTGGCATCACAGGGTTCAGACGTGCGGAGATACTACGCGATCGAGCCGGTCCACGACCTGTTTGTAGAGCTTGAGCCAACTAAATTAGGGGCAGCAGCGAACAGATGTACATGTGGGTGACGTTTCAAAAAACACCGGACTTGACGGAGCATAATGTCTCGTTCATAGCCTTTGACCAACAAACGATGCACTTGAGAGTTCAACAAGAGTCGTGATGAAATCGACACGATAAGAACAAAGACGGGAAAAACGACGCAACTGACTAAGAACAACACCATATTTCGCTGTGTGGGAAAGGAGACTGCACAGTCTCCTGAATATCGGGGTAGCAAATAAAGGAATTTGCTGCATGATATTTGGGATCCTTGCGCTTATCAGTCATAGACAGCCGTACGCCAGCCCTTCGTGTTATGGGTAATGTTATGATCGAGGTAATTTCAACTAGTATCCTCCGACGTGAGCTTTCATGTGAGGGACGCTTGCGGGTAGATGCCATTCAGACCAGCTGTGATATACATGGTTTAATGGGTTGCGAAATCAGGGTTGTCGAAAGCAATGACGTCATCAATGTATCGACATGTGTGGATAAAACGCCTGATGAGAACATCATCATTTGAGGTGCCCAATGAGATTCTCCATGAATGCAAGCTCATAATAAGTGTATAGATAATAGTAGAGGTTTGCAAGGAGCCCGGCACAGTTAGTGCCCATCAATCCATCATAGGGATGCCAATAGCTTGTTGGTATACATCACCCGCAAAACAAATGAAGGTGTTTATCAACAAGATAAGAGATCCAATGAACAAGGTCAGCCATTCGTGATGATATAATTATAAGCATCCCGCACGATAGCACCTGCCGCAATCCCTGAGAGCCACGTTGCCGTGGGCTTGGTCTGAGAAACACACGTGTATGCACGTGCAGGCGGTTTCGCCCGTGAGGCCTACGTGCGTACAGACGAATAATAAGGAGGCTATCTAAACGAGC
Organism: Mesostigma viride; assembly: GCA_009746045.1. Taxonomy (NCBI): domain Eukaryota; kingdom Viridiplantae; phylum Streptophyta; class Mesostigmatophyceae; order Mesostigmatales; family Mesostigmataceae; genus Mesostigma; species Mesostigma viride. Next base: position 3,312,612 of record RPFO01000154.1, read on the forward strand.
TTTCAAATCGTGCAAATCTAGTGTGGTATATAGAGTGGTGAAATCATAGGTGGCTATGGGCATAGATACGTATATACGCTTCTCTGCGGCTGTCTTAGAACGGCTAAGGGCGGCAAGGCGTAGGAGTACTTGGGCTGAGTCTATGGCGATCCCTACCAACTACCGGCGCGCATTCATACCGGGCATTCGACAGCACCTCCACCCATAATGCATTGGCTTCGGGGAGAAGAGCATTCAAGGCATGGTGCCCAGATGAGTTTCGATAAAGGCATCAGTGGGGCGGAATGCGACGCAGAAATGGTGCTCAAAGCAGTTGACAGCAGAGTGAGATCGTACGTTATACGCGTTATACGGTCACGGTGGAGTATAATGTATAATACGGTATAATACGGTATAATACGGTATTATACGTTTTCGTACGGACACACTCAGAATACTCTGATTTTACACATTTTAAGACACCCACCATCAATCCACATACATGTTTTTAACACTGTTTTGGACATAATCCAAGGTTGCCCTACCCTCGGCTATACTCTATACGGTGGATATTGTGGACACGATCGATGTATTGCATGTAATACTGAGAATGTAAACGTGCGCATGCATAATTGTGTGTATGTGTATATATGTGGCTTTATATTGGTTATGTTTACTTGGGTGCCTTCACTTTGATGCAAGTAATTATATATTTTAATATATATATGTGGCTGTGCATGCACGCAAATACTACAGTAGTATACAATTAATGCATGTAGTATGTTTGCATGGTGCGATGCTATGTGAATATACTGAGCTGCATGTGACTACAGGTGTGTGACTCGTGGTGTGCATTAATTAATTAATTAACTGAATTAATTAATTAATATTAATTAATCTCGTGTCCCCGTTGGGGAACCACGGAGGCTAAACAGGTGGGGATGTGATAAGTAACTCACATATTCTCACCTTCCATACAACAACCTTGTTTTCCAGCAGGCTGAAGAGCATGACAGGCGTCTATGAGCTCGCCAGCTCCTTGCAACGGTGATGCCGCTCCCAGGCAGCTAGGGTCCTTGACTACGCAATATAGAATGTCTACCGTGTGAAAACCTCCATACAGGAAGCGTAGCAAAGCCAGATAACTGCCCGATCAATTCTGGGTAGCTTTAGGAAGCATGGCATACGCAGCGTAAGGAAAACCATTGAAAGCTGCGGAAAATCTGATAGCACAACTGCAACAAGTGGAGAACAAAATAGCGAGAAAAACCCAGAAACGGCGCAAAAAGTTTCATGCCAGGTTCATTAAGAGCGCAAACAGACTGGGCGGTGACATGCGGCAAATCAACGTACCACGGCCGGCATTATTTCCTACCCAGGCGCGCAAGAAAAGCCAGCCAGCCATGGATGGATTAACCGCGGATCGCGCAGGCCTGAACGAGATCATTTTAGAAATGACAGGAAATGGCCGCAGATCGAAGATGCTTAGGTTATTTTCATGGTGTCCGTTACTAAACGGCTCTTGCTGCATCAAACTAACCCACGAATGTCGAGTTCTACCGTCGCAGGCACACATGCTAGATTATTCATCGCGGCCAAATTGACGTTGGATGAGACCCCCGTCCAAATCTGTACCAACAAAGGCAGCGAATTTGCAAATAGTGCAGATCTTGCTATGAAACATCATAATAGAACATCACTTTTAACCATCGGCTTAATTTTTTCGCCTGTCGCCCGCCGGATTAGCCATATTTTAACGGAACGCACGTCGCCATGGCCACCTCCGCACGGTGCGCGCACTGTGCACCACAATGTCAAAATAAGATCGCGTCGAATTGTGAAAGTTCAGACGGGTCAGTACTTATAGTAGAGATACGAAATCTGTGGCTTCAAATCGTTGCCCTGTCGTTCTGGCATCCTAGCCGCGCAAAACGTAAAAAAAACGCGGAAAACACGGCATTATACGGTATTATACGGTATTATCAGGCGGAGCCAATTTTCGGAAGAACCGTTAGGTTCGCCAGAATTGGCGAAGCTTATAAGGCCGTACACGTGAGAAAACATAGGAATAGGGGATGAAAATCCGTCAATCCATCCATACATACATACATCCATACATACATCCACCGAATTTGTCCCGAATTTGCAAGCAGAAGGGTGAGGTTCTTCCGAAAATTGGCTCCGCCGTAGAGTTTCAACGGGCAAGTTGCAAACACGCACGTTACTTGATACGTCTTTATGCGCTAAAACGTATTACGTATGAAAAATCATACGCTAAAAGCCAGCGTATTACGTATTATACCGTATTATACCGTATTATACGGCGTATGATCTCACTCTGGTTGACAGCCGGGAGTTTTGTGCAGCTTAAGAGTGAGATATAGATAATATGGGGGCGTAGTGGTGGTGGCGCGTCGCTGCCGCTTATATGGAATGCCCGAGCAACAATGTTTTGGTTGTGTAGAAAAGCCGGCCCGATGAGCAGCATGCACGGTGATACTGGCGGTGGACTGTGCACGCTGAACATAGGTAGGGCTGGACGCCATGACTCGTAGTGCAAAGTAGCAAGGTAGTGCTCACTCTTGCAGATAAAAGCAAAGTTGCAGTTGGCACTCTTGTCAACACACGTGATGATAAAGTCCTGCTTGAAGTGGTCAAGAAGTGCTTTATCTGTGGTGTTGAGCCAGGTGGTGCGGTGGACCTGCCGGAGATGGTAATCAAGCCTTGTGAGACGTGCATTGCATTCGTGAATGATGGCGCTAAACCACGGGTCCATGGCAAGGGGAGCAAGCTGGAGGTCCGTGCAAATGGCATTGCAGAATTTGCGCAGTGATGTTGAGAGCAGTGCATTCACCTCTTTGGCACACGTGCGCTGGACCCACGGCCGAAACTTGGTGCCTTTGGCAAAAAGGTCTACAATTAGCGTGTGGCACGGCAGGAGGGCTGAGGTCAGCGGTCATGATCGACGCGCTGTGAGGTGTGATCAAGGTACTTGAAATACCGTTGTTGTTGGCAAGCCGGGCAGGGCCCTGCCAAGATGGTGGCCAGCTCGGTACGTGGGCGTTGCATCACGGCTGACCTTCCTGTACGCTGAAAATTTGTCCCAAGGTGGGAGAGGGAGAGTAATGCCAGGCGGCAATCGAAGTGCCGAATTAAGTGTTGCGCACCACGAGCGGCATCGCAGCCTGCATGCAGTTGCGGCAAATTATGCAGAATGTGGGGCAAACACAGCTCATCCATCGCAGCATGAATGAAAGATGAGATCCGAGTAAACGATGCGTACGCAGTGCATCTGCATTCCCATTGACACGGTGCCGGACGATACGTGAGAGAAGGCCACGCAGACTAGTGGCATGGGAGCGGGAGACTTGCAGATCAGCAGGGGAGCACGACCTGACGGCAATGTGTAAGCTGGTAAGCTTCTTCAAGCTGCAGGCTTCGAGATAGGATGAATGAAAGTTGCCGCGTTGCATAAGCCGAGACATGTGACGCAGGCAGCGGAGACTGGTGGAGTAAAGGGAAGGAGCGGGGGACACATGTGTGTAAGGTGGAGGGGCATGTGGGCAACGGTGTGGGGCCGTGTTGGTCTGCACGGCAGTACGGGGTACTCGGTAAAACCCTTGCGTACTGTAAAAATACAGGTATTTTTGCGAGGGGTAAAAAATACGCAAAAAAATACGCAGTACAGTTAACGTAAAGGATTTACGTTAGATGGATAGAGATTGTTACGCTCTTTCCAGCGGCACCTTGAACGCCTCATTTGGTTAAGGAACGTAAAAGTTATGACGTTTCCTAGGCTGTGCCGACAGTACCCGGCGCGCCACTGTGGGCGCGTACGGACACAGGATGTACAAGTGTCACTTCACATCACCTAAAATCGGTCCGTCCGGTTACATGAGATCCTGGGAATTTTGGCGCGAACGCGTCGCGTTGAGGACGACGGGACCAGAAAAATTCCACCTCGCATGGCTGTCGACCCTATGTCCGCCGGAATATCAGTCAAAAGTCAATTATGCATGTTAAGTCGCTGCGATGGATGCAAACGACGCGTAAACTCTCCTGCTTTGCGATGATGCATGGTAGATATTATTCGCGTATGTTCATGCGTCAAAATAATTCGCAAACTGAGACGCTGATTTTTTGTGTCGGCCAGATCTGGAATTGGCAGCGAAAATGCATGTTTATTAATTGTGGGGGAAACTTTTTTGTTGGAAGCTCACAATTCCCAAAAGGTGGAATCCGAATGGGCTTCAAGTCTACTTTCACGAGCGCTAATCAGTTTTTCGAGAAACGAATCACATTTTCCAGGCTGTCGCATTACCTGCCGGCAGGTCAGATTTTGCTGTTTTCAGTGACGTTTACGACCGTCCTTGCTTGATGCGTTTCTTCCTTTTTTTCGGCTCACGGCATGGCGGGGCTTGTTCCAACATGCCTGCGGAGGTGTAAGCTGTGTAGCCATGATTTAAAAGTCACATATTGCTCTCGCGCCACCATCTGTTACTGCTCGACACTGCAAGAAACACTGGTTGCCTGCTCGCAACGCAAGCACAAGCACGACAACGGTGCCCTAATCCACATCCAGGCGTGTATTTCCGAGAAAAACTTCAGGCTTTTGTCGCGGCATACCTTCGGTGTTCCAAGCCGTTCACCGCTCCCCGAAATAGTCTTATGACTCGCTTTTATAGCATTGTGGGTTCGCGTCCGCCATCTCCGCCGGGTGCTGACACGAGATGTTCGCGCTGAACCTGGACTGCAAGGTCGCCCGCTACCGGTTAGCTGTACGTATTTAGCAAGCTCTGGATGATATTGTCATGGTTTTGGTGCAGGAAGGTGCTGTGGGGGGGTCTGTCTCACATCTTTACCTAGCTTTCCTCCTCCTAGCTTGACAGCTAAGTTTGCATCAGGAAGTCATGCTTGTTGACAAAGCTCGATGGATATAAACCTTGGGATGTGCTGTGAAGGTGTTAGCATGCTTGCTTGAAGAATTGAATGCGTATTTGTGCAAGCCCTGGACATTTTTTATTAAGGGCAGTAGGTAGCAGCCACGTTCTTATTCAATTGTCTTTATTTTCAGGACGTCTATGTTGCCTTTACTGCACTCTGTCCTAGAGGAGTTTGATGCCACTGTAGATGACTATGACCAGTGGGGTGGTGAGGATGGGCCGGTGTGCTGGGGTGAGCCTGAAGGGCACCTTGGATCACGTGACCCTTAGGCAATCATGCCAGGCTGTGCAGTTTATGGCTTGTGATGTATGGATGCAGCGGGTGAGGCAGGTTGTCGTTGCCGTGGCCTGTGTTAGTGAACTCTATCATCTTTTAACTTACCCAAAGCCCCCCTAGACCTAAACTGCCTCGCCTTCTTTGAGGGGTTGCCTTCTTTGAGGAGTGCCATGTCTTGAAAGGTTTGTTGGGGCCCTGGCATTTCAGAGTAGGTTGAGGTGGAGAGGGGTGGCACACTGCTAGGTGATGGCAGGGCCATCCATGTGATGCACCTTACGTTGGGATGGGGACCATGCATTTGTTCTTGTTGCTAGCATGGGCAGGGTGAGCGGCTGGGAGTAAGGTGTAAGTGCTACTTGCGCCACTGTCCGAAAGGGGAGCTCCATGCGGTGGGCAAACAGCGTTGCAAGCGTACACTTAACACAAATGTGGTCTGATGCACTCAGCTGACCTGCCATTTCTCTTGATGCACCAAACCACACTAAAGGCTTGATATAGCCGGTAGGAAATGCATGTGCATGCAGTGTCAAAAGCAGAGAGGGACACTGTTAGCACATGAGTGTGATTGTAAACCGATGAGTGTGAGCCTCCCCGTGCCATCCCATGCATTTTACACCTATTTTTGGCAAGCCCCCATCATGCCGCAGTTATGCACCGCCTATGCAAGGGGGATGAATAGACAGTTCTAGGTGTGTTGAGGGATGAGATAAGGGTAAACATGAGGAGCCATGCAGGCAAAAACGGAAGGGCGATGTCAACAGTGTGTTTGCCCAGATTTTGATGTCAGGAGGGGCTGAAAGATCAGTGGCCACGATAAACCTAGGTGGATTTCATGAGAGATGACACGACCATGAGAGGGTGGTAGATGAGTTCAACTGAGAAGAGCTAGCATTACATGCACAGATTCTTAATGACCTATGGACTGTCCAAGGGTTGGAGTTCAGTGCACGTTCCAAAGACTATGATGAGCATGACGATGATGGCAAGGGGGCGGGGGGGCGCAATTAGGACAGGCACTGATGCAGAATTATGTTGTACAGCAGCTAGGTGCTGAGCTCAATTGAATAGCAGCCCAAGCCACTGCTGTCCTTGATTGCGCTTTGTATTTCCATGTAGCAGAGAGGCACCTGGCAGATATATATTTGGATTAGCTGCTATAAGACACGCACAGCAGGGGTGCCCAGCAGAGTGGGCCAAGTACTGCAAAGGAGATTGTGTGTGCTGCCGAGCGGGGCCCGTTTAGAAAAGAGACTGGTCAGCCGACAGGCACGACTGGTCAGCCAAGCTCCCCTTCTTGAGGCTTGTAGGCACTATGTGTTACGCCGCGGATATCTACCTCCACCTCTACCTCTAATGGGCCTGATACTACCTAAACTGGTCAGGCCTCCTCTACTTAACCCTCTGGCGAAAGACGAACGTGACGGAGCTGATCTCAATGCATTAACGTAAGTGTTGCTATAATACGCCATACAACCATTTACCAAAACCCGTTTACTCCAGGAATAGAGGAAGGAAACACAACTACACTGCCGTGACCCAAGCCTAAATGTGTCAATTCACTTAACACACGCCGAGTAACCACACAAGGAGTGGAACGTGCATAAATGGTCACCAACGGTCCAACAGGCTCGGGCCGACCTGGCCCTCGCCTGCAGAACCACAGAAACACAGGCAGGTGCACAGATGCACGCCGGTCCACTACATTCTACAAAAGGATAAGGACCACTAATATAGTACGCGGCGCGGCGCCCAAAGGCACCCAATATACCACAGTACTGTTACGGGGACAATCATGTCCAGACTAGAACTGCACGTAACCTAGGAACAACCGAGGCCAAGGACCTAATTTACGTCCGTAACTACAACGAATTGTTACGCGACGTAACACCTCCCCCCCCACAAAAGGTAGGGAGCCCTCTCCCTACGCAGAGAGGAGGGAACCAGAGGGGTAGGAAAATAATCCTAACGCACCCAGCACACACCAACACAATCGATAGACCATCCCAGATACAAAGCACCAATAGTTCACACGGTCTCCACCACCACGCCGGGTGGTGTAGGGTTAGCCAGCACCAAGCCTGGTGGTAGGTTCCCCTAACTGCCTGGAACGGAGTCCTGGCCGGGGGGACGGCACTGGGCAGGACACACAGAGTAAACACATCAGCGCTAAGGACCAAGAACAGCCAACCAACTGGCCAGAATATGAGGGCGACTCTACATACCGGAGGGACAACACCCTCAGGTCGGGCCTAAGGCCCTCTATCTAGTGGCCATCCGTCTGGTAAGTGCCACGAGAGGCCAGCAGGACCTCCAGGTAGGCCTGGTAGTGAGCCACATCCTCAACATTGTCATGCCTATCTACAGTGAGGAAAACATCGGCCCACACGCCGTCAGGAAAGAGGCCCAGGAAGGCCCAGTAATACCTATGCTGCGTGAGGACGACCTGGCCACGGGCCCAGTCCAGAAAGCCACAGGCAAAGAGGCGAAGGAAAGGCTCTACCGCGATCAGGCAAAGGGCCCGCAGGAGGAGGCAATGATACCGAATCCGAGGGCGCAGACCCGTCGGGAAGAACAGGTCCACCAGGGGCTCCACGTTGGACGGCCACAACCGGATGTGCCGAATCTCGCGGGAGCGCCACCGACGAACACACTGTCGCGACCCGAATGTCTCTAGGTAGTCGCTGGCACGAGGAGGAGGGTGACCGCGGGAGTCTAGACCCTGGCCCGGGATAGGCCGGGCGGCGGGCATCCCACTCAAGGATGGGCTGGAGGACCGTAGTGTACGCCGCACCCGGCACCGCAGGAAACTCTACTGTAAGGGCATCCGAAGCCATAATGCCCAGAGGGGGAGGGTAAGCCCACTGAAACCCACCGTAGGTGTCCAAGTCGTTGTGGCGCCTCGCCCAGCGATACAGGACGCGCCGGACCAGGATCTCACCCTCGAACACCGGATCAGCTAAAATAACCATGTCGAACGGAGGCCGATCAGTCTCAATGGGTAGGCCACGATCCCGGGGCGCCCGACACACCTGGGAGAACCCATAGGACATGGGAGAGATGGCAAGCTCAGCAGAGGCGCGCGGCAGGTCACACTGTCGGCAGGCGAGTGCGGACATACCATACCCCGGAATGGGCGCGTCACGCGACTCCGGCGTCGCGTGCACCACAGAAGGAGCCCTGTCCCGATCACCCTGGGACAACTCCCTGAGGGAATCGGCAGCGCGGGTGGCGCGAGGATCCTGACCGGTGGACCGAACAACCGCGGCCAAGACCGCGAGGCCGAAGGAGGAGGGACCGGAGCAGGGGCTGACGCAGGGGCAGGAGCCGACACCGACGCAGGGGGCACTGGTAAAACAGGAGGTCGCGCCGGACCTGAAGCCAGAGAGGGCCGTGACGGACCCACCAACGACGCAGGCGCGCCGGTCTCCGTTGCCGGTGCACCCTCAGGCCACATGTTGAAAATGGGGCCCGTAGGGACAGGCAGTCCTGCATAAGATTGACTACCATCCAGGCCCCAGTCAGGAACCGGAATCCTCTGCGGAGGACCACCCTCCCAAAGTCTGGGAAGGCCGCTAGTATCGCCAAAGAAACCCCGCGACGTCTGCGCCTGAGCGGAGGAGGCTCGGAAGCAGCGACGGAGGGCGAGCTAACAGGGGCAGGAGACTCCCGCGTAGGCGCAGGTAGAGCGGTGACAGGCGCAGAGGCAGCAGGAGTCGCAGGAGCCGCCGGAACCACAGCGACCGCGGGCGCAGGCGGGGGCGCGGGCGAAGCCGTAGTCGCCGGGGCGACAGAAGGGGTAGGGGGCGCGGATCCAGCCGGCGTGGCCGGGACCTGCGCCTGGGCCGCAAGGAAGGCCCCAAACGCCGTGGTCAAAGACTGGATCTGAGCCTGCATAGCCGAGACCGTCGCCGAAAGAGGATCAGGCAAACCCGAAGGGGTAGGCTCCACTGCGACATCCCGGGTCGACCGAGGGGACGACGGGACCGGAGAGGGAGGGACAGACACCGAGGAGGCGGACGCAGCGCTCGAGGCAGAATAATCTGGAGTATAATGTACCTCAGCTGGGGCGCCCGAAGGGGTAGGACCACTAACCGCTAGTCCCGCCGACTGATCAGCTATCTCCATGAACTCTACGGCCCGTAAAAGGTCGCAGGGGTTCTCGTCTACCTCAGCATCACCCTCAGCTGGAAGCCACGGGAACACCTCCCGTAGGCAGGTACGGCCCACAGGAGTGGAGAGGTAGGAGAACACACGGCAACACCGGAGAACCGCATCTATCTGCCCCAAGGCGGGACAGCTGGAACCACACCCCAACAAACAGTGTCCGGCATCATCGAAACCGTGCAGGACAAGCTGGTGCGGCTCATCAGGGGAAGGACCATACCACGTGACCCCGAAGAGGGCCGCCCTGACTAAGCTCGCATGTTGGGCCTGAAGGGCCGGCTGCACAACGCCACCCCGGTAACATGATCGCGACACCCAACGGCCCGGAAGGGCCTCGAAATACAGCTCAGGGTCCGGTAGGGGCAGGGACGGCAGCGGGCTCTCAGCCGGAGGGGTAGGCTCGGTCATGACGGCTGCGGAGGGGAGGGGACAACCAACCACCCGTCGACAGCAGACATAACATAAGAGAGGAGAAGGCCTACGACTAGAGCTTGTGCAGGGTTTTATATTCCTGCAGCAGGCGACTACACCCATCTAGCTCACTCTCCGTATACCAAACCTTATCTACTTCACTACGAGCATACATCCACTTCACTTTATACTGACGCTGGGTACCGCGGCCCTTTTTGATATCTCGATGGGCCACGATGCTTTCTACTTCGTCTTCTACTTCCCCAGTGTCAGGATTATGCTCTAAAGGGGCAGGCGCTAACTCCCTGCCAGCGAACGTACTAGGGTGGTACAGTTTAAGCTGGCTCCTATGGAAGGTGTTTGAATGCGTTTGCCAAGAGGTAGGGATATCGACCTTATACAAGAAATTTCCTACCCTAGACAACACATGGAAGGGTCCTAAGAAGGCAGGCCTAAGTTTGACCTTCAGTTCTGCTTCAAACTTATGAGCAAAACGGCCAACACGGGGGCCTTCTACTAATACTAGATCTCCTACTTCTATCTCAGGTGCTCGTCTATCTAAGGAGGCACGCAACCTAGCAAGGTACTTAGCCTGAGCTTTTTGATACCCTGAGATCGCGTGGTCATGAGCAGTTTTCATTCTATCTAGTAAGGACTGTACACCTTCTACAGTATCTCGGGACACATCATCCTTGTCCCGTAGAGGACTAGCTAAGAGAGAGGTAGGGGTAAGGGGCTGTCTCCCAGTATCTAAGAAGAAGGGCGTATATCCATGCGCAGCTTGGGGACAATTGTTGAGGGAGAACTCTACCAAACATAAATAATCCTCCCAATCACTACCCGAGCCATTAACATAGTGCCTAAGCGCTTCTTCTACTACTCTATTAAGACGCTCTACTAAATGAGAGGAGGAGGAGTGGTAGGCAGTACCGTAGGTAACCTTGGTACCGATGGCAGCGAAAAACTGCTGCCAAAAATCTGAGGTAAATAATTTATCCTTATCACTAATAAACTGCCTACTCAATCCATGATATCTATATACATTATTGAGGTATAGGCGTGCGCAATCACGTGCGGTGAGTTCTAAAGGACATGGCACAAGATGGCACATACGAGTAAAACGATCTATGAACACAAGGATTTGGGCATTGCCCCTATCATTCTTTCTAAAAGGTCCTACAAAATCCATCATGATAGAATCCCAAGGCATGATAGGGTCAGGCAAGGTCCTAGGTTCTGCTATCTGTCCTACATTATTGGGTTTCATTTCCTGGCAAGATTGACAAGTTCTAACATACTCATCCACATCCTTATAAAGGGAAGGCCAGTAATAAGAGCGGGCTACTAGGTCCCGTACCCGTTTACCACCCTGGTGAGCAGCTAAGTCATGCAACTCAAAGAGCAAGGAGGAGCGACAGATAGGAGGGACATACAGGCGCCATTGAGGGGGAGAATCTGCTATCTGCACATATAAAAACCCACCTACAAATTTACAAGGGTGCTTGCCTAATTGTTGGGGATGTGCAGCAATGGCAGCTAATGCTTCCGGCTCAGTGGCCGTAAATCTACTAATAAGGCGTTCAAGATCAGAGGTAGGCATCGCTACAGAAGTATCCAGAACAGGTTTAAAGAGATCTCCTACCGCCTTGCCGAAGAGAAGGGGAGGTCCTAGGGGACTACGTTTTCATAAGACTTTCCTGACCTAGTCGCTATATGGCTAAGCGGTATAGAAATTTTATTTTCCCCTCCCCCCCACCGAGGCCACAGGAAGGGCCTCACACGGGAGAGAGAGTCCTACGTGAGAAAGGAGATCAGGCATGCGAACAGCTGTATGAAAGAGGTAGGCATAGGAATCATCATCAGGTAGTTCACCATAAGGGGTTACACCCATAGTAGTAGGAACTAGAGTAATATTGAGAACATCAAGGTCCTCGAAGAAGGAATAGTCTGCACGACGAGAGAGTGCATCTGGTACTATGTTATCTACACCCTTGACATACTGAAGTTTAAAAGGGGAAAACTGTGCTAAAAATTCCATCCAGCGCGCTTGCCGAGGGGTAAGGTTGGGTTGGGAGAGAAGATGGGTAAGGGGACGATGATCCGTTTGGATAACTAACCTATAAGGATCTAGCTCACAGGGTTCATTCAGGCAGACATCAAATTGAGCACCTTTAAGGAAGTGCTGCCACGCGTGGCAACAATACACCACCGCTAAGAGTTCCTGCTGGTGGACGGGATAGTTACGCTCCGCAGGGAGCATTGTCCTAGAGATATATTCAATTGGCTGTAAGCCCTGACCCTGATCCTGGAGAAGGACACCACCTATAGCTACTTTACTAGCATCTGTAGCCACAACAAAGGGTTTAGTAGTATCCGGTAGGATGAGTACAGGAGGGGAAAGGAGTAGGGATTTTAGGCACTGAAAAGCAGACTGACACTCACTACTCCAAACAAAGGGGATATCCTTCTTTAATAAATGATTAATAGGGGCTGCTATAGTGGCGAAACGCGGGATAAAACGCCTATAGTAAGAAGCAATTCCTAGGAAACTACGTACACCTTTAACGTCGGTAGGAGTAGGCCATTCCTGAATTGACTTAGTTTTATCCGGGTCGGTAGCGACCCCGGCATCTGACAGAACGTGCCCTAAAAATGGGACACTCCTACCCGAACGCACTTTAGCACGGCGCGCCCACAAAGAATTTTCAGCCATTATTTCTAATACTTTCTTTAAATCACGTAGGTGCGTTTCAAAATCAGGAGAGTAAATAAGAATATCATCTAAGTAAGCTTGAGCACAAGAACGGTCATGCTCAGATAAAGAAACAGAGGAGAAGGAGGGATCCTTTAGATCAGAGGACACCTGAGGAAGATGAGAATTTCCCATAACAGGTCTAAGCACTTCATTCATTAACATTTGAAAAGAGGCAGGCGAGTTACAGAGTCCCATAGCCGCTACTCTAAACTGGTAATGACCAAAAGGGGTAGCAAAGGCGGTTTTATGGCAATCCTCAGGAGCTATCCGCAACTGCCAAAAACCATCCGCACAATCCAGTACTGTGAAACAAGTGGAACCTTTAACCACAACGGTCTGAAAGTGCCAAAAAACACCCATCTTACTCCTCCTAGCTGCACTAATATTCGGATGATGGTCAAACTTGGTGGCTGGCTTCTCCATGGTACCCAGATTTACTGTGCCAAGTCACACCTTGGTTGGCCACTTGGTGCTCACAGAATGGTGACGTCCAAAAGCATAAAAAATGCCGAAATTGCCAGTTTTATTCATAATTAATTCCACAAACAACACAATTAATGTCGTTTTGACCTGGAAATGGGCAGACACATTAAATATAACATATGCAGCTCAAGTACTAAGTTGCACCCGAAATAGAGATGGGATGGCCAGAAATTATGCTGTCAACCGTCACAAATACGGTCATTTGGAGCATTTTATGGATCATTAAATGCACCCAACAGTGCAAATGAGCTCAGATTAAGCTGGAAGTAAGCAAACACTTTACTTGCAACATCTGCAGGCTGGCTGCAAAGTTGCACCTTGATTGAACACCAACTAGTTACATGATTCTGCTGTCACGCGTCACTCTCGCGCAAAATTTGGATATATAATGCACCACAGGTAGCGCAAATGAGTTCAGACAGAGCTGAAATTTTTAATGCAATTTAAATAGAGCATGCTGAACATGATTGCCAAGTATTACCTCAGTCACACCACAGATGACGATGTGTCACAGTGACACGTGACAGCAGCCAACATCATATAATATTTCCTTACAAGTTCATACCCCATAACAGTACGAGCTGAGGTAAGGTTGAACTCCAACTTGGTTATCTCCACCCATACATGTGGCATGCACTTCATCATGGAAATACATGAACAGTTGTCTCTTTGATACATCAATAGTATTAACTACCAACATTCCAATGGTGGGGCGTGTTGAGAGAGAGCAACTAGTTGGCAAGTCAAATAGTGGTTCGAAGCAAACATGGCTGCACACTACATTTGCTTGCAGTTGCTATCTAACATCTCTAGCACATTAACTAGCCAGCTAGCTCGCATGCCAAACAATCTTCTAAAGGTGCATGGGCATTTTTTTATGTGTTGTTCATCGTGCACCCTGGACTACCAATCCTAGTGAAGCATGGGCTATGCACGGCAGATGGAGGATGTGGCCATGGGCATGCCATGAGCAGATGCCAGCGAAGGTGCTGGCAGCAGGCAGGTCAGGCAGCAGTAGTGGGATCTAGTGATGCAGAAGAGAGTGGCACATGTGGTAGAAAGTAATGCAGATGGCAGTAGTATGGCCAGTGGCACGAGGCAGCGATCATGAAGGCTATCGTTATGCAGATAGACGTTATGGTCTAGCCTTGAGGTTATGTTGCTACTGCTGCATGATGGAAGGGAAATTTATGTGGCAGGTGGCACGGTACAGCCAACAGTGGTGTAGTGTGCAAACCAACTCATTGGGGTGGGCTTGTGGTGAAAGCTCTCCATGCAGATTTCCGTGGCAACACACCAGGTCATGATATTCTGTGGTGCTGGCAAGTGGTAGTGACAGATTGATCATGCCAGTGATTGATAGCAATGGTGAGCAGTAGGGTGCCTTCTTTGATACTACTGGCATTATCTGTTGTGCCAGGTGCCAGCTATGTCAGCTGCCGATGCTGCTAAATGTGGCCCCAGTTTCTGGTGCTACGATAGAAGAGATGAAGAGGGCCGGCAGGAACTTGTGGCTGCAATCACGATCAAGGCTGCGATGGGCGAAGTCAATATGGCAGATTGTGGCAGCAATGGTGCAGGGCCTGGCGTTATCGTTAATGGCAGATTCCATACTGAGTTGTAGGGACACTGCCAGCAGTTACACCAACAGGCGAGACTCATGGTGGTGGACGTTGCTCCTGGTGGGAGTCTATAATATCTGTCACATGGGTATGCGCACACGATGCACCTGGTGGTCCTCCATGCTAACGACAGGAATGTTGGTATTGCTATGCAATCGTGGCACTGCTAACAACGGCGTAACAGTGGTAGGTGTGTTGGGGTGGTGGGGAGTGATGTGGCAGTGGTGTGGCAGCAAGCACTTTGGTAATCGTTATTGTGATGTTGTTGTGAGCCCGTAGAAGGTGTCCTGGTGAGATTCATGCCTCTTACGCAATGCTGTAAGCCCATTGTGCACTCTGTTGTGCCCGCAACAATATTCATCATCATAGGCAGCAACCATATCAAAGACAAATCAGCCCCCTTCCATGTATAGTACTTAATTCTCAGCCTGCTTCAACATATCTGAATGTAACAAGGGCAATGAATCCTGGGTTTCCCAAGGCAGCAACAACATCTGCGCACTTCACATACCTGGGCTCCCCCCTGGTTTCTTCGTGCCTCCCAGCCCCAGATCAGAACACGCCGCCCATCATTGATAAACATGGTGCATTATAATCTGGCCAAGGAAAGAGGTTGAAATACTTACCAACAGGTCCGCTAAAGTGGAGCCCCAGCAGCGTGTTGTATGGCCTGTGAAAGCTGGATAAGCTCCAGGGTTGCACATCAACACACCTATATGTGCTGACTGTTGAATACAGGACATGTACCTTCTGTTTGTTGCCTTCAGGCTCAGCTTCCTACGCCATGAATTACACTTGGAAGAATGAACAGGCGCACATCACGCTGTTTGGGGAGGCTGGCCATGGCTTACGTCTCCCTCTCGAGCAGCGATGCTTGACGAGGCGTCCGGCGTAACATGAACGAGGCGCTTTCACGAGCCTCGGGGAAAGAGACAGGCAGAAAATCTGGAAGGGGAACGGGGCTGGCTTCACCCTACCTTGGATCCGGATGCCGAAAAAGCAGGTTCCACTGTACAGCGTCGACTCAACCAGCGCAATGCGTATTCATGCTTCATTTCGCAACGATCGCAGGCGATATTCAGTGATGAGCGCAGGTCTACACTACAGAGCCAGCAAAAAATCAGGCTGGGCTTCGCTCTAGAAGTTGTTGAAGCGCCCTGCGCAAATGGGATGACAAAAATGAAAGAAACGAGGGAGTGGCATATTTTTACGTGCGTTGCCATGATCAGCCCCGCACGCACCCTCCCGGCAGTTCCAACTGCTGCGGCAACGAGGCATTTACAATGGCAGTCGTTTTAACAAAAAGTTTTTCGGTCAAAATTTTTTGAATTAGTCATAGAACCGTGCGAGCGGCTTACCTTGAACTACACTGTCGCCGTTTTCGATAAGTTTCCGGTGTGACTTTTTGGGGGTCCACTGCAAAATGCAGCGGACCTGACCCGACCTCGCGAAAATGCCCGCCCTTTTTCTGTTTTCCTGAAAAAATGGACCGATTTCTTTAGGATAAAAAAATATCTACGTGAAGTAGATGAGTTATGAAGGCTCAAAATGAATTCGCTGTCCGTAATGTGTTCTCAGGACGGTCGCTAGGATTTTCACGGCCGCCATGGGTGCTGCGTGACTTTTTGCCTCGTCGTCACCTTCCCGCCCACCAGATTTTCGGGATCTCGCGCCAATTTGGTGACGGAGTAAGATGGTCGTTTTTGGCGGGGCTCGGACCGTTGTGACCTTATTAAATATATCGTCAATACGAGGTAGAGGGTATTTAGATTTCACAGTAATATCATTCAACTTCCTATAATCAGTAACTAGGCGAAACTTGCCATTTGGCTTAGGAACTAACAGGACACCAGCTGAGTAGGGGGAGTTACTAGGCTCTATCAATCCTGCTTCTAATAATGACACTAAAATCTGTTTTAGTTCCTTTAACTCGGTAGGGCCCATTCTATACATCGGAGAGTGCGTAGGAACTGCACCGTCCTTGATAACTACACGGTGTAAAACAGAACGAGGAGGAGGATAAGAAGGAGTCTTTTCTTCAAATACTTTTGAGGAATCTATCACAGCCATGTATCTTACTATTTCATTTTCAGTAAATCCTACTCCTATTGTATCCACTGTATTTACATCTATATCCACACTATTGTTAGTGCTAGGTATCTGTTGTACTTCTAACTGAAGGAACATACATAATAGGTATCCATTTTGCTTTAATTCAGAACGTAATTCGTCATTTGACATTATTACTTCAGGTATAGGTCTTACAGGAGGATCAACAGGTGTAGGAGGAGTAATATCTACCAAGGATAAATTTTCCAATCTATAATGACGTTCAGGTACCCAGTAAGAGCTATCTGGAAACCAAATGACCATGGTATCATAGTTAATAGTAATCTTATTATCCTGGTGCCAGTCTAATCCTAGTAGTACATCAGCGGTAGTGATAGGGCCTATAGTGGCCGTCAGGTTGACAGTACGTCCTTGTATAACCATGGGAAGGGACACCGTACCCGGGGAATGACTGGTGCGACCATCAGCATAATGAACAGTAACGGGTTTGGTGTGAGGGGTAGGGACTAGTCCTAAACGTCTAACTAGGGCCTCGCTCACAAAGGAGCTAGCCGCACCGCTATCTACCAACACAGAGACATTCAAGAGTTCATCAGCATGCAAGAAGGGGTCTACAACAGTGTGAGGGACGGTTAAACCACCATTTAAGAACATAAGAGGACGCACACGTAGTGGTAGGGATGATTCAGCTCCTACAGAGGTTATAAAAACAGGCAAGCAAAAATTAATATCTGGGGTACTATCTAAGGACCTGTCCAGGTTACCCCCGGCTGACAGGCCTACTGTTCCCCCTCCCCCCCAAATCCATAGGAACGAACCCCGAAGAAGACCCTGGCGGAAAAGCCACTGCTGGAGGGTCACGAGGGATTGAAGAGGGTGCGGGAGCCTGATTATCATAGGGGAACCCTGGGGATCCTGTCTGCACAGCATTCAGCCTACTAGGGGTAGCTGAAGGAATGCGTCCTGAAGTGGGACGAATAGGAGCACGCTGAGGGGTACGAGGAGGGCGAGCGTCGGGATGAGGGGGAGCACCCGAAAGGAACTTGGGGCACTCACGTTTAAGATGACCTACTTCCTTACAATGATAGCAGGTAATATGAGAGACATCCAGAGCTGAAAGGTCAGTCACACAGAGATCTAATTCTTCTACATAGGAGTTCTCCTCCTCAGGGGTAAGGATAATATTATTAATACGGGAACGGGTAGGAAGAGAAGGCGTGGAGAAGAAATCTGCTACACGTAAAAGATGCTGGCGCACATGCTTGAGGGGCAGGTCAGTAAAACGGTAGGCAGAGAACTGGCGTTTGACTTCACGCAATAGGGGTCTACTGAGGCCCTGAAGGAAGCGGGCACGCACTTCTGCACCCGACAGATCCCTAATTCGTACCATCTGAGCATCAAACTCTTTCATATATTCTTTGAAGGACTTGGTACCCTGCTGCAAGGTGCCAAAGGATAATCTATCCTGCCAATCTGCATCGGGAGGGACTAAATGATTCTCTAAACGCTTGAACAATTCTGCTACAGAGTTTGGGTAAGCATGAGAGGCAAGAGACTCACACTGGATGAGGTTAGCAAGTTCAGGAGTAATGCAGGTAGTAAGATAATGAGGAACTAGTACAGCATCAGAGAGGCGCCACCTATTGTGGTTCTGCCAGGACTCTGTGTTCTGGGTGAGCAACATAATGAAGGTGAAAAACTGTTGAGGGGTAGACTTGACATCCAGCTTAGGAAGGTTGGCAAAGAGGGGAAGAGCAGGAGGCTTAGGGGGATTAGAAGAATCAGTTTTTCCCATAGGGCCACTATCTTCCACTGCTACATAAGCGGGATAGAAGGAAGGGATAGGAAAAGTCTTGGGTAGGGGTCTAGAGGGAGCCACCGTTTCCGGATGGTGCCCATAGGAGAAGGGGACAGTATATTGCTCACGAAGAGAGGAATAGGCAAAATGATCATAATTCCTATCATCTAGGGGCATGGTACTGAAATCATTATTAACTTCTAAATCAGCCACACGGGTAGGAACCTGGGCAGCCTCATAGGCCGTCTCGGGGTAGGACCAGGAAGCAGGTGGGAAAAAGGGGACTGCACTAGGGCGCCCAGAAGGGCCGACAGGGGCCGAGGTACGACCCGTGTTAATAGCAGGCATTGAAGGCACAGGGTGGGAAGGAGGCCTAGGAGCATTGTTAGTGTGTGAGGACCTGCTGGAGGGGTGAGCCAAGGTTGCAGAAGGGGCAGGGGCCTGGTTCACAACGAAAGAAGGTTCCTCACTAAATCTGACTTGGGAAATACGTTGTTCATAGGTAGGTGGGGTAATTGAGGGACGACGGCGACCACCAGCAGCAGGAGAAGGCGGTGAGGTACGCAGAATACCTTGAGGAGTGAGATGGTGTACCGTTTCCAAGGAGTCCCGTCGGTTACCACGAGTGTTGTTAATGTTATTAGTAGTAGTATTATTATTATTATTGGTAGTAGGAGTATTGGTAGGTATAGGCGACAGGTTACCACCCATTGGATCCATTTTTGTTTAAGTAAATGATCAAAAATCTAACTGAAAGCAGCAAGGATAAAGGACAAGGCCTAATATAAGGCAAGGAAAGAAAAGGAAAAGATTTTAATGGTTTAACAGAAAGGAACAATTTAAATCAGTCCTTTTTAACAACAGTAATGGATAGGGAACCGAATTCCAAGGTGAGAGGAGTATCTAAACTAGAAGAGGATGCAGCCCTCTTAGGGGGAGACGAAGGAGGGGTAGCAAAATCTAGAGCTTCTACAGGAGGGCGACCATGAGGAGTAGAACGTACGTGTAGGCCTAGATCTGATACGCTATGGTCTATAAGGAATTGTTGAGCTTCCTCGAAGGTAACAAATTTCTTATACCTAATTACATTATATGTACGGTTTTGCACTATCTTCCTAGCATCTGACCAAGAGAGGAAAATGGCTGACCATTGAGGGGTAATAACCACGTAATACTTAGCTAAACTATTATCACTAGATGAATGGGAAGGCGCAGTAAAAACACGACGTTGACTCATGATAACTCACCTGGCGTGTCTTGTGATGTCAAGCTAGACGAGGTAGGGGTAGGCGACTTAGCTTGACGATCTGGATCACCGAAAGAAGAAGGAGGGCGGGAGTTTCCAGCTCTCGTCCTAAGTCAGCGGCCGGATATCCCAGCGCTCGTCCTAACACAGCGCCCCGTAACTCTGCGGGTGCGGCCGTCTAATAAAGCAGCAGCACAAGGAAAAAGGTGTAGGTACGGCGACGCTAATCGTCTCCGAACAGTAATACTCCCCGATCTAAGGCAGGAAACAACCGTAAGCAGGAAAACAAGGCGAAGGACAGGCTAACTACGAAAGGGTTTATCCGCTGTGAGCAGGTCTAGCTTCTAGGTAAAGCGTGTCCCGAAACGGGCAGCACGACGCTCCTAGCTTGAAGGCGACCCGCCCATTACCTATCAAGGAAGTGTCGACTTCTTGTTCCTGGACGCGGAAGGGGTCTTGAAAAGGTGTATGTGGCAAGGGATAGTCGTCTCGTTCACTACCTACTGAAGTTCCTCCGGAACCATTGTTACGCCGCGGATATCTACCTCCACCTCTACCTCTAATGGGCCTGATACTACCTAAACTGGTCAGGCCTCCTCTACTTAACCCTCTGGCGAAAGACGAACGTGACGGAGCTGATCTCAATGCATTAACGTAAGTGTTGCTATAATACGCCATACAACCATTTACCAAAACCCGTTTACTCCAGGAATAGAGGAAGGAAACACAACTACACTGCCGTGACCCAAGCCTAAATGTGTCAATTCACTTAACACACGCCGAGTAACCACACAAGGAGTGGAACGTGCATAAATGGTCACCAACGGTCCAACAGGCTCGGGCCGACCTGGCCCTCGCCTGCAGAACCACAGAAACACAGGCAGGTGCACAGATGCACGCCGGTCCACTACATTCTACAAAAGGATAAGGACCACTAATATAGTACGCGGCGCGGCGCCCAAAGGCACCCAATATACCACAGTACTGTTACGGGGACAATCATGTCCAGACTAGAACTGCACGTAACCTAGGAACAACCGAGGCCAAGGACCTAATTTACGTCCGTAACTACAACGAATTGTTACGCGACGTAACACTATGGTGCTTGTTCCGAATGCCAGCATCTACTGTGATTGATGGTGATTTTATCCCTTGATGATCGCTTTTTTAGTCTGTGTTGGCTAATGTATCCAGCCCCAGTGGCATGTATATGAATCCCATGACAGCCATGACGATAATTGAGTGAAGAATGCAAAGTTTTCCAAGACAATGGCGCAGAATCTGGAGTATTTTTGCAAAAATCACTCTATTTCTGCTTGCATCCGTCACTTTTAGTGGGCCGGCAGTGGTCCTAATATGTCCAACTTGTGTTCTAGTGTAAATTCAAGTATTGTGCTATTAATGTGACGAATTCTGGCATGATTGGGCCGCATATGTGCTGGCAGGGGCTTCATAAGTTTGAAAATAATGCACTAAAACGGTGTTTTGGCTCATGTATGCCAGAATTATAGCACATAGTTTGGTCCTACATTGCATACTTAAGGGCGGTTTTTGTCTTTGGATATAAATTAATAAGCATGACCATTTCCAGCTGAATTGGACTACATTTACTACTTGCGTGTGGCTGCTATGCCTCCTTATGCCTGGAAAACATCGTTTTTTGCACTTTTCCACGTCACGGTTTGATGCTAAAAATAGGTCAGTTGGCCCCCCAATTTATGTGATGTGAACAGGGTCCTAGGGGGACCTTAAGTCCAGAAAGGCACCCCGATCTGACTATATGTGTGGGAGATATGACCCCATGTAACAAAAAAGGCCGTTTTTAGGTGATGTGTTGATAGTCCGCAGGACGTTGACAGGACTTGTACAGGACTTGATGGTCAATTGATAGGTAGGCGTGCTGTAGCGCGCCAGGACCTATGAGACAATTGATGCTGACTAGTGTACGGATAGGTCCACAGGACTAGCCGTATGGACAATTGATAGATCTGCGCGCCAAAGGCGTGCCAGAGTCTGTGTAATCAATTGATTGACAGTTCAGCTGTGACAGTGCAGCTGAATACTTGGACGCGTCCCTAGCAAGCTATATGAGTGACTTGGTCACACCGGGACGCTAGTTCTTGCGTGCACGTTCTCTTGGCACTGCGACCCTGTCGTCTGTGCTGCGTGCAGTCTTGGAAGTGACGTGACTTACGTCTGTGTTTCCTTGTTATTAATAAAGGCAACTTCCTGCAAGAACCATGGCGGAATTCGTGGCATTCTCACCCTCACAACTCGTATTACACGCTCTGTCAAAAAGATGCCAAATTCGGAAGAATTTCGGATTCCCGATGAGGAAATAGCCGCTCCGCCGGCTGGTTCTTCGTCAAGACCGACTGCGCCGTCGTGGCAGCAATTGCTCGACGAAGTTACGTCTCGCTCGACGAGCTTCATCGTCAGCAGCGTGCAGCTCACGCATTGCTCGGGGATAACCCCGAGGACCCCGATTTGCCAGCACTGGTGCCGGCAATCCGCAACCTGTTGGACCAGATTCGAAACATTTTATCGACATTTACGGTCCAGGTGCGGGGAGGTTTGCGGTCGGTGACCGAAGTCACGACTGCCATTGAGGAGTTGGACAACGTCCTCTCTTCACTCACCGGTTACCAGAGAAACCTGCAAAACTGGGCATCGCTACGCACGGGGGGCGCGCCGGCGGTGTCAACAAATTTGTTTCAGGATCTCGCGCTGCTATCGCTGCTCACTCGCGGCGTACGCAGTCGTGAGCGCCAGGTTTTAATTAACCTGGTGGCATTTCTCGCCTCTGTGCGAGAGTGGATTCCCGCGGGGTGGGAATTATTGACGATCTTTACACATCCTCTGCGCCTCGTCGCGCGTCGGCGCGTCGCAACTTACGCGGCGGGGAGCACACCGGTTTTAATTCATACCGGTGCAGGTCCGGAGCTGGATATGGAGGATCGTGAGTTCGTATACACGTACTGCGACTTCAGGGGCCTTGACTACTAGTCGGCCTAATTTTCTTTGCAGTACTCGTCGACATTTTTTTGTCGAATTTTCAGCGGCAATTCGCGGGGGCGGCAGCGACACCGGCGCAGGCGGCAGTGGCGACACAAAAATTTTGTACATATTTTCTGCTGCTTTGTTAAGGTGTTCTTTGAATAGCTGGTAGTGCAGGATGGCTGAGGGACGCCGTAGCAAGGGTCCAGCCAGTGGGAATAATAATGGGGGTGCTGGTAGTGGAACCGCTCACGTAGATGACGTGGGGCTTACCGGAGAGATTACCAACCTTCCTCACAATAATAATAATGCACAAGCTATTCATGGCTTTGATCTTACCACACAGGGTCTTTTAATTGTCAATCAGTTGCAGCCTGTAACCTCAGACTCCAAGCCTAAGCAGGCTGAAGAGTTTGTGGAGGATTGGAAGGGTTCCCTAGCTTGTACGGTGGTACAAATTACTATCAAATCTGGATAGGCAGTAGCACTTTTGGCAAGTGTACTGACCAGATTAAGGACCTAACCAGGGAGTGCAAAAGGCCAATAAGGCCTGGGCACTGTACGTGGCTGAGCTGAAGGAGCTGCTGGAAGACCAACGCAAGAAGGTCGGCATCCATTGGCAGGACAAGTATCAAGGGTGGGAGGTCAAGGGGGACCTGATCCAGAACTTTCTCAACTATTGTAAGATGGTTGAGGAGGGCAGGGCTCACGGCTTTAATGTCGCTGATAACATAGCCCTAACCAACTGGCTCAAGGTTTCTGGGCTGGATAAGGCGACACGTGGCTCCTTAAAAGTCATGTGTGCCCCACACTCTACCCTGAAGGCCTACAAGGTCATCATTAAACAAGCACTCGAGGCAGAGGAGCTGTTTGAGGGTGGAGTGCCAGCAGTGAAGGCTACCCAGGCAGGCGGGCGTACCCAGGGTGGCTCCAAGACGTCTGAGGCTGACCGAAGCCAAGGAGGGCGTAGGGGCAACCATAACAAGCGCAAGGGAGATCATTCACCTGATTCTGACAGGAGGTCACACTCCAAGTCGGTGTTCAGGCGGGTGGGTGGTCAGCCCAAGCAGGGCAACGCGTCTGACAATGGGGGCAGTGGCCAGGGCAAGTCCAAGATACAATGCTACCTGTGCAAGGGGTGGGGGCACATCAAGAAGGAGTGTCCCAGCTTCAAG
The DNA here is from genome assembly GCA_009746045.1 of Mesostigma viride. NCBI lineage: Eukaryota > Viridiplantae > Streptophyta > Mesostigmatophyceae > Mesostigmatales > Mesostigmataceae > Mesostigma > Mesostigma viride. The sequence continues at coordinate 3,336,532 of RPFO01000154.1, forward strand.
AAGTCCCAGGGCCAGGGCAGCAACAAGAATAACAACAACAACAACAAGAAGAACAACAACAAGTCCCAGGCAGGCCAGCCTTCAAAGGGCAGTCAGCAAGAAGACAACAAGGAGCAGTGACTGTCTGAGGCAACCCCTACACACCTTAATTCACCCAAGGGGGAGGCCAGGTGCTCCAATGCAGATTTTATATCTGGGCAACAAGAGGGTGATCTCCAGGTTCAGTGTGGCCCCAGGTCACCTGGAGAGGTACAGGTTCCTATGAAGACGTCCTTGACAGCTGTGCAGCTGTAAGAATGTCTGACCCATGCATCCTCGTGCTGGGCACGAGGGTGGACCTCTCATTTTGAGAGAAACCAATGTACAACCACAGAGGGGTGTGAAGGCCTCTGGTGGTATGCATGTGGTCCCTGCTGGCGGTCCAGGTGTTGGGCATGAGCAGGGTGACTCAGGCTCTGAGTCAGAACAGGATGGAAGTCAGCATGGTGATGCTGGACAACCTGACAGCACAGTCCTGACTGTGCCAGGGACTGCTTCCTCTGTGTACCAGGAGTTGGGTGCCCGAATCCACAACATGTTTGGGCATGCCACTTCTCTGTCAAACAACTTTGCCTTCCGTATGGGCAGGGCACCCCTTCTTAAGGCGTGTCAGCAAGCTGCCTCACGGTGTAAGTGCCAGTTGTCCTCCAACAAGCCCAGGAAATCACATGCCAAAGCTCTACCTCAGAGCATTGGTGATCTGCAGTGTGATATCCAACACATCAGGGGCATGCAACTGTTGGTGTGCGTGGACAGGTACACGAAATACAAGGTGCTGGAGCATTTACCTTCTATGAAGAACAGGTACTTGCTGGCTGCCCTGCAGAATGTAAGAGCCAAGTTTCCTACCACAAGGATCCAGGTGGACATGCAGTTTCAGCATCTCAAGGGTGATCCTACCCTTCCTGAGTTGCTGGTTACACCTAGGGAGGCTCATGGGCAGCAGGGTGCTATCGAGAGGGCAATCCAGGAGGTCAAGAAATTGATCATCTCTGAAGACTGGGTACCCTTGTCTGCACCTGCACTTGTCAGGAGTGCATGGCTGAGGAACGTGGAGCAGCAGCTGAACAGCAGGGTTAACTTCTACTATGATGGAGTTGCTGTCAGCCCAATGGGTCTATATCATGGCCTGTGCCCACCACATGTGCTGGAGGGCTGGAAACATGCTGCACATGTCACCTTTGCCAAGCTGAGGGAGAAGGACCGGGGTTGGAAGATGCTGGAGCCACAAGTGGGTCAGAAGGTCCTAGCTTGGAAGGAACCTAGCCTTTATGGCAAACGTGGTAGCTGGAGTCCTGGGGTGGTTACCCAGGTTGATGAAGCTAGCCACGCATGCTTGGTCAGCATGGAGGACGAACCAAAGCATGTACACCGGCTGAGTTGGTCATATGTCAAGCCTAACCTGATGAATGAGGGCAGTCAGGCACAAGGCTCACAGGATCTGCAGGATTTTCAGGTCCCAGGTGACATCACTGACGCAACGACCACATCTGTTGCAGGGGAATCTGTCAGCCCTGGCCAGGTTGCAGAGGTACTTGTTGAACAGGCTGCAAGGTCAACAGCTGGGGAGTCAACTGTCAAGCCCAAGGCACTAACCAAGCCCAGGGGGACAAGTTTGGCTGGATTGATTGGGGCTCTACAAAGGGCCAAGAAGCAGCCCAAGGTAGCCAAGCTCAGGTGGCATGGCAATCTGGGGCTGGACACTGCCTTAGAGGTAGACACTAATTCTCAGGTTTCCATCATTGGGACCAGGGCTGCAGCAGGGTACAGCATGTCTGAACCCAGCTATCAGTTTGTGTCTGACTTCAGTGGCGGGGTACACGTGAAGGTACTGGGTGAGGTATTCATTCCTATCCTTGGACAGGACACTGCTTTTTGTGTCTTGGAGGGCTATCAAGGACCTGCTCTTCTGGGGCAGAATTTCCTATGCCAGGATGGGTAGTGATCACGTCCTCTCTCCTGACTAAGGAAGGGGCTGGTCAGGTCCCACTGATTAATTTCAGGACCACTCACCTATCACGTGCAGTAACCAGGTCGGTTAAGCGTGTGCAAGTGTGCCAGGGGCAGGAGCCCTTGGTTGATGACCTCATATGCCAGCTGCTAGTCATCCAAGCAGTTTGGGCATTGGTCCTCACTCACTTGCTGGACACAGCCCTATCAACTACCAAGGCCTGGTGAAGCTCATGTCCTCTCCCATTATGTGTCCCCAGGTCACACTGGGTCTGATTAAATCTGGGGAGGACTGGATCTCCAAGAAATGCGTGGAACCTGTCAATGACCTGCCTCCTGCACGACGTCTACTCAAGCTCAAGTTTGTCATCAAGATGAAGGAGGTGGACGGGGTCAAGGTACCACATGTCAGGCCAGTGCTGAATGAGTTCAAGGGTACTGGTGAGTGCACTGCTGAGGAGTTGTATACCCCTGGCATGCTGCATGATACTTGGAGGCTGCTGCTGTGTGTCTTTCTAGGCCTTCTCAACAAGGGCTTGGACTATGGCTCAGTGGTGATAGACTTCAAGAGGGCATTTCTGGAGGGGATGCAGATGTGGCACAGGAAAAGTGGGAGGGCAAGACGCCTTTCTATGTTAGGGTGCCTGCTGTATGGAAAAGGGACATCCACACGGAGTTCCTTAAAATCCTCAAGGGCCTGGAGGGCCTGAGGTCAAGTCCAATAATCTGGAGGGAGACTCTCAACCGTTTCCTGAAGGAGCATTGCAACTTGAAGGTCTCTCCTGTAGACCCCTGTCTGTTTCTGGGGCAATGGGAAGGCCTGCCAGTGTATGCTTCGCTGCACGGGGATGACCTACATCTGATAGCTCCCACGTCGTGGCTTAAGGAGCTGATCTCCATCATTAAGTCCAAGTTTCCTCTGGGTAGGGAGCAATGGCAGGTGGAGAATGAGCCTCTGCTGTTTGTGGGCATGGAGGCCACACTGGTGAAGAAGGGGGGGAGTGGCGTATGCTGCTGGTGGGGGGCAATGATTATCAAGAGACCCTCATTAGCAAGCTTCCTCCAACCATCACACAGGCACTGTGTCCCATGGTGAGGGGCATGGTTGCTTGGGTGGCAGGCATTTCCAGGCCAGACCTTATGGTCATAGCCAGGTTGCCTGATGACATGCTGGTGGAGCTAGGGTCTGCCAAGGTGGCTGATCAGGTCAGGGCTTCATCTGGCATTCTGTTGTCTGCAGTGGATTTATCACAACCCATTTGCATGGAGCTGTATGTGGATAGCTCAATGGACAGCAGGCAGGTCTCCAAGGTCAGGGGCAGGGCTGCAGGGCTCTTTGTGCTCAGACAGGAAGGCCTGGGGAGTTTGGTGAGCTGGTTTAGTCGCCTGCACAAACGGGTGGCTGTCAGCAGTGATGTGGCAGAATGCAGGGCTATTTGTGAAGGCATTCACACAAGCCTTTATCTGAAGGAGTTGCTTCATCAGATGACTTCTAACACTCCTTGGCCACTTCAGGTTACCACTCTTCTAAAAACAGACTCCATGGGGATGGTGCAGTTTGTGCACAGGCAGATGGCCAGAAGTAGGGACTTGGATTATCTCCTTCTTAAGGAGTTGTCCTCCTTGGCCAATATTGAGCATATCCCTGGGGTTGACAATCCTGCTGATGCTTTGACCAAGCTAGTGCAGAAGGCAGCAGTGCAATACAAGGTTCTTCAGTCTCTGATGGACCCATCTCAGCAAGCTGTCTAAGCTGGTGCATGGTTATAGGGCATTGGAGAGCAGATTGTGTGGTAGTGTCAGCATTGTGACTGGCATAATACCTGTATTTTAGTCTGTACTAAGGCTCATGGACCATGGTACACTCACTCTGATTTTAATCAGGATACAGCCAGGTTTTGGCTGGGGTTCATGCTGTTGACTACACAAGGTTGACAGGTCCATTACAGACCATGTATTCTATTTTAAAAGAAATGTATATTTGTACATACTTCTCACAATGGTCTGGGAACCTTTATTCTGGGGTTTATAGGGCGGGGTTCGATTCCCTGGTATTATGTTTCTACAAGCTGGCCTGTTCAGGTGTTTGCCTGTTCAGACTTCCCTAGTTCCCCAGGGCAGGATTTAATTGTTGCCTATGTGTTTCATTTTGTCATTTGTTTGCTGTGGCAGTTTACCATCTGGCAAGTAGACGGGCGCCGTAAGACGGGCGCCAATAGACCCCTGTTGAGAGAATGACAGGCAAACTATTGTAATACGCCTTACTTTGTCAAGTGGTATTTTAATTGTCATGGATTTATTGTACTTATATTGAATATGTACTGGGTTTTATGGGATTAGTATCTGGGATTAATGTAACTCACCGCCAGAAGGTCATTGTACTGGAGGCTCTACCGAGGTGATGGGATTAATTCCTGGAGAAGACCTCATAGAATTAACCTGTATGTATTTAATTTTGTGTGCTTCTAATATCTGGTGGTACTCTGTAATGCCACTTCCATAGGTTTTTATCCATTTCTCATGGAATGGTTTTCCCTGTGGCAGATCTGTTTCTTTTCCAGTTCCTTAAAAGAAAGGGCTGGGGGAATGGCATTGGCCATTAAAGACATCTGTTCAAGCTTCAAGCTGGAGTGAAGGACATTTCAAGCTACTTCAAGGGTCCCTGGCAGGGGATGTGATCCCTAAAGAAAAGAAGGGATTGGAGTTAACGTAAAGGATTTACGTTAGATGGATAGAGATTGTTACGCTCTTTCCAACGGCACCTTGAACGCCTCATTTGGTTAAGGAACGTAAAAGTTATGACGTTTCCTAGGCTGTGCCGACAGTACCCGGCGCGCCACTGTGGGCGCGTACGGACACAGGATGTACAAGTGTCACTTTGATAGTCCGCAGGACGTTGACAGGACTTGTACAGGACTTGATGGTCAATTGATAGGTAGGCGTGCTGTAGCGCGCCAGGACCTATGAGACAATTGATGCTGACTAGTGTACGGATAGGTCCACAGGACTAGCCGTATGGACAATTGATAGATCTGCGCGCCAAAGGCGTGCCAGAGTCTGTGTAATCAATTGATTGACAGTTCAGCTGTGACAGTGCAGCTGAATACTTGGACGCGTCCCTAGCAACTGAAGCTATATGAGTGACTTGGTCACACCGGGACGCTAGTTCTTGCGTGCACGTTCTCTTGGCACTGCGACCCTGTCGTCTGTGCTGCGTGCAGTCTTGGAAGTGACGTGACTTACGTCTGTGTTTCCTTGTTATTAATAAAGGCAACTTCCTGCAAGAACCATGGCGGAATTCGTGGCATTCTCACCCTCACAACTAGTACGGCATACGGGGTATTTTTGAAATTGTGGTAAAAAAGTACGGGGTATTCTAAGGATGTGTGGCCCTGCAGCCAACAAATGTTACTACTATGTACTATGCTCTCTGCTATTCATTAATGAGCATCATGGCAGTGACTTGCCACCTGCCACACTTAGATCGACATTGCAATACATCCTTCAAGTACATTTGTATATATTGTGGACATGCAAACTATTGACCATCTAACACCGGTCTCTTTTATTACAATGCGTCATTGACAACATAATACATTATTGAATGGTATAATGCACCCAGAGCTCTGGCAGCCTCGATGCAGAGGATGTCATAGCACTATAGATGGCAGCTTCGCTGCACAATGACAACAAGTGCATGCCACGAATCCCTAAAAAATAAAATCATTGGCAATGAACCCAGAATTGACCTTCACTGCTGCGGCAGGTCCATACTTTGCCACTGCCGCGATCATGTTCTTGTACGAGGCGCTGGCGGCGACGTGAAACGGAATGCCATTCTCGTAAAAGAAAGAGGCCTGGGCAAGGCGGACTTCCTGGAGCTGCGCATTGGAAAAGCACTGTGGAATCGTCTTCTGCACTGCCTTGCCAGAGCCACAAGGGCCAGCACCCGGGGCAGCGGCAGGCAGAAGGGCCTTGGCAACGCGGGCACCGAGCACTGCCTTTTGCTCCTTCTTTTCCAACCGGGCTGCCTCAGCCGCCTGAAGCCTCCCGATCAGGCCTTCTACATTCCTAGACTGCTGGCAAAATGTGGCTCCCTTGTCGGGGATGTGGCCGAGATGGCCGACAGCGCGATCCTTGCTAAAGTTGCCAGGCCTGCCGAACTTGTAATCGCACAGCTTGCACGCCTGGCCACCTCTGGCCGACTACCACGTCTTCCCCACTCAATCACGGTCTTTTCCACCTCGTCAATCAGGTGAAGGTATTGATACTCCTCTCCCCTTTTGACGACTGGAACTCTAGGCATGGTCGCCTCTTTTAGGATTGCCTAGCGCACAATACATGAACCGGCGCACCCGGCACCTTCTATTTGCTTTAATTGCGTCTTCAGTCTTCTGCGTCTTTCTGGAAGTGCACCCGGCCGTCCCTAAACCTTATGATTCTGCCATGCATATGCTGTCTGTCCCCTTACAGCTTTTCTCCCGCGCAATAAAAAATCCTGTCAAAAAATGTAGAAAGGCACACCGTCACGCGTGTACTAGCAAGTAGCTATGCACTCGCTGCAATTTCAGCAATTTCAGTACCACTGACAGGTCTGGGCCTCTCCCCACCGCGTGACACGTCCGCGACCTCCAAAATCGGCTAAGTCCAACAAGGGGGGTGTCCAAAACAAAAATATCAGACACTATGCTGAAATTTTCCAAAAGTTGGCCCTTGGACCCTACCTACCTAGCACGTAGGCGCTATACCCGCTAGCAAAACCCTGAGGTCCCAAGGGTTATAGGGGTCGACCAAGGGAGCAAAATGATCAGCTCCGCGAGCTCTACCGTTTGAGCATATTGGTGTATGGGAAAATTACGGTTTTCTGACATGGGTCGTTGGCCGGCGCGACGCGATACTGGCACGGCACGGCGCTGGATTGCCGAAGCCTTGTAGTGGTGGCAGACGGCAGCATACTTCCGTGCCTAGGGGCAGCACCATCTTGCGGGCAAAACCCCCCCCTCTATGGTACCTGCCAAAATTTTGACTGCAGATTTGGGTTCAGCTCGCCAAGTGCTATAAGTTTGTCCGTCAAACCGTTTCAAAATTCCGACCATACAGGGAGCTAGCAGAAAATCCAAGTGTTTTGTTGTAAAAAACCCATATCGGCCCGGCACCCTACCTACCTACCCTTTAAGTTAACGGTTTTTGAGGCTCTGTTACTTCTAACCTAGAGACCCCCTGGGGTTGCGACCAGTGGCAAACATGCTTGTTTTCGCGAGATCTACTCGAATCCAGCATGATGTAAATTTTCTTGTTTTTGGACACCCCCCTTGAGTCCAAAGTGAAAAACAGTGAAAATCGTACGGCGTACATTGCGCGGTCGAAAGCGTCAGTACCGTGGAATACGGCGTATTTTCATACCCGAGGTGCCGTACGAACTGCAACACGGGTGTGGGGATATGGGCCGATATGGGTGGAGATTATGCCGCAGACGCCAGGTATGGACGGACATAATTAAGAGGGCGGGGACGGGGGGGAGGCGGGCGGCGGCGAGACCGAGCTTTCGCGCTCTTGCCTTCAATGCAAAAGCCGTGGGGCAGAAATGCATGTAACATTCGTTTCCAAAAAGTTTCCCGATGCGCTGCGGCCTTGCGAAAGCTGCGCCGGTAAAGGTGCCGGGGGCATGTTCCAAGGGTACGACCCGCCAGTCCCACCACCCATATTGGACCATGGCGCCATGTAGGGGGGTGTCGTCGTTGGCGGCAGCCGGGGTGGCCAAGATGAAGGCGGCTTGCCACCCGGACATGTTCCTGAAAACGCGTCCAGGCCATCCCGTTGCGTCTGGCCGACGTAGATATATATTAAAAATATAATTACTTACAGCAGAGTGAAATCACTCAAACCAAAGCAAACGCCCAGCTATAAACCTATATACAGAGCCATGTCAAAGCTCTATACTACCATAAGACCAATGGAAACGCCTAACGGGAGGAACCTAATAGCCCTGCTGCACCGCAAAATCAGCCCGCGTACGGCGGAGCATGATGTCAGCCATGGCCCGAGTCAGCGCCACCGACAAGCGCTGACGCCAATATGACGTCCAGGTCCGCGCCGACCATGGGGCCCGCTGGCCCTCCAGGTCCAGCCGGTCCTCCCGGAGCCGGCAACACTCCTTGAAGAAGGCGGAGGTCAGGGGCCCCATGGCCCCAAACTCCTCCCGGACAAAGGGCACCACACGATGGTGCCCGACGTCGCCGTAGGCCAGGAGCTTGGCCCGCTCCGCCCGGTCCGCCGTGTAACCTGCCGTGAGGGAGGCCCCAGCCACGTGGCTAAGAGCCAAGGGCCGCGCCACCGAAACGTCAATAAGCAGATGCCGGCCACCCCCCTCAAAGTCCAGCACCACGATGTCAGGCCGGTGGTTGGGGGAATAGAAGGCAGCGCCATCCGCATCCTCGGACCGGATGTTCGCGTGGGGGAAAACCGACCGAATACCGTAGATATATATTCATTGAGAATGATAGATTACGGAGGTGAGATAGGCATGCAACATAAGGAAAAACCCGATAACTGGGAGAATAACCCTGAAGAAATTAATATATATATTATAAATTATATCCTCATCCATTCGGTGCAGGCCTACCTCGAGGCCCACCCCACCCACGCTGTCGTCAAGGTCGACTGCCACAATGCGTTCAACAGTCTGTCCCGCGCCAGCATGTTTGCGGCCGTCATGGAGTCCTTCGAGGACTTGTACGCTTGGACAGCCGTGTGCTACGGCCAGCCCGGCCAACTGGTTCACATCATGGAGGACGGCACTCGCGGCGGCCTGCTGTCGCGGTCGGGCACCCAGCAAGGGGACCCCCTGGGACCCCTGTACTTTGCCGCCCGGCCCTCCAGGGTTGCCTCCAAGCGGTCCATGCTGCCCACCCGGCGGTCGCTATTCAGGCCTACTTGGATGATATCTACCTTCTGGGCCCTGCGCCGGACACCACCGCGGCTCTGCTGGCACTGCAGACCGCGGTGGCCGACATCAACCTCCAGTTGACCCTGGCCAAGTGCGCGGTGTACTCGCCCCAAGGTGATTGCTCCGGCTTTCCGCCCCAGCTCTTGGGCCGGGACGAGCGCCTCCATGGGTTGGATGTCCTCGGCGTTCCGGTTGGCGACCCCGCGTTTGTCATCAATGCTCTGCGGGCCGCCCTCGAGGCACGCACTGAGGTACTGCCCTTGATTGCGCGCCTTCATGATTCGCAGACCAAGGGTCTGCTTCTGTGGTTTTGCGCTCACCCTCGCGTCGTTCACTGGCTCCGGGGCGCTCTTCCGGCTCAGGTCCGGCTGGCCGCCGAGGGCCACGACGAACGCATCCAGTCGGCCTTGGCGCAGCTGGTCCCGGGCCCCGACCTCCCGCCACATGCTATTCGCATTGCCTCCCTGCCTGCACGGATGGGTGGCTGCGGTCTGACTCGTGCCGCCCGGCTGGCCCCAGCAGCATTTTTGGGCTCCGTCGCTCAGTCGTGGGCGGAAAGCTGCCGGCTCCTGCCCCTTTTGGCTACGGCAGCGCCTGACCTCCTGCTGGACCCCAGCAGCCCTTTGCCCTTCGTCACCGCCATCCAGGAGGCCTATGCTGAGATCCAGCAGGCCTGTTCTCCCGTCCGTGCCGCTCAGGCGGTACAGCGCCACCTCCCTCGCGGCACTCCCTCGGTCGCCTCCGTTCAATCTCCCGCCGCATTCCCTGCTCGCGTCATCGATAAACACCAGAAAACCTACGCGGGTATTCTGCACACGGCTGATTGGATTGCTCTTTTCGCGGACCTCAACGCCCAGGGACGTGCGTGGCTGTTCTCGCTTTCCTTGCGGAGTGTGGGCTCGGCGTACCTTCGTGCTCTTCCCATGGCCCCCCATTCGCCTTGGCTCCCAGCCACTACTCGGTGGCGCTCCGGCACCAGCTATTTGCCCCGCAGCCTCTTGTTCCGGCCGGGCGGCCTTGTGGTAGCTGTGGGCAGCCGCTGGATCCCACGGGGACTCACTACCTTGCCTGCATGGGGGGCCAACAGAATCAGAATTGGTATTTGTATTTGCACACTGTCCTCCTGACGGTGGTGCTCGCCATGATTCGGTCGGTTTTCCCCCACGCGAACATCCGGTCCGAGGATGCGGATGGCGCTGCCTTCTATTCCCCCAACCACCGGCCTGACATCGTGGTGCTGGACTTTGAGGGGGGTGGCCGGCATCTGCTTATCGACGTTTCGGTGGCGCGGCCCTTGGCTCTTAGCCACGTGGCTGGGGCCTCCCTCACGGCAGGTTACACGGCGGACCGGGCGGAGCGGGCCAAGCTCCTGGCCTACGGCGACGTCGGGCACCATCGTGTGGTGCCCTTTGTCCTGGAGGAGTTTGGGGCCGGCATGGGGCCCCTGACCTCCGCCTTCTTCAAGGAGTGTTGCCGGCTCCGGGAGGACCGGCTGGACCTGGAGGGCCAGCGGGCCCCATGGTCGGCGCGGACCTGGACGTCATATTGGCGTCAGCGCTTGTCGGTGGCGCTGACTCAGTCGGGCCATGGCTGACATCATGCTCCGCCGTACGCGGGCTGATTTTGCGGTGCAGCAGGGCTATTAGGTTCCTCCCGTTAGGAGTTTCCATTGGTCTTATCGTAGTATAGAGATTTGACATGGCTCTGTATAGAGGTTTATAGCTGGGCGTTTGCTTTGGTTTGAGTGATTTCACTCTGCTGTAAGTAATTATATTTTTAATATATATTATAAAAATATAATTACTTACAGCGTAGATATATATGTTGAGGGTACCTGCGGTTGTAAATGGCATACATGACGCGACTGGTGCTTTCAGGGTGTGCCGGCGATTGGAGTTGGTAAGCGACAAATGCGTGCACTGTAAGCGCCAGAGGCGACGTAGAGCATGGCTGGTAATCCATGCATGCAGTGATGGTTGTGGCGCGTGTTAAATGCGACAACGCGTCAGCCATTCCTCAGAGGAGAAACGATAGGGGAACTCAGTGCCGAGAAATAGCAGTGTACTTCCGGTAATCAATGCCACTTGATTGCCGTATTCAGTGGAGGGTAAGAGCGTGCCAGAAAGTCATAAGGTGTTTCATGTTGATTCAGATGCACTGAGAGCTAAGACATCAAACAGAACCATGCAGAGCGGAGCATAATATTGAGGTAAGTCAATATTCACTGCGTAACACCCGTACGTTACGCGGTAGTGGTGGTCCATGATGGCATCTCCCCGGGGCCGCACGGGATGTGGCTAACAACACAGCTGAAAGGACTCGGAACATGTGTATTCCCGGTGGGGGGGGCTGCCAATTGTCATACTGCAGCTTGACATCTCATTTCCTGTAACGAAAAGATTTCCCTTCTTCATGTTCCAGATGCATGAGTCTGACACTGTGCTCCTGCCTTTGTGTTCAGTATTTTGGCTTTTGTAAAGAGATTAATTCATTAGACACGTAATTCATAGACCGGCACGTGACGGCGTCACGTGAGCATGAGTCCTCAGTGGGAGGGGAAGTTTGTAAAGAGACATGGGAGGGTAAACAAAAGCAAAGGCTGATCGATATTGCCGTGTGGGGGGCCCGATCCTTGGTTATTTATAATATTATTCATTTGTCATTAGTCTCTCAAGTGCCCACAGAAAAACATGACAGTAGCACACACAGCGTCTAGCCCAGCCTAGCTCCCTCAGTAAGAGAAAAAGAAAAATGACAAGAACAGCAAAACAAACAAGAACAATTTATTTATTAATTTAATGACTATATTAATTAAATAATTAGTTAGACTCGTGCTCCCGTTGGGGAGTCACGGAGCATTAACCCCAATGATGGATGGATGGATGGATGGATGGATGGATGGATGGATGGATGGATGGATGGATGGATGGATGGATGGATGGATGGATGGATGGATGGATGGATGGATGGATGGATGGATGGATGGATGGATGGATGGATGGATGGATGGATGGATGGATGGATGGATGGATGGATGGATGGATGGATGGATGGATGGATGGATGGATGGATGGATGGATGGATGGATGGATGGATGGATGGATGGATGGATGGATGGATGGATGGATGGATGGATGGATGGATGGATGGATGGATGGATGGATGGATGGATGGATGGATGGATGGATGGATGGATGGATGGATGGATGGATGGATGGATGGATGGATGGATGGATGGATGGATGGATGGATGGATGGATGGATGGATGGATGGATGGATGGATGGATGGATGGATGGATGGATGGATGGATGGATGGATGGATGGATGGATGGATGGATGGATGGATGGATGGATGGATGGATGGATGGATGGATGGATGGATGGATGGATGGATGGATGGGTGCAAACAGTCCTACCGGTCTAATCTATCTACAACATCTATATCTACAAAATCTATCAACATCAACTCTACCCTAGGGGACCTGTCTGGCGTGCTTAATTCCCGTATGTTTGCACACGCGGGCGCTTCCCCACGGGAGGGGGTTCGTTGTCCTATGACCTGGGCCCACTTGGCCTTGTCCATTATCTTTTTCCAAATCACGGAGAGGCCTAGGCCCCCCATGTCCTATACTAGCTGTTCTTTGAAGGTGCGGGCCTTGCGGCCGGGCGTCTAGCATCACGGGGCCCAGCCCGGCCACATAAGGAGGTGCCGGCCAGGCTGAGCTGGGCGCAGTCCCGCGGGGGGGCCACGTGAGGTGTCTACTACCTGGTTGGTGCGAGCTAAGTGCCCTACTAGCTGCAGGCACCGCTACTTAATGGTGCTGGTGATATAAGGCATGCCGAGGTACAGGTCCTAATTGCGAACATGAGCAGCATAGCCTACTCTGAAAATGGATAGCAGCATGTTGGTGACCGCGCCGTCCAGCTTTCGGGCCAGGTCGGCTGTGAGGGTCCACGTCTCGGCCCATACGTACATAGAGGCCATCACCGCCCACACCGAGGCCCTGGCCACACAGGTCCCAAAGATAGCGGAGCAGACGGCCACCATTGCATCCCAGCCACCCCGGCAGGATGCTGGCGACCTCCCACCGCTCTCCTACGCGGACCTGCTAGCTGCGGACAGCGACCGCCTCCATGTATACCGTACCGACGCCATATGGCGTCGGTACGATATCGTAGATCCACTGGAGCTGGAGGACCACCGCCATGCAGGCCCAGCAACGGGAGGTCACCGACCGCGCTCGCCGCGAGTCCCGAGTGGTGCTGCGTCGTTTCCCCCAGCAGCCAGGTGAGACGTCAACCTCCCTCAAGTGCCGACGAGCTCAAGGGCCAGCTCCTTAGCCTGATGGGCCTGGTAGGTGAGGTAGAACTGCGTGGGTGTCACCGCCTTCCCCACTCACGGGACAAGGCGGCTCCAGTTAACGCCAAGCGCATTGGCGTGTTCCTGATTCGGCATATCTCTACGATTCCAGCGGCACCGGAACGAGTTCATTCCGACAAGTATCAAGAAAGTTATGGTGTTCCGACTTCCCGGTCGCGCGCGAGCGCGAGCCGGCTATTCTTCTAAGTCGTGCGTGAATATGTGCCGACGGCATATGGGGTCGACAGTAATTCCTGGGCTGACAGGAATTAGGTGCTGAACCTACGACGGTATTGGATTAATACGTCGTACGCAGGAAATAGGAACCTTAACCTGTGGTCTGTTGGTACCGCAGGCTTAGTCCTGGACTATTGGTGGGTGCAGACGCAATAATCACTGTGGACTGTACTCTGTGGTCACTGTGCCTGTATGGCAGACCTACTGTATAGGATCTGGACGCTGTACAGGTTGTTAATACTGTACCGGGGGTGTTAATACTGAGCAGGCCTACGAGGCTGCTCAGGCCTAGCAAAGCACAGTGCACAAGTATGTAAAGAATAGGCCAGTGCCAACTGGTTAGATCTCTTGCGAGCCCGTCTCACGTGTGTTGCCTTGACTTGGCAAACTCGTGTCTAAGCACTCACGTGCACGAGTGCTGTAAGCCTATATTTTTAACCAAGCTCCATTCCAACCATTCTCATGATGAATCTATCCGCGCGCATTGGAATCTATCTATCCCTACACATTGCGCTTTAACTCAAATTACAATGAGTCCCTATCCCTTCCCGGGAGGCTCGTTGTGTTACCCATGTACAAGAGGTTGGCCAACTGTGGCAGCCCATAGGTGTTCAGTGAAGAACTTGAGAAGTATGTACAACCTTCAGGACCTTAGGCGAAACCCCACAGATCACCCACAACAGCTCATCAGAAAACATTGCTGACCCCCAGACGGGAGTCGGCGCCGGTCTGCTGCCCCTTATCGAACCAGACACAACATCTACGCGAAGCACATGCAAAACACAAGCTCCTATACTCATTCCAACCGTGGAAAATCAGGGGACCTGTCGCCACCTCACCAGCATGGTGGATGGGTCAGCCAGTCCGTGAAACTCCGCCTTAAGACGGCACCAGGGAATCGAACCCCGCCCACAAACCACAGATCTGGGGAAACCTCAGACTGAGATGAAAACCCCAGATAGACATCTCTCCATCAGAGACAATGTCAGACATTCCCACACCAGAGACATGTCTCACCCCTCAAGGTGTGCTCAGGATTATGTACAATCAAGCTCCCAGCCTGATATCCAGAGACTTAAGCACCCAGCTCTCAGCTTTTAGACAGATAGACCGACTTGACAGTCAGCATTCATGAGCTTCCTCAGTACATTGTACTGGGCTGGGGCCTTGTGTGGCAGCTTGGTCAATGCATCAGCAGGGTTCTCCTCGCCAGGGATATGCTTCAAGTCAACCAAACTGGCCAACTCCTTCAGCAACAAATAATCCAGGTCCCGGCTTCTGGCCAGCTGCTTGTGAACAAACTGGACCATACCCATGCTGTCTGTTAGCAACAACGTCTCCATCTGCAAGGACCAAGGGGTAACTGAAGCCAGCTCCAGCTTAACTCCTTTATGTACAAGCTGGACTGGATCCCCTCACATATGGCCCTGCATTCTGCCACATCTGAACTGATACAGACCCTCTTCTGCAGTCTGCTGTACCAGCTGAACAAACTTGCCCTGCTCTGATAGAAAGCAAACAGAGCAGCAGATCTCCCCCTGACCTTAGTGACCTGGCGAGCATCCATGGAACTGTCAACAAAGATCTCCAAGGTGTTAGGCTGGGCAAAGTCAATCCCAGACAAAATCAGATCAGGGGTACTCTCCACCAACTGGGCTATGACGATCGAGGCTTCTCATCCTTAGCACCTCATCAGGCATTCTGCTGTGCATCATCAATGATAGGGCCCACAGGTGGCAGCTAACAAACCACGCCCACATGCCTCTCAACTTGGGACATGTCGTGATAAGCACTAACATCTCTAGTGGCAAGGACCAAGGGATACATATCTGAAGCAAATCCAGCAAACAACGTAATGTTATTCTTAGGCTAGATTGTCCAGATCCCCTCTCGTAGGTCCTTCAGCCTGCCACATATGCCCTTATCCAGAGCACAGATCAACCCTCACATACAAACTGTACATGTCAGGCTGAAACTCATTCAGGAACAACCATACTGATAACCATGAAGCAACCATCATTGCAGGGTACACATAAGCATCAGATGATAGAGGCACTGAGAAGAAAACCCCACCCAGGCTGAATAAGGCACCACACCGTGGAGCCAACCTTGGGCTACCTCGTGCACAGATCCATATCACATCTGACAGTGTAACACCCCGAGGTCAAACATCAGTAAGGTTTTTCAGTCCCTGAAACATGTCCTCAGACCAGCCAACTCCCATATCACCCTGGGAGAAACCAAATCCTAGGTTTTACAGCAAAACAGTCGTGGACAGAGTAAATCATCCCAAGACCAGCCAACTCCATAATGAGGAGACAACCAAACTATATGGTTTCACAGCATCACATCTGGGATCAATCATAACTTCCAGGCCAGCCAACTCCAAACTAGGAGGAAACCAAATCCTATGGTTTTACAGCAACACACCTGGGAACCATCACAACTTCCATATGCTGATTGTCATACAGCAATCAATCTGAACATGCACAGGCCAGGGACAGGGTCAACTGGAATCACACATCCATCATCAGCAACTCACGTATGCAGATGCTGATCTGTATATACCCTCCACAGTCGGCCTTCAGCATTCAGCAGGTTTCAGATTGCTCTTGAAGCATCCTCTGCAGGCTCCATAGTCCCGGACCTTGTAGACTGGAAATTTTCTTCAGGAAGCTTGTGCCAACCCTTCAAACATAATCTGGTTTCTTCTCCATCTGGTAGCCAACTTTAAACATGCTGCACTGTTCCAACATTTTCTTTCTTTTTGAGGACATAATAATTCCCCAAAGCAGCATGGTTGCTACAAGAAACCATATATGTAAGCAACTGCCAAAACGGGAGACAAATATAAATCTGGCACTCAGCCATGTATGTATCCCCTGGCAACACTCAGGTAGTGACCTCCTGCCACTCTGACAGCCTGAACTCAACAGGAAAATCTGGATCCACTTCACAATATTATTAGCCCCCTCAGGACACTGGTCTGCATCTCTGGAAACTGGAATCTCTGGAACTCTGGAACTCTTGAATTCTGGAAATCTGGATTTCTGGATTTCTGGTTCATCACCTTCAAGCTCGACAGGTATCACTGGGCAGCTGAAGCTGACAGCATCTCAGGTTCACTTGCAGACACAGAACTCTGGACCCAGCAACACTCCAACGTACCACATTGGAGAATCCAGGATTAGGAACCCCCTTGCAACAGACCCTGCAGGTCTTGTACATAGTATGGGGGAACACTATTATGGATAAACTGTAAATACAGGAGTGATATTGCAGAATATACCATGAACACTGCTTGGATGAGGAGCAATGCTGCCAACGGTTATATTTTCTGGCAACCTGCCAGTGCATATCGGGTATCATCAGTTTTCCATTAACACTGGAAAGTTAGGGTTTATTAACCAACTGTTAATTTTCCCCTAAGGCATGTTGAGGCCCTTTCCACGTGTGTCCCAACACAAAGCTAGACACCCAGGGGCAACTTGGCTCACCGACCAGCAGTTCTCCTGTATGCTGACCAAGATCCCATGTCAGAGACCTGAGCATTGGTATCCACTTTAATGTTAGCAGCCTCAGGACGTAGCACCTGGATGAGCATGCTAGCCATCTTGGCACCGTCTTGTGCTTTGCCTAGCCAAGACCACAACATTAAAATCTCTCTGGGAATCCTCCCAACGCAGTTATAGGCGCACACCCGATCAGGCCTGGTGTTTGGCCGATCAATCCAGGGGTGCAGCCTGCCTGTCTGCTTGCCCAACCACCGTATATGAAGGTACCCAGGGGCCTGGCCAGGGTCACCCTGGGGCCTCGATACAGCTGTAGCAAACTGATCCTCTGCATTACACCTGCAGCTGGCAAAGCTCAGGTACCCAGGTATAACTGACTCCCATCAGCTTACCTGTCCTTGAATGGCTGATCACAGAACAGGCATATTATTGCTAAGGTGATGTTTCCAAAACCACTCAAAGCATTTATGGCCAACTGGTTTCCACCTGGCTCACCACGCCAAGCCCAGCTGCCTAAACCTTGAAAATCAGATGCAAATGCTTGACTTCAGATTGTTGGCACAAATCAAAACATCAAACCGAACACTTGTTAGACCCTTCCCACACTTCAATCCAGAAGAGGTACTTCCTGGGTCTCGATCACTAATTACACACCAGCACATGGTGGTAACGGCCAACCGCGAGGCCCTTATCCACACCCTTATACAACTGTAATAAGGGTGCCCTTCCCTGTCATGCACTAGACCAGGGGCATTCTGCACAATGCTGTGAGTTGCCCACCCTCACACATCAATACAGAGATCACATGGGAGCTCAACCTGACCCTGTGCAAACAGGCCAGTCACCAACAACCGTCAAATTATTGCAGTAATTTTGGAAACACATTCAGCATCTGATCCCCCAGTGTGTTCATGCTTCAAGGAATAGCAACACCATGCTAGACCGAGCCTGGGGCTGTCCCTCACATATCCCTTAACAGGAATGATGTACTCAACACCCGCTCGGGGACACACTCAACATACAAGCGGTGGAGAAAACGGCATGTTACTTGGCCCTCAAGCCCCTTCACACGCAGAACAGCACAACTGTGCTTCGGCTACTGCATACATGACCCAGAAACAGCACGTCTTCAGCGAGACCTCCGGCTATGGGAACCCTTCAGCTCTCGCCTTATACGTTATCTGGCTACCCCCGACCAACAAAACCATCCCTGCCTGCCAGTCGCTGACTCAGGAAATGCTGACCTTGTAGGAGCTGCCTGCCAGTCACGTACACGCGCGCCAACTAATGATGGACGCACCATCCATTAATTCCTTGCAAACTCCACGAGTTCTGCAATCACGGCCTCAATGCCATGATTCTCATAGCGCCATACCACATATAGCAGTGGAATGCTGAGAGCAAATATGCAATTAACTGCAACCGGCAGCCATCATTTGCCATCGCTCTACATACTCTAGATCTGCCGCCTGCGACATACCCGGTCGCTCGCGACATACCCAGTCGCCTGCGACTCGCGCCAGCATACTCGCGTCTCGCCAGGTCGCCTGTGACATTCTAGTCGCCCCGCGATACTTCGCCTGGCCATCCGCTCTTCTTGCTGCCGTCTCTCGCCGCAGTCGATGCCCGACGTCCTCGCGTCGCAGCAATGCAATCATCACGTCGCGCAGCACTGCCATTATTAATTTCAACAACACCGCCGACCTTGCCGCTTGTCGACATTGTCACCCGCGACTCGGAAAATTAACCAGGAACAACTTCTTCTCGCTGCTCCCCAGATGCCGACGCTCTCTCGTCGCAGTCGACACAACTTCACCCTCTAGCTGCCGACACGCCCACACCAGCGCCGTTCACAATCGCTCATCAAGCGGTATAAAGAGAACTCGACAGCAATCTGCAGCTTTGCAATATAAATCTGGAAAGATTGACGATGGATAACTCCACACCGCTCAAACTGCAACCTTGCAGATGACGCCTCGCGTAGCTCCTCGAGCTCGCGACCAGCACAGCTCGCAGCTATGTCGACTACATGCGCGAAAACTCGCCAGCATACTCGACAGTCAACACCAGCCGAGCTTGTCGTAGCCAACACTGCAGCAACATGCTTGACCGCCACCCATGGCAGCGAAACGCCTTCGCTTGACGACAAATCTCGAACGCTTGAAACTCGTAGCTTCACTCAGGTGCAAAGCATAGCCATGCCGCAAACCGGAACGCAACCAATGATCTGATCGACTCGATCCATGCCGAACCGCATGCGCAGTTGACTCTTGATAAATCTGGATAACTCGATCCATTTAAACCCAGCAACCCACAAGGATCACTAAAAGCCGATTCCGCAACATCTTGTCATCAGGAAATGCGAAACAGCCAGGAGCGCTCGTCAACACGTAGCAGGCCAGCAACGAAACTCATTCGTCGCCAATAACGTGCCCGCAATCTGGATAGCTCAGGAAACCTTCACGCAGCCAATCCAGCTAGTCCTGGCGTACAAACGCCCACCAACAACCTCCACGATAAACTTAGCCCTGGCCGTCGTTGGGAACTCAACCATTCCCGGAACGCATCATAAACCGATAATCTGCTACGCCCTTAACGAGACTAGCTTCTATCCGCTAGTCTCGATTCCGCGAGTATCCGCAGCAGTCCAGCGCAGGATTAAACTCGACGATTAAGCCCAGGCAGTAAACCGCCTTGATGGAACCGGAACATCGTTGTAATTTGTTTGTGCTCCTGAACCAGTATGGGTGCTATGTACATATAATAAGGAATCCAAGCTGACTGTCATGCCCAGTGGGTTGTGACTTGTAGTCGGGGAGGATGTCCAGGAATCCAAGCTGACTGTCATGCCCAGTGGGTTGTGACTTGTAGTCGGGGAGGATGTCCAGTACCCATTGTGTGTGTTTGTATGTAGACTTGTGTGAGCTGCTACAGCTCAAAAAAAAAAAAAAGAAAGGATTGGAGTTAACGCCAAGCGCATTGGCGTGTTCCTGATTCGGCATATCTCTACGATTCCAGCGGCACCGGAACGAGTTCATTCCGACAAGTATCAAGAAAGTTATGGTGTTCCGACTTCCCGGTCGCGCGCGAGCGCGAGCCGGCTATTCTTCTAAGTCGTGCGTGAATATGTGCCGACGGCATATGGGGTCGACAGTAATTCCTGGGCTGACAGGAATTAGGTGCTGAACCTACGACGGTATTGGATTAATACGTCGTACGCAGGAAATAGGAACCTTAACCTGTGGTCTGTTGGTACCGCAGGCTTAGTCCTGGACTATTGGTGGGTGCAGACGCAATAATCACTGTGGACTGTACTCTGTGGTCACTGTGCCTGTATGGCAGACCTACTGTATAGGATCTGGACGCTGTACAGGTTGTTAATACTGTACCGGGGGTGTTAATACTGAGCAGGCCTACGAGGCTGCTCAGGCCTAGCAAAGCACAGTGCACAAGTATGTAAAGAATAGGCCAGTGCCAACTGGTTAGATCTCTTGCGAGCCCGTCTCACGTGTGTTGCCTTGACTTGGCAAACTCGTGTCTAAGCACTCACGTGCACGAGTGCTGTAAGCCTATATTTTTAACCAAGCTCCATTCCAACCATTCTCATGATGAATCTATCCGCGCGCATTGGAATCTATCTATCCCTACACATTGCGCTTTAACTGCTCCCCCACCAGTCCTGCTCACCTTCCCCTCCCGTGAGGACAAGCAGCCGCCGGTTCCTCTCCCGTCGCAAGCGGTTGCACGACCTCACCTGGATGCTGGACGACGACCTGACCCCCGCTCAGCAGCAGCAGCGACGCGACCTGTGGCCGGAATACCTCCGCCACAAGCAGGACCCCCAGAAGCCCAAGGTGTACTGGAGGGGCGGGGACCTGATGGTCAACCACAAGATGTGGACGCCCCCCGCGGGCTAGACTCGCGAGTCTAGCCTAGCGATCGCTAATAGCCCTAGCTTGTATACCTCAGTAGTCACTGCACTGCCATGGCAGCCATGCTTAGAATGTTTGCCTAGCTGTGCCAACATACCTATATAGTCACGTGCATCGCTCATGCACGGTATACACCCAGCCATAGCCTTAGCTTAGTCGATCCTTGTACAGCCATGCTACGTCCTGGCTATGACCAGATTCCTTAATTGCCCACGCTCCCTGTTATGCCATGCTCACATGGGTCTTATTGCACCCACAGATTGCCGGATTGTTAGTTAACGTTTTTAAACGCAATGTATAAGGATATGGTTGCAATGCATGCAGCGATGTGTGAATGTGGTTGGAACGGAGCTTTGTTAAAATTGGATAATGTTACAGCGCTCACACACTTGAGGCTTATACACGAGTTTGCCAAGTCAAGGCAACACACGTGAGGCGGGCTCGCAAGAGATGCCCAATTGGCACTGGCCTATTCTTTATATACTTGTGCACTGTGCTTTGCTAGTCCTGAGCAGCCTATATAGGAGGCCTGCTCAGTATTAACACTCCCGGTACAGTATTCACAACCTGCTGTACAGCGCCCAGATCCTATACAGTAGGTCTGCCATACAGGCACAGTGACCACAGAGTACAGTCACCACAGTGATTATTGCATCTGCACCTACATAGAAGTCCAGGACTAAGCCTGCGGTACCAACAGACCACAGGTTAAGGTTCCTATTTCCTGCGTACGACGTATTAATCCAATACCGCCGTAGGTTCAGCACCTAATTCCTGTCAGCCCAGGAATTACTGTCGACCCCATATGTCGTCGGCAAATATTCACGCACGACTTAGAAGAACAGCCGGCTCGCGCTCGCGCGCGTCCGGGAAGTCGGAACGCCATAACTTTCTTGATACTCATCGGAATGAACTCGTTCCGGTGCCGCTGGAATCGCAGAGATATGCCGAATCAGGAACACGCCACTGCGCTTGGCGTTAACTCCAATCCTTTCTTTTCTTGAGCTGTAGCAGCTCACACAAGTCTACATACAAACACACACAATGGGTACTGGACATCCTCCCCGACTACAAGTCACAACCCGCTGGGCATGACAGTCAGCTTGGATTCCTTATTATATGTACATAGCACCCATACTGGTTCAGGAGCACAAACAATTGATTACAATGAGTCCCTATCCCTTCCTGGGAGGCTCGTTGTGTTACCCATGTACAAGAGGTTGGCCAACTGTGGCAGCCCATAGGTGTTCAGTGAAGAACTTGAGAAGTATGTACAACCTTCAGGACCTTAGGCGAATCACCCCACAGATCACCCACAACAGCTCATCAGAAAACATTGCTGACCCCCAGACGGGAGTCGGCGCCGGTCAGCCGCCCCTTATCGAACCAGATACAACATCTACGCGAAGCACAGGCAAACATACAAGCTCCTATACTCACTCCAACCGTGGAAAATCAGGGGACCTGTCGCCACCTCATCAGCATGATGGATGGGTCAGCCAGTCCGTGAAACTCCGCCTTAAGACGGCACCAGGGAATCCAACCCCGCCCACAAACCACAGATCTGGGGAAACCTCAGACTGAGATGAAAACCCCAGATAGACATCTCTCCATCAGAGACAATGTCAGACATTCCCACACCAGAGACATGTCTCACCCCTCAAGGTGTGCTCAGGATTATGTACAATCAAGCTCCCAGCCTGATATCCAGAGACTTAAGCACCCAGCTCTCAGCTTTTAGACAGATAGACCAACTTGACAGTCAGCATTCATGAGCTTCCTCAGTACATTGTACTGGGCTGGGGCCTTGTGTGGCAGCTTGGTCAATGCATCAGCAGGGTTCTCCTCGCCAGGTATATGCTTCAAGTCAACCAAACTGGCCAACTCCTTCAGCAACAAATAATCCAGGTCCCGGCTTCTGGCCAGCTGCTTGTGAACAAACTGGACCATACCCATGCTGTCTGTTAGCAACAACGTCTCCATCTGCAAGGACCAAGGGGTAACTGAAGCCAGCTCCAGCATTAACTCCTTTATGTGCAAACTGGACTGGATCCCCTCGCATATGGCCCTGCATTCTGCCACATCTGAACTGATACAGACCCTCTTCTGTAGTCTGCTGTACCAGCTGAACAAACTTGCCCTGCTCTGATAAAAAGCAAACAGAGCAGCAGATCTCCCCCTGACCTTGGTAACCTGGCGAGCATCCATGGAACTGTCAACAAAGATCTCCAAGGTGATAGGCTGGGCAAAGTCAATCCCAGACAAAATCAGATCAGGGGTACTCTCCACCAATCGGGCTATGACTCGAGGCTTCTCATCCTCAAGCACATCATCAGGCATTCTGCTATGGACCATCAAAGACGGACCACAGAGTTAGCATTTTGGGCAACCAATATGCTAAGTGGATGCAGTTTGGAAAGACCTTTCCAACGCCGTGCTGACCGCCTGAAACAGACAAGGGACGAGAAAGATATGAGGTCCCGAAGTCCTAGCCATCCGTGGCCGACTAGGGTGCAGTCCTCTGGTATAGTGGACAGGACACGTGGCAGGCCGTGCCTGCGCAGGCTTAGCCTGACTATCACGTGACTGTGGTCCACGTAGACCAGGAGGAGCAGCAGCCTGTGACTGGTGGGGTACTGGAGCTGGCACAGGACTGCAAGGATACTAGACCTTGCAGGCTTGTGACAGGTCCTGTACTTCCTAGGTTGCAGAGTCTAGGCAAATCCAGTTCGTCCTGGCTCTGCACTGATGCCAGTGGACGTTGAGGATTTGCTTGCACGCCTGCACGTGCCTCGTCACGCCGATGGGAACGAGGAACAACACAAAGGATATAGCTTGGTCATGGGGGATGACCAGCTATCTTGGCAAGCACGAACCGAGGCTCCCACATTGGACGTGGAAGTATTCACCGTGGTCGTGGCTTGGTGCACGGGTTAAAAGGTTGCTGCCTGCAACTTTGGCTCATCCCGTTGTGCGTGAAAGACCAGGAGCTCACGCTCTGGGCTTTGTTGCTAACTCGTATTATTGCATTTCCTGTTGCAAGGTTTTCATGTCGGCCGAAGCTCGGGCAGAAACGCCTGAGTTGTCTTCTCCCAACCGCCAAGCTGCACCGGAGCCGCCGGCGCGCGAGAGCTCTTTTTATCCCTATACTCATCGGTCCAACGCCTCTACCTTCGTGCAAGCGGCATACGTTGCGCGGGGACTTGCTGAGGGTGGGCCGGGTGGCTGTGTTCGGAAACGCAGCAGGGCCGTCTGCGAACGACCCGGTGGTGATGAGGATACGGGCGACGACGTCGCCAGGTGAAACCGGGAGAGTGGCCACGGAGCGTCTCGTAGGTATACGAGACGAGATTGCTTCGTTGATTTACAGTCTGGAAGTCGCGTACCAGGGCGGGCACGTGACAATTCAAGCGCTAGACTTGGCACGAGAAACGCTGAGTCAGCTGACGGCCATCTGTTTAGGTGGTGCCAGATTGTACAATCACTGGGTGGCGACGAGCTCTTTGGGAGAGGGCACCGACGCGTCGCACATTATTCGGGACGCGCAGACGCGCGAGGAAGACAACCCGTGGGATTCCGCCGAGGTCGTTGCTCAAACCTGCGAGCACTTGGTCAACATATTGATCCAGGAGTCGCGGGGGCACGCGGACCACTGGGTTATCACCACACGTCCGCCAGGCATCTGGTCAACGTTGGACACGCCCATGCAGAGTGCATAGGGCGCCGGGGGCGACGGGGCCAACTGTGACGGTAATCACCGGTCGCGAGGTGACCGACGAGGAGTTCCACGACCAGTTCGTGGACCGACCAGGCATCATCGCCAGGTCGTCGCAGCAAATCGACGAGGGTGACGGTACGAACGAGGGCTACTCCGCTCGACGCAGGGCAGAGTTGCATATTCCCTTTGAACCGGAACACGATTTTGCTGAGATAGGTCGGGGGTCTCGCAACGACCGACGGGGTGGTGGTAGCAGGTGGGTCAGAAACCTTCAGTGGTATCGCCGGGGCAGCGCGCCCAGAGTGCCGGTGGAGCAGACGGCAGCCGGGAGGCCGGTGAGCCGCGTGCTTGGTCCTTACAACGCGGAGGAGGTCCACGCAGTTCCTCGAGTGGGGACACCGGTGGCGCGAACTGCACAAGAGCGTGAGGAGGAAGCAGCACCTGGAGAGCAGCCGACGGCCTCTTCAGGCAGTACCAGCGCTTGAGCTTGTTCTTCTTTGCCCTTCGCCTGTGTTGTTTTGTCGTCCCACTGTATATAATGCCTCGTGGCAAACCAGGCGACGGCGACAAGGGCGAGGCGGAGGCACCGGCAGGGGAAAGCCAGGAGCCTAGGAAGGACAAAGAGCAGCTGGTGGGGGAGGCAATCCCTACCAGCGACGGCGATGGGGGAAAGCGGCCAGGGAGCAAGAGACGGCACGAGGACTCGGTGGAGGAGGCGCGTAAGATGCGGGCGACATGGCCATCTGACGCGATGACGATGGCAAACGGGCAACCAGCCGTGGAGAAGCGTAAGAGGGACACCTCCGCTGACGGCAATGGTAAGAGGCTTCATGTGGATGTGCCCTCCCCTGCGCCTGCTGGCCCTAGTGGTGCTGTTGTTGTGACACCCGCTGTGGGGGAGCCAGCAAAGGCGGTGCCAGGGTCGAGGCCTCACATGAGTGCAGTCACTGTCATGAATGGACAAAAGCCTCTTAACCCACCACTAGCACAGGAAGCTTTAGACAAGTGGCTAGAGGACATGGAGTTGGTTGTGCTCTCCGTGGACCCCACTGTCAACCTAGTGCAGGTGTTTCACTCGTCCACGTGCAACAGCCCTGGACTCCTCAGAGCGTGTCAGGGAGAAGGCTAGGACTGCTGTCAAGGATAGGTTAACCTGGGCACAGTTCCTGGATGGGTTGAGGGAAGAGTTCTCTGACAAGGTTCTCAACCTCACCAACTATACACTAGGAAGGGGGTTGTGACATTTTGTGATATTTTGTGACATATCACGTGACATTTTGTGATGTGGATGTGACAAAATGTGACACTTTGTGATTTTTTGTGACAAAACTGTGATATTCTGTGACATTTCGTGACAAATCATGTGATAAAACCAGCAT
Organism: Mesostigma viride; assembly: GCA_009746045.1. Taxonomy (NCBI): domain Eukaryota; kingdom Viridiplantae; phylum Streptophyta; class Mesostigmatophyceae; order Mesostigmatales; family Mesostigmataceae; genus Mesostigma; species Mesostigma viride. The sequence goes on from RPFO01000154.1 coordinate 3,362,607, forward strand.
ATTCTGTGATTATCTTTGTGACAAAAACAAGGAAATTATCACAAAATATCAATGTCACGACTTGACAAAACGCACTGACAAAATCCGTGACATTATCACTGATATATCACGAAAAAAAGGGTGACAAATCCGTGACATTATCACTGATATATCACGAAAAAAAGGGTGACAAATCCGTGACATTATCACTGATATATCACGAAAAAAAGGGTGACAAATCCGTGACATTATCACTGATATATCACGAAAAAAAGGGTGACAAAATCCGTGACATTGTCACTGATATATCAGGAAAAAAGGGCGACAAAATCCGTGACATTGTCACTGATAAATCTAGGGAGAAAACAGTGACATAAAACCACGGGCGATCATGACATATCACACAGATATATCGTGACATGTCACACAGATATATCAGAACACATTCCAAAGCAAAACGGATGAAAAGCACGCCTCGCGATTTCTTTATTACAAATATAAAGATAAATGTAACAGATCTTCATTCTTCAGTCTTGATTCTTCATTCTTCAACAATGATTATCGATCAGTGACAATTTGCAAACGCCGGCTTGGCGCTTGTCGTTGCGTGACAGAAATCTCGGAATGTTCCTGGAATGCATTAAAAAACGCACATGCGCAAGAAACATGAACGGATGGTTGGTGTCAATTGTCTCATCTGCCACCGCACCCTAGTAACCAATTCATGAACAAGAAAGCGCTCGGTATAGATCAAGAAAACAAAAACAAACATGCGCAGCCGTAGTGCCTAGATGACGATGTCAAGTGGACGACGACGAGGAGGCCGGCACCTTGTCTCCCTGTGAGCAGAAAAAAAAGGCAAGTTTAAACACTCAAGATGTGTCATAGCCTTTCACAGCCTCGATCAATAGAAATGTTGCACATCAAAATCAACGTGTTGCCTAGAACATCCTTGAATGGGTTTCAAGAACAGCAAGGCGGCCTCCCCCGCCCGCAAACTCATAATCCCAGTGTTTACAACCCCCTCATGAGGGGGTTGTAAAATTGCAATCACTCATTTAAAAAAAAAAAAAAAAAATCCCAGTTTCACACACTGCCCACTCATAAATAATCCCAGGTTCTGACAGCCCCCGCTCAGCCCACTCATGAACAACCCAGTTTAGACCCCCCCCACTCATACACTATCCCAGTTTCCCACAGCCCCCACTCAGCCCACTCTGACATAAACCACCCCAGTTTAGACCCCCCTCTCATAAATAACCCCAGTTTCCCACAGTCACCACTCAGCCACCCATAAACCACCCAGTTTCCAACCCGCCCCCCCTCATAAATAATCCCAATGGTTTACAACCCCCTCAATCAGTAATCAAAAACAAAAAAATCCCACTTTTCACACACTGCCTACTCATAAATAATCCCAGTTTATGACAGCCCCTGCTCAGCCCACTCATAAACAATCCAGTTAAATACAACCCCCCCACTCATACACTATCCCAGTTTCCCACAGCCCCACTCAGCCCACTCTGACATAAACCACACCAGTTTAGACCCCCCCTCTCATAAATAACCCCAGGTTCCTACAGCCCCCCACTCAGCCCACTCATAAACCACCCATGCAGTTTACAACCTTCCCCCTCATATTAACCCCAGTTCTCCACAGCCCCCGGGGGCTATGAAAAACGAGTGCGCCACTCAGCCACCTCAAATGCCACCGAGTTTACAGTCCCCCCCCCCTCATAAATAATCCCAAGTGTTTACAACCTCCTCAATCAGTTGTTAAAAAAAAAAAAAAACAGTTTCACACACTGCCCACTCATAAATAATCCCAGTTTCCGACAGCCCCCGCCCAGCCCACATAAATAACGCGGTTGACAACCCCCCAACAGCCCCCGCTCAGCCCACTAAAAAACAACCCAGTTTACAGCCCCTCCACTCATAAATAACCCCAATTTCCCACAGCCCCCACTCTGCCCACTCATGAACTACCCCTGTTTGCAACCCCCCAAATCACACCACTCATAACCATGTCCAGGTTTACAACCCCACCCACTCCTGAGACTTACTTCAGGGGTTGCATGGGAGACATCGGCCGCCTTTCTGGCTGCAATCATTGCCTCCTTCTTGGCAAGGAGCGCGGCCAGCGCCGCCTCTACCGAGGCCATGTCTTCATCTGCTCTTTGCGCAGGCAACATGGATGATGGCACCGATGCTGTGGCGGTTGTTGAAGGGAGTGCTGTCGGGGGCAGGATTGTCGGCGCTGCCGGCGGTGGTGGTGCTGCTGCAGGCAGCTTTGCGAGCTTCGTGCACGGCTGCACTCTTGGATCGGCAGCGCTGCGTTTCTCTCGGCGTGAACCGGCCTTCACTACGCTTCCCATTTCAAATCGATGACCATTGAAGCCTAATTGGACTAAAAATGAGATTGCTGAAGGGCACTAACATTGTAAGGGTGACCAAGTGAGACCCTAGCACTACTACTATGAAGATGCCAAAGACCAAGAAACCACGAAATTGGATATTATGAGCAACATGTTGAAAGAAGCAAAGCTCATAACTGCGTGTGCTACCAACTCCCTTGCTGCCCCCATGAGGAATTATTAGCCCCCCTCCGCCTGTCCCATGATAAGGAATACATAACTAACTGACTGACAAGGAATACGCAACACAATCACAATGATTAGAAAGGAGCTATGGCGTTTCAGAGAAAAAATGATTTTCTTACAAAACCTTAAGCGTGCTGCTCTCAGTCAGTGTTCCAACAAAAAGTTCTGGTTCAAGATAACTCGTCCAGTGGTGTGACTCTTTGGAGGTTTTATCCCAAAGGACGAGCCTCAAAGTTGATCACACATGTCTCCTAGAGCCCAATGACTGAACTCCTAATAAAAATAGGCACAAGGATTTTTCTCATATATATTAGACAGTGTCATTTTTACAATTTGCTAACAAGGTTAAAAGCGCTGATTGTCAACAAAAAGGAGCTGATGGAAAGTGCAGCAGAGACGGGGTCAATGGGGGAAAACCGGAGAAAGTCGCAGCAGACGGGATGTAAATAGCAGAAAGACAGTTTACGGCTTTCAACAACAAAGAAGCCTTATGAAAAAATGCAACGCATGTGTGTTTAAATGTAGGCGGAGCATGATTGCAAAAATGCCAAGTAATTGGAGTTAGAAACAGGAAGAACTGGATGCATTCTAGCAATGCCATATACAGCACGTCGATAACAAAGTACAGACTCCAGGTATGCGATGGTACCCACTACTCACCACAAGTCTCGACCAGGAGCTAGCCTGCCATTCGCGGGTAGGCCGCAGGTGAGGCCAGCCCAACGGTATCAGTCACCCGCAGGTACACGCGCAATTGAAGAGGAAAACGGCAATTCGAAGGCACACATAAGATGCCGAGCGCAGAAAGCACCATGGTATTGAAAGCCTTCAGAGAATACATATTCAAAGCTCTCAAAGACATGGCCAGCTTTACCCGGCCGCCATGAAATGGCCTCATACACATGAGCACGGCATGCTAACCGCTGTAAAAGAAGCTGGCAGAATTTTGCTAACCTTAGCGGCTAAGGAGCTTGGCGGCAGGTTCCGGAGATCTTGCTTGCGCTGTGTTTCAGCGTAAAGAACGGCTTGATTCAGAACTGGATACGATGTGTCTCAGTCCCTCACTGCTACCTCCATGCTTAATTAAACTCGACATACATCCTAAGTGCACCTACATCATGATCCAAACTGCTACGCCGCAATTGCTAGAGAAATCACGTCGTTTCGTGGACCTGCAGCCCCGTTTGTTATTGCACACTCTGTGGTTACATAAAACTAGGTGCCCCCTTCGCTCGAGCGTACCCTCAGCCCCTCACTGCCTTAGCCATTGCGTGCACCTAGTCGTTTGCCATCGGCTTCGGCGTAATATTTGAATTTTGCGCAAGGATCCTGACGGGTTGATTCCAGACTTGCGCATGTTGCGAAAGATTTTTGTCCATTCATTCCAGACTCCCAAGCTAGGGGCTGCTGACTGTAGTCTGAACGGTACGGCTAACAGTTACTATGCCAGGCCAGCGGTCCCAACCAAGCGATACTAGAGAGTCATGTCAGTCGTCTTTTTACTGGTTTTTTTTTTCGGGGAAATGGGTATATTTTATTAGCCAATTATGGACCAAAGAGGTGAGAGGGGAAATGAGTATCAGCGAATCCTAATGAAGGTGGGCACACACACGTGTGGCGGTGACAGGTGAAAGGCTAATAGGGCGCGTTATTAGACCAGGGAAGCCATTGGACCTGAGTGATGTCGCCATGAGGTATACTGGTGAATACCTGATTACGGCCCAGTAGATCATGAAAAAGCTGGAGCGGGCTGGGCTTGTCGTTATTGGGCCCTGGGTCCCACACCCTGTGTTGTTCCTGAGCTAACAGCCAGTAGCGGCGCATAGCCGCATTCCATAGTAGGTATATAAAGCGCCGGACTACACCGCCGCGGGTATACTCCTCGCGGACCTTAAAGACTGTCTCGTTGCGTATGGTCCAGATCGCGTATAGCATAGTAGTGCGTAGCCATATCCATTCTGCTTGGGAAACTGAAAGCTCGGACCCTGGTGTGCCAGCAATACCGAAAATGATGGTACGCACGCTGATTGGGAGAGTGGGTGGCGATGCCGTCCATGCGGCCCAGATGTTAATGAGCCACGTCCAAACCCCAGGGAGATTACAGTAAAGAAACCTGTGCTCAATGGTTTCACTAGGGTGCGTGCACAGGCATGATGCATCATGACCAAAACGCTCGTGGAGCATGGCGCAGACCCCTATCGCCCTATGCATCAAAAGGTGTTGTACATCAGTGGCCCTGCGGTCCACGAGAGGGTGGTCTACCGCCAGGGTAATCATCTTAACCCAAGTGTAGCCCGGCCAATGTATTCCCCAGCGGGCTCGGCCCGGGTGGGGCTGATGGTACATATGCAACAAGATATCATAACCCCAGTCTGCGGTGTACTCAAAGATACATTTGCTGGTTCTGATGTCCCCCTTGGTTAAGACCCATCCAAATTCAACCGGGTCCAGATGTAGTAGATCGAGCCGTGTGTTGCCCACGTGTAGCCATGTAATGCTCTCAACCGGGGATAATGGGTCCGGCTGGATCATGCAAGATCTTGGCACAGACCATGGGACTACGCGTATGCGGTGACACTGGGAAGCTGGCGTGTACGCATATAAGGTGGATAGTTGATACAGATCTTTTTACTGGTTTCGTCAGTCAGTTATTCCTAATGTATGGCAAAATGCAAACTTCTACTTGGGGCGAGATGTAGTAGCGGCGAAATCGGAAGGGGACGTGGGCAGGGGGGGGGGCGGGAAGTACGACTGATGCCATCTACCGTACGTTATTATCGTCACAAAGCGAGTGACTGACGATAGTAAAGGCCTAAAGGGCCTTTAATGACGACAGTAATGACGATAGTATTTGGCACTAATGATTGATGACAGGAAGAGCGACGACACCAGACTTTGCGACGTTGATGGGACTTAGCGAATTGCGAGCCCTAATTCCAGTGGTTGCGCGGGTGTTACCGTTGAAGTTGAAGTTAAGACGACGCGAAAAAAAAAAGACCTTGGAGTTGCACATCTATCCACGCTGCACAGGTGGGAAAGGTGGAAGGGAGCTGCGATCGGCTCGCAGCCAAGGCGGGATTATGTGCCTTTTGATTTCCAGCAATGTCGCTTCTGTATGAACGCACGTGGTGGTTGGAATAGGAGCATAGGCTCACTGATGACCGTCGTGATTTATGTAGCCATTAGGGCGTCGTCTCAAATGAATTCAGGAGCGAGCTCGGATAAGGCTACAAGCAGCCATCGGGGGAGAAACATAGGCATGGTCTAGAATAAAGCTTTAATCGATCTGTTCGCTCAGTGGTACGCACAGCACATTCGGACATCCAGAAGCTGCCCACTCTTTACCAGTTGAGGTGAGCAAGGAATTCCTCGCCTGAAATACTAATAAGTTTGCATCGACTTTAACATGCATGCCGTACGCACGTGGCATTCTCACGTATCGCCCTAGGGCCAAGGCTGCTATGGGCCGCTCGGTTTCATGCCAAGTTAGCCGTGCTTGCCATGAATGCTGCAGCAGTTTCACTATCTCATTCGTACAAGGTCAATAGACTATGCAAACGGCATCTGATTTAGTTTTCATGAAGGGCATAACCTTGTTCAGATTGAGAGTTGCATGACATGGGCTGCTCTTGCGCCACTTTCCTTGTCTTAACCTACTGATTCTCTGTTTATGCTTTCGGTCGTTATACATTCGTATGTGTGCATCTGTGTTGCCATTGTGGTGTCAATTTTGCGCGTGTACTTGTGATGCCTAATACCGTTGGGCTTGCACGCGGCCCCTCGCATGTGGCAGCGACAAGCTCTTGGTCGCCTGTCCAGCGCGGCGAATTCTTGATGGTGAGCAACGGTGATCATTCTTTATGTAGTGCTCATTCCTTAAATTATCAACGTGCTGTGCGCGTCAGCCACCATTGGCCTTGTTCTTCCAGCTTCCGTGCATGATTTTTTTTTAGCCCGCTGGTGATGCTCTCAGCTACAAATAGTTGGCATTATTCGTACCAATTCCTTCGCTGTCGGTAGAACCTTCTTTGCAATCCAGTAGCCTCGGCTGACATTCGTGGCATTGCTGGACTATGTCTCGCTTCCTTGCATGGGTAGCATCTTTGCATATTTATCCTATTTGCTCAGATCACAGCTTTTTGTCATTCCCTCCCCCCCCCACACCCCACCCTGAACGACTCCTGCTAGTGTCAATTGCAGACGTAGAGCCTTCAGCCTCGTTAGAGTTCATCCTACCTGTAACGGGGCATATTGTTGGTTGATTGGCCTTGCTTTTTCTTGGCACTAATCAGGCGTTTCTTTCTTATTGCCGTATTAACCATACAGAGATTGCAATGAAGTAGATTGTGAGGCCTCTTGGCATGTTAGGGAACCTTTGCGACTCCAGGATTCCTGGGTGTGCAGTTCCCTACAACTTGTGAGGCATGTAGATACAATTTAGGTGAACATCCATGGCCAATTTTTTTCTCGAGCACCCCTGTCTCTCTCTTGGCCCAGTATCTCACCTTCTTTGTCCTAAAACTAGGCCGGTACTCATAGATAGCCACGCAACTGCTGCGATCTCCCCCGCATCCTTACATACAAGTGAACTGAAGTCATGCAAAGTTGACAGTTGTTGGCGCGTCCAGCGCGTGGTTTCATCTCACTAACAAATTTTTGTGTGTACCGATGCGTGCTTTGCCGGATGATGTATTTTTGTCTTGCATGCAGGCAATATACCTAACACAGTCGGGCTGGGCACATCCGTCAGTCCAACATGGCGAGAGGTCACATGCGGATGCAGATTTTGTAGGCTCTGAGCCTTGGTCACATTGCCGTAGCACTCGATAGTGTCCTGTGATTGTTTCTAGAGAGTCATCCAGATATTTCAGCAATGGTGGCTTGGACAGCCCTCGTAATGGTTTCAGTGATGATGAGGATGATGACTTTGATGACGAGGACTGTTGAGCCCCGTTGTGCTTGTCGGTCAACAGATTTTTTTATATTGCATTTGTGAGATGATTGTGGGTGTCCATTTTGCACACCACCCACAGCCATGCTTGAGTGCACCGTTCCTTGTGTGTGTATCAATACAGTTGGTGTTCGTATTTGATCAGTTGTGCCATTTCATCGGGTTGTTGCATGCCATCTGAACATGTTCACTCCCCGTTGCCATTTTATCATGCCAGTGTTGTGAGCTCAGAGCAATGGATGCATGATGCAGTGTTGTGATTTAGTGTAGATATTGACGATGCCACCTTTGATCAGCATGATGGATGCTTGGCCAGCGATGGGTCGGAGGTTGACACTTGATGACCGTGATGACGATTGCCCTGAATGTTCAATATTGGTGTTTTTCTTAACATCCCAGTCGATATTTTTGCAATAAACCATGTCTCCCACGGCTCATGACATTGTGGTGCATTTTATCATGCACCTGAGAGTGTTTCCAGCTTGTTTTGTCAGTTCCTTTCAGTACCCCCCTCTGGTTTTTCAAGTTGTCACCTGCAATTAAGAACTTTCTCAGTGGCGAGTTCTTGGTGTCATCCTTTGAAAGCTTGCCCCGTACCGCTGCACGTGTTGTCTCTCCTGAGTCCTGGCATTGCCACCTTGCCGTGTCCCACCTTGGCCTTTTCCTTCTCCATCTCTGCTGCGGCATGCACGCACTTCCTTGCTGCGGATGTGCATTATGCGTGCTTTGTGATATATCACTTCCCCTGAGTGGTCGTGATTTATCACCTTATCACATTTTGTTTTTCTGTGGGTTTGTGACATTTTGTGACACTTTGACATTTTGTGATAATGACGTTATCACAAAATATGCTGGTTTTATCACGTTTGTCACGTTTTGTCACAATCATGACATGTCTCGATCACAATTTGTCACAGTTTTATCACATTTTGTCACGTTTTGTCACGTTTTATCATTTTTTTATCACAAAATGTCACAAAAGTGACATTTTGTGATAAAAAAATATCACAAAATGTCACAGACCCCTTCCTATATTATAAACACCAGTATGACACCTTTGAGATAGTGGGCCCTGTGGCAGAGGAATGGGCTAGGCTCAACCGTATCAGGGACAAGGGGGCCAAGTATGGCTTCCTAGTCACAGATAGGGCCTTAGCAGATTATTTCCTGGACCGTATGGGTCTGAGTGTGGATGGAAGGAACAGTGCCCGCATGTTTCTTAACCAGACTGATGGCTCCTTGCGTGCTCTGGAGCTTGTAATCCTCAGCATAAGGAAGCCAGATCCTGCCTGCAAGGCTATCCAGTCCCATGGCAGCAATGCCACCTCCGCTATGCAGGGCCAAGGTGATGTCCCCGGGTACCCAGCCCGTGATGGGGCAAGGCCTAACAAGCGTAAGCGCTTCAGGCGCCAGAGGCAGGGGGCTCAGGGTGCATGCAAGGGTGCAGGTTCCCAAGGAGGGGTTGGGAGCCAGCAAGCTGGTGGTCAGCAGGGTAAGGGTGGCCAGGGGCAAGGCAAGGGCCAAGCTCAAGGCAAGCAGGGTGGGCAGTCTCAGGGAGGCCAGGGAAAGCCTGGCAAGGGTGGGGCTGGGTCTGGGAAGAAGGGTGGAGCATGCTTTGTGTGTGGCAAAGAAGGTCACTGGCGTCGTGAGTGCCCTGACAGGAAGGCCAAGCCTGCTGGGGCAGGGGGCCAGTCTGGGCAGCAGTGACTAGTTACGCCATCCCCTGTAAATAGTCAATCACCCCTTGCATGGGGAAGGTGTGCTGGATGTACATAAGGATGGGGGTGTGCCCCTTGTGCAGCACCACGGGTGTAAAGATGTTGTTCTTCCACTGGATTGCAATAACAATGCTGCAGCTGAATTCCCTATTCCTCATGCAGGTGGTGGGTCTCCAGCAGGTGCTGGCCTGGAGGGCCAAGGGACCTTGCTGGAAGGGCCTGGAGCGGTCCAGGGAGCAGGGCCTGGCTTGGGGAGTCAGGATGGCCTGCAGGGAAGCCCTGGAACCTCAGGAGTGGGTCATGTGTCCCCACACACGGTTCAGACGTCTCGCCAGGTCAGTACTGAGAGAGTGCTGAGCTATGCTGAGGCTGGCCATAGGTTGCATCACATGTTTGGGCATTCTGGGCAGGCTGCAATGTTTGCTTGGAAGCTAGGTAGGGAGCCTTTGTGGGAGGCTTGCCAGGCTGCTGCTGAGAACTGTGGTTGCCAGGAGAATGCTGTTCACCCACCCCAGTCCCATGCTAGGGAGCCTGCTAGGGAGCGTGGCGACATCCAGATGGATATCCAGCATATTAGGGCCTTGTACATATTGGTGGGGGTGGACAGGTTCAGTAGATACAGGCTGATAGACGTTCTGCCTGGTATGCAGGAGCACCACTTGTTGTTGGGTATGAAGGCCCTGGTCCCAGGCTTTGGGGTGTGCAAGAGTGTGCAGGCAGACTTGCAGTTTGACTGTTTGCTCAAGCATCAGGACCAGCTGCCTTGTAAGCTGGTAGTAGTCCCCAGAGAGAGTCATGGGCAGCAAGGGGCTGTAGAGAGATCCATTCGTGAGGTGAAGACAGTGGTGCTAGCAGCAGAGACAGTGCCACTTGTGGCATCTGCCTTAGAGAGGGCAGCCTGGTGTAAGGGGATAGAAGAGCAGCTGAACCACAGGGTTAACTATTACTTTGATGGTGTGGCTGTCTCTCCCCTGGCCCTGCATGGTATAGCTTATTACCTGAAAACGTGGTGCAGGCCAGTCTTAGGAAGGCAGACAGGTTGTTTGCCCAGCTGAGACGTAAGGACAAGAACTGGAATGTGCTGAGGCCTCAGGTGGGGCTGAAGGTCAGGATGTGGAAGGAACCATCTATTCCAGGCCAGCGGGGGAAGTGGCAGGATGGGGTTGTCACTCGTGTGGAAGAAGCTAGCAGATCTTGCCTGGTGGCTTTGGAAAAGGATCCAAGGCACGTGTACAGGTTGTCCTGGGCTCATGTCAAGGAGAGAAGGCCACATGCAATCTGGCCTGCAGACGGGCCAGGCCCTCCCAGCTGGGTTGAGGAGCCAGGCCAGAGCCAGGCAGCAGCAGCTAACAATCCTCTGGTGGTGGATGATGGTCTGTCCCTGCTGGAAGATGACGAGCAGGAGGAGGCCGCTGAAGCAACTGTCACAAGGCCAGAGGGGACGGGGCAGCCACCTAAGGCCCGGGGGCCTCTCATGGCGGACGTCATCCGAGCACTCATGCGCAGCAAACATGATCCCAAGGTATCCAAGCTCACGGGGTGGGGGTCGTGCTGGGCAGCTACAATGGAGGTAGATACCAACTCGCAGGTGTCTGTCATCAGGGAAGAGGATGCTGTAGGCTTGCAGATGTCCCATCCCAGTTGCCTTGCTGTGTCTGATTTCTCAGGAAAGGTGTCCATGAAGATCCTAGGGGAAGTGAGTGTGCCTATCTTAGGGGTGCCCACCACGTTTTGTGTGGTAGAGGGCTATCAGGGGCCTGCCATACTGGGTCAGAACTTCTTGTGCATGCCAGGGGTCACTTTAACCTCTGATGAGTTGGCACTAGAAGGCAGAGGCAGCCTCCCCCTTGAAAGATATCACTATTCCCAGGGTCTTGCAGTGGCGGTGAAGGCTGTTATTAAGAGTCAGCATACTGAGGGTCCCCAAGGTCAGGAGCCCATAGCTGAGTACCTGTTGATCATCCCAACCACCTTTGATCCACGGCAGTTAGGGGTAAACAGGTACCAAATAGCTGCTCACAGTCCTATTCCCTGGCGCCAGCTAGTCGAGATGATGCAAAGCCCCAAGATGGCTAAGGCATGGACTCTTGGCTTTGTTGCTTCTGGGCATGAGTGGATAGTTTCCAACTGTGCAGAGCCTGTTAATAAGCTGCCAGAAGTTCACCAGCTGCTCAGATTGATGTTTGTCCTCAAGCTCGATCAAGGAGGTAGATGGTGTCCAGGTGCCACACGTCAGACCAGTTGTAACCGAGTATCATGGCACTGGCCAGTTGTTAGATGAGGAGCTCTATACTCCAGGGATGCTGCATGACACGTGGAGGATTCTGCTGTGTATATTTCTGTCTTTTCTGGTTAAGGGTGTGCCCTATAGCTCTGTGCTGATTGATTTCAAGAGGGCTTTTCTGAAGGGTGACCAGGACCAGGCTAGGCAGACTTGGAGAGATATCCCTCCTTTCTTTGTGACTGTACCTGCTGTATGGAGAGCAGAGATAAAGGCCAGGTACCTGAGAATTCTGAAAGGGTTGGAAGGTCTCAGGTCCAGTCCCATCATCTGGAGGAAGAGCCTAGAGAAGTTCTTGAAGAATACTTGTGGCTTTTCTGTGTCTCCAGTGGATCCCTGTTTGTTCCAAGGGTCCCACAACGGCCTCCCTGTCTTTGCCTCACTGCATGGTGATGACCTGCATCTCATAGGTCCACCAGACTGGGTTGAGGCTGTTTTGGCCAAGATCCAGAAGAAGCGGTTTGAGCTAGGTAAGATACAGCACATGGTGGAGAATGAGCCTATGGTCTTCTGTGGCATGCAGGCTACGTTGTTCCAAGCCAAGGGCTCGTGGTTCATCAAGATGGAGGGTGGTAAGGACTATCCACAGCAGATTGTAGATGCATTGCAGGAGCCCATCACGCAGGCTAGGTGTGCTGCCATCAGGGGCATGCTGGCATGGCTTGCAAGTATATGTGCCCCTGACTTGCTGGTATTGAGTCGACTTACTGATTCCCAGCTAGTTGAGGTGGGTGCTGAGAGTGTGGTGCAGGCTGTCATGATGTCTCCCCCTCTTATACTGGGTCCTGTGGATTTGTACAAGCCCCTTGACATGATCCTCTATGTGGACAGTTCTATGGACAATAGGAAGGTCACAGAGGTCAGGGGCAGGGCAGCAGCATTAGTTACCCTGGAGCAAGATCACACCTCACTTGTTACCTGGTACAGTCGGTTGCAGAACAGGGTTACACCCAGCAGTGATATTGCTGAGTGCAGGGCAATCTGTGAAGGGCTGCATACTGCTCTTTACTTGAGGGAGCTCTTCTACCAGCTATGTCAAGTGGCTTCCTGTAGGTTGCAGCTGCACACACTGGTGAGGACTGATAGCATGGGCATGGTGCAATTTGTGCACAGGCAGCTGGCCAGGAGCAGGGACCTTGACTACTTGCTGCTCAAGGAGATGTCCTACCTAGCTCACATTGAACATGTGCCTGGTGTGGACAACCCTGCAGATGCCCTCACCAAGCTGGAGGAGAAGGCGGAGCGGCAGTACCCCCTGCTCCGTGGGCTCATGGACCCCTTACACGGGCGCGGCCATAGAGACCAGGCCTTGCTTCAGCTTGGGTGTCCCCAGTGGGCTGTTTGACCAAAGTACCAAGTGGTGACTGGTGCTTACTGGTTGACAGCCGGTCCTTCAGGGTTAGGTACACCCTCCTGGACAGGAGTTGGTGTGGAATCAGTGCACTCCTACCAGCTGAGAATCATGCCTGGCCCTCCCCATGGGGTTCAGAAGAGTCGCCAGGACTTAAGTCGACGCCTTTGGCCTCAAACAGTTAGGCCATGCAAGGGCAACCCGAATGCTGGTTCTTACAGGTTGCTGTACATATGTTTTCTAGTGCTTGTTTCCAACCTGTTGCTAATAAAGAACCTGGTTGTGTGACCATGTGGCACATGGTTGCCATGCAGGGAGCCACATTCTGGGTTATATAATGCTTGAATAAAACATAAACATGTCATTCTCATGTTGTTATCATGGTTGTAATGTTTGTCTTGTGCGAAGTTCCAGGTCACCTATAAACCTGGAGGTTGGGGTGGGGTTCAATTCCCCAGCATAGTGTTACGCCGCGGATATCTACCTCCACCTCTACCTCTAATGGGCCTGATACTACCTAAACTGGTCAGGCCTCCTCTACTTAACCCTCTGGCGAAAGACGAACGTGACGGAGCTGATCTCAATGCATTAACGTAAGTGTTGCTATAATACGCCATACAACCATTTACCAAAACCCGTTTACTCCAGGAATAGAGGAAGGAAACACAACTACACTGCCGTGACCCAAGCCTAAATGTGTCAATTCACTTAACACACGCCGAGTGACCACACAAGGAGTGGAACGTGCATAAATGGTCACCAACGGTCCAACAGGCTCGGGCCGACCTGGCCCTCGCCTGCAGAACCACAGAAACACAGGCAGGTGCACAGATGCACGCCGGTCCACTACATTCTACAAAAGGATAAGGACCACTAATATAGTACGCGGCGCGGCGCCCAAAGGCACCCAATATACCACAGTACTGTTACGGGGACAATCATGTCCAGACTAGAACTGCACGTAACCTAGGAACAACCGAGGCCAAGGACCTAATTTACGTCCGTAACTACAACGAATTGTTACGCGACGTAACACCTCCCCCCCCACAAAAGGTAGGGAGCCCTCTCCCTACGCAGAGAGGAGGGAACCAGAGGGGTAGGAAAATAATCCTAACGCACCCAGCACACACCAACACAATCGATAGACCATCCCAGATACAAAGCACCAATAGTTCACACGGTCTCCACCACCACGCCGGGTGGTGTAGGGTTAGCCAGCACCAAGCCTGGTGGTAGGTTCCCCTAACTGCCTGGAACGGAGTCCTGGCCGGGGGGACGGCACTGGGCAGGACACACAGAGTAAACACATCAGCGCTAAGGACCAAGAACAGCCAACCAACTGGCCAGAATATGAGGGCGACTCTACATACCGGAGGGACAACACCCTCAGGTCGGGCCTAAGGCCCTCTATCTAGTGGCCATCCGTCTGGTAAGTGCCACGAGAGGCCAGCAGGACCTCCAGGTAGGCCTGGTAGTGAGCCACATCCTCAACATTGTCATGCCTATCTACAGTGAGGAAAACATCGGCCCACACGCCGTCAGGAAAGAGGCCCAGGAAGGCCCAGTAATACCTATGCTGCGTGAGGACGACCTGGCCACGGGCCCAGTCCAGAAAGCCACAGGCAAAGAGGCGAAGGAAAGGCTCTACCGCGATCAGGCAAAGGGCCCGCAGGAGGAGGCAATGATACCGAATCCGAGGGCGCAGACCCGTCGGGAAGAACAGGTCCACCAGGGGCTCCACGTTGGACGGCCACAACCGGATGTGCCGAATCTCGCGGGAGCGCCACCGACGAACACACTGTCGCGACCCGAATGTCTCTAGGTAGTCGCTGGCACGAGGAGGAGGGTGACCGCGGGAGTCTAGACCCTGGCCCGGGATAGGCACCGGGCGGCGGGCATCCCACTCAAGGATGGGCTGGAGGACCGTAGTGTACGCCGCACCCGGCACCGCAGGAAACTCTACTGTAAGGGCATCCGAAGCCATAATGCCCAGAGGGGGAGGGTAAGCCCACTGAAACCCACCGTAGGTGTCCAAGTCGTTGTGGCGCCTCGCCCAGCGATACAGGACGCGCCGGACCAGGATCTCACCCTCGAACACCGGATCAGCTAAAATAACCATGTCGAACGGAGGCCGATCAGTCTCAATGGGTAGGCCACGATCCCGGGGCGCCCGACACACCTGGGAGAACCCATAGGACATGGGAGAGATGGCAAGCTCAGCAGAGGCGCGCGGCAGGTCACACTGTCGGCAGGCGAGTGCGGACATACCATACCCCGGAATGGGCGCGTCACGCGACTCCGGCGTCGCGTGCACCACAGAAGGAGCCCTGTCCCGATCACCCTGGGACAACTCCCTGAGGGAATCGGCAGCGCGGGTGGCGCGAGGATCCTGACCGGTGGACCGAACAACCGCGGCCAAGACCGCGAGGCCGAAGGAGGAGGGACCGGAGCAGGGGCTGACGCAGGGGCAGGAGCCGACACCGACGCAGGGGGCACTGGTAAAACAGGAGGTCGCGCCGGACCTGAAGCCAGAGAGGGCCGTGACGGACCCACCAACGACGCAGGCGCGCCGGTCTCCGTTGCCGGTGCACCCTCAGGCCACATGTTGAAAATGGGGCCCGTAGGGACAGGCAGTCCTGCATAAGATTGACTACCATCCAGGCCCCAGTCAGGAACCGGAATCCTCTGCGGAGGACCACCCTCCCAAAGTCTGGGAAGGCCGCTAGTATCGCCAAAGAAACCCCGCGACGTCTGCGCCTGAGCGGGAGGAGGCTCGGAAGCAGCGACGGAGGGCGAGCTAACAGGGGCAGGAGACTCCCGCGTAGGCGCAGGTAGAGCGGTGACAGGCGCAGAGGCAGCAGGAGTCGCAGGAGCCGCCGGAACCACAGCGACCGCGGGCGCAGGCGGGGGCGCGGGCGAAGCCGTAGTCGCCGGGGCGACAGAAGGGGTAGGGGGCGCGGATCCAGCCGGCGTGGCCGGGACCTGCGCCTGGGCCGCAAGGAAGGCCCCAAACGCCGTGGTCAAAGACTGGATCTGAGCCTGCATAGCCGAGACCGTCGCCGAAAGAGGATCAGGCAAACCCGAAGGGGTAGGCTCCACTGCGACATCCCGGGTCGACCGAGGGGACGACGGGACCGGAGAGGGAGGGACAGACACCGAGGAGGCGGACGCAGCGCTCGAGGCAGAATAATCTGGAGTATAATGTACCTCGCTGGGGCGCCCGAAGGGGTAGGACCACTAACCGCTAGTCCCGCCGACTGATCAGCTATCTCCATGAACTCTACGGCCCGTAAAAGGTCGCAGGGGTTCTCGTCTACCTCAGCATCACCCTCAGCTGGAAGCCACGGGAACACCTCCCGTAGGCAGGTACGGCCCACAGGAGTGGAGAGGTAGGAGAACACACGGCAACACCGGAGAACCGCATCTATCTGCCCCAAGGCGGGACAGCTGGAACCACACCCCAACAAACAGTGTCCGGCATCATCGAAACCGTGCAGGACAAGCTGGTGCGGCTCATCAGGGGAAGGACCATACCACGTGACCCCGAAGAGGGCCGCCCTGACTAAGCTCGCATGTTGGGCCTGAAGGGCCGGCTGCACAACGCCACCCCGGTAACATGATCGCGACACCCAACGGCCCGGAAGGGCCTCGAAATACAGCTCAGGGTCCGGTAGGGGCAGGGACGGCAGCGGGCTCTCAGCCGGAGGGGTAGGCTCTGTCATGACGGCTGCGGAGGGGAGGGGACAACCAACCACCCGTCGACAGCAGACATAACATAAGAGAGGAGAAGGCCTACGACTAGAGCTTGTGCAGGGTTTTATATTCCTGCAGCAGGCGACTACACCCATCTAGCTCACTCTCCGTATACCAAACCTTATCTACTTCACTACGAGCATACATCCACTTCACTTTATACTGACGCTGGGTACCGCGGCCCTTTTTGATATCTCGATGGGCCACGATGCTTTCTACTTCGTCTTCTACTTCCCCAGTGTCAGGATTATGCTCTAAAGGGGCAGGCGCTAACTCCCTGCCAGCGAACGTACTAGGGTGGTACAGTTTAAGCTGGCTCCTATGGAAGGTGTTTGAATGCGTTTGCCAAGAGGTAGGGATATCGACCTTATACAAGAAATTTCCTACCCTAGACAACACATGGAAGGGTCCTAAGAAGGCAGGCCTAAGTTTGACCTTCAGTTCTGCTTCAAACTTATGAGCAAAACGGCCAACACGGGGGCCTTCTACTAATACTAGATCTCCTACTTCTATCTCAGGTGCTCGTCTATCTAAGGAGGCACGCAACCTAGCAAGGTACTTAGCCTGAGCTTTTTGATACCCTGAGATCGCGTGGTCATGAGCAGTTTTCATTCTATCTAGTAAGGACTGTACACCTTCTACAGTATCTCGGGACACATCATCCTTGTCCCGTAGAGGACTAGCTAAGAGAGAGGTAGGGGTAAGGGGCTGTCTCCCAGTATCTAAGAAGAAGGGCGTATATCCATGCGCAGCTTGGGGACAATTGTTGAGGGAGAACTCTACCAAACATAAATAATCCTCCCAATCACTACCCGAGCCATTAACATAGTGCCTAAGCGCTTCTTCTACTACTCTATTAAGACGCTCTACTAAATGAGAGGAGGAGGAGTGGTAGGCAGTACCGTAGGTAACCTTGGTACCGATGGCAGCGAAAAACTGCTGCCAAAAATCTGAGGTAAATAATTTATCCTTATCACTAATAAACTGCCTACTCAATCCATGATATCTATATACATTATTGAGGTATAGGCGTGCGCAATCACGTGCGGTGAGTTCTAAAGGACACGGCACAAGATGGCACATACGAGTAAAACGATCTATGAACACAAGGATTTGGGCATTGCCCCTATCATTCTTTCTAAAAGGTCCTACAAAATCCATCATGATAGAATCCCAAGGCATGATAGGGTCAGGCAAGGTCCTAGGTTCTGCTATCTGTCCTACATTATTGGGTTTCATTTCCTGGCAAGATTGACAAGTTCTAACATACTCATCCACATCCTTATAAAGGGAAGGCCAGTAATAAGAGCGGGCTACTAGGTCCCGTACCCGTTTACCACCCTGGTGAGCAGCTAAGTCATGCAACTCAAAGAGCAAGGAGGAGCGACAGATAGGAGGGACATACAGGCGCCATTGAGGGGGAGAATCTGCTATCTGCACATATAAAAACCCACCTACAAATTTACAAGGGTGCTTGCCTAATTGTTGGGGATGTGCAGCAATGGCAGCTAATGCTTCCGGCTCAGTGGCCGTAAATCTACTAATAAGGCGTTCAAGATCAGAGGTAGGCATCGCTACAGAAGTATCCAGAACAGGTTTAAAGAGATCTCCTACCGCCTTGCCGAAGAGAAGGGGAGGTCCTAGGGGACTACGTTTTCATAAGACTTTCCTGACCTAGTCGCTATATGGCTAAGCGGTATAGAAATTTTATTTTTCCCCTCCCCCCCCACCGAGGCCACAGGAAGGGCCTCACACGGGAGAGAGAGTCCTACGTGAGAAAGGAGATCAGGCATGCGAACAGCTGTATGAAAGAGGTAGGCATAGGAATCATCATCAGGTAGTTCACCATAAGGGGTTACACCCATAGTAGTAGGAACTAGAGTAATATTGAGAACATCAAGGTCCTCGAAGAAGGAATAGTCTGCACGACGAGAGAGTGCATCTGGTACTATGTTATCTACACCCTTGACATACTGAAGTTTAAAAGGGGAAAACTGTGCTAAAAATTCCATCCAGCGCGCTTGCCGAGGGGTAAGGTTGGGTTGGGAGAGAAGATGGGTAAGGGGACGATGATCCGTTTGGATAACTAACCTATAAGGATCTAGCTCACAGGGTTCATTCAGGCAGACATCAAATTGAGCACCTTTAAGGAAGTGCTGCCACGCGTGGCAACAATACACCACCGCTAAGAGTTCCTGCTGGTGGACGGGATAGTTACGCTCCGCAGGGAGCATTGTCCTAGAGATATATTCAATTGGCTGTAAGCCCTGACCCTGATCCTGGAGAAGGACACCACCTATAGCTACTTTACTAGCATCTGTAGCCACAACAAAGGGTTTAGTAGTATCCGGTAGGATGAGTACAGGAGGGGAAAGGAGTAGGGATTTTAGGCACTGAAAAGCAGACTGACACTCACTACTCCAAACAAAGGGGATATCCTTCTTTAATAAATGATTAATAGGGGCTGCTATAGTGGCGAAACGCGGGATAAAACGCCTATAGTAAGAAGCAATTCCTAGGAAACTACGTACACCTTTAACGTCGGTAGGAGTAGGCCATTCCTGAATTGACTTAGTTTTATCCGGGTCGGTAGCGACCCCGGCATCTGACAGAACGTGCCCTAAAAATGGGACACTCCTACCCGAACGCACTTTAGCACGGCGCGCCCACAAAGAATTTTCAGCCATTATTTCTAATACTTTCTTTAAATCACGTAGGTGCGTTTCAAAATCAGGAGAGTAAATAAGAATATCATCTAAGTAAGCTTGAGCACAAGAACGGTCATGCTCAGATAAAGAAACAGAGGAGAAGGAGGGATCCTTTAGATCAGAGGACACCTGAGGAAGATGAGAATTTCCCATAACAGGTCTAAGCACTTCATTCATTAACATTTGAAAAGAGGCAGGCGAGTTACAGAGTCCCATAGCCGCTACTCTAAACTGGTAATGACCAAAAGGGGTAGCAAAGGCGGTTTTATGGCAATCCTCAGGAGCTATCCGCAACTGCCAAAAACCATCCGCACAATCCAGTACTGTGAAACAAGTGGAACCTTTAACCTTATTAAATATATCGTCAATACGAGGTAGAGGGTATTTAGATTTCACAGTAATATCATTCAACTTCCTATAATCAGTAACTAGGCGAAACTTGCCATTTGGCTTAGGAACTAACAGGACACCAGCTGAGTAGGGGGAGTTACTAGGCTCTATCAATCCTGCTTCTAATAATGACACTAAAATCTGTTTTAGTTCCTTTAACTCGGTAGGGCCCATTCTATACATCGGAGAGTGCGTAGGAACTGCACCGTCCTTGATAACTACACGGTGTAAAACAGAACGAGGAGGAGGATAAGAAGGAGTCTTTTCTTCAAATACTTTTGAGGAATCTATCACAGCCATGTATCTTACTATTTCATTTTCAGTAAATCCTACTCCTATTGTATCCACTGTATTTACATCTATATCCACACTATTGTTAGTGATAGGTATCTGTTGTACTTCTAACTGAAGGAACATACATAATAGGTATCCATTTTGCTTTAATTCAGAACGTAATTCGTCATTTGACATTATTACTTCAGGTATAGGTCTTACAGGAGGATCAACAGGTGTAGGAGGAGTAATATCTACCAAGGATAAATTTTCCAATCTATAATGACGTTCAGGTACCCAGTAAGAGCTATCTGGAAACCAAATGACCATGGTATCATAATTAATAGTAATCTTATTATCCTGGTGCCAATCTAATCCTAGTAATACATCAGCGGTAGTGATAGGGCCTATAGTGGCCGTCAGGTTGACAGTACGTCCTTGTATAACCATGGGAAGGGACACCGTACCCGGGGAATGACTGGTGCGACCATCAGCATAATGAACAGTAACGGGTTTGGTGTGAGGGGTAGGGACTAGTCCTAAACGTCTAACTAGGGCCTCGCTCACAAAGGAGCTAGCCGCACCGCTATCTACCAACACAGAGACATTCAAGAGTTCATCAGCATGCAAGAAGGGGTCTACAACAGTGTGAGGGACGGTTAAACCACCATTCAAGAACATAAGAGGACGCACACGTAGTGGTAGGGAAGATTCAGCTCCTACA
Organism: Mesostigma viride; assembly: GCA_009746045.1. Lineage (NCBI taxonomy): Eukaryota > Viridiplantae > Streptophyta > Mesostigmatophyceae > Mesostigmatales > Mesostigmataceae > Mesostigma > Mesostigma viride. Next base: position 3,383,335 of record RPFO01000154.1, read on the forward strand.
GAGGTTATAAAAACAGGCAGCAAAAATTAATATCTGGGGTACTATCTAAGGACCTGTCCAGGTTACCCCCGGCTGACAGGCCTACTGTTCCCCCTCCCCCCCCAAATCCATAGGAACGAACCCCGAAGAAGACCCTGGCGGAAAAGCCACTGCTGGAGGGTCACGAGGGATTGAAGAGGGTGCGGGAGCCTGATTATCATAGGGGAACCCTGGGGATCCTGTCTGCACAGCATTCAGCCTACTAGGGGTAGCTGAAGGAATGCGTCCTGAAGTGGGACGAATAGGAGCACGCTGAGGGGTACGAGGAGGGCGAGCGTCGGGATGAGGGGGAGCACCCGAAAGGAACTTGGGGCACTCACGTTTAAGATGACCTACTTCCTTACAATGATAGCAGGTAATATGAGAGACATCCAGAGCTGAAAGGTCAGTCACACAGATATCTAATTCTTCTACATAGGAGTTCTCCTCCTCAGGGGTAAGGATAATATTATTAATACGGGAACGGGTAGGAAGAGAAGGGTGGAGAAGAAATCTGCTACACGTAAAGATGCTGGCGCACATGCTTGAGGGGCAGGTCAGTAAAACGGTAGGCAGAGAACTGGCGCTTGACTTCACGCAATAAGGGTCTACTGAGGCCCTGAAGGAAGCGGCACGCACTTCTGCACCCGACAGATCCCTAATTCGTACCATCTGAGCATCAAACTCTTTCATATATTCTTTGAAGGATTGGTACCCTGCTGCAAGGTGCCAAAGGCTAATCTATCCTGCCAATCTGAATCAGGAGGGACTAAATGGTTCTCTAAACGCTTAAACAATTCTGCTACAGAGTTAGGGTAGGCATGAGAGGCAAAGACTCACACTGATGAGGTTAGCAAGTCAGGAGTAATGCAGGTTGTAAGATAATGAGGAACTAATACAGCATCAGAGACGCCACCTATTATGGTTCTGCCAGACTCTGTGTTCTGGGTGAGCAACATAATAAGGTGAAAAACTGTTGAGGGGTAGACTTGACATCCAGCTTAGGAAGGTTAGCAAAGAGGGGAAGAGCAGGGGCTTAGGGGGATTAGAAGAGTCAGTTTTTCCCATAGGGCCACTATCTTCCACTGCTACATAAGCGGGATAGAAGGAAGGATAGGAAAAGTCTTGGGTAGGGGTCTAGAGGGGCCACCGTTTCAGGATGGTGCCCATAGAGAAGGGGACAGTATATTGCTCACGAAGAGAGGAATAGGCAAAATGATCATAATTTCTATCATCTAGGGCATGGTACTGAAATCATATTAACTTCTAAATCAGCCACACGGGTAGGAACCTGGGCTGCCTCATAGGCCGTCTCAGGGTAGGACCAGGAAGCAGGTGGGAAAAGGGAACTGCACTAGGGCGCCCAGAAGGACCGACAGGGGCAGAGGCACGACCCGTGTTAATAGCAGGCATGAAGGCACAGGGTGGGAAGGAGGCCTAAAGCATTGTTAGTTGTGAGGACCTGCTGGAGGGTGAGCCAAGGTTGCAGGAGGGGCAGGGGCCTGGTTCAGGAAGAAGGTTCATCACTAAATCTGACTTGCAAATACGTTGTTCATAGGTAGGTGGGGTAATGAGGGACGACGGCGACCACCAGCAGCAGGAGAAGGAGGTGAGGTACGAGATACCTTGAGGAGTGAGATGGTGTACCGTTTCAAGTGAGTCCCGTCGGTTACCACGAGTTTGTTGTTAATGTTATTAGTAGTATATTATTATTATTATTTAGTAGGAGTATTGGTAGGTATAGGCGACAGGTTACCACCCATTGGATCCATTTTTGTTTAAGTAAATGATCAAAAATCTAACTGAAAGCAGCAAGGATAAAGGACAAGGCCTAATATAAGGCAAGGAAAGAAAAGGAAAAGATTTTAATGGTTTAAAGAAAGGAACAATTTAAATCAGTCCTTTTTAACAACAGTAATGGATAGGGAACCGAATTCCAAGGTGAGAGGAGTATCTAAGCTAGATGAGGATGCAGCCCTCTTAGGGGGAGACGAAGGAGGGGTAGCAAAATCTAGAGCTTCTACAGGAGGGCGACCATGAGGAGTAGAACGTACGTGTAGGCCTAGATCTGATACGCTATGGTCTATAAGGAATTGTTGAGCTTCCTCGAAGGTAACAAATTTCTTATACCTAATTACATTATATGTACGGTTTTGCACTATCTTCCTAGCATCTGACCAAGAGAGGAAAATGGCTGACCATTGAGGGGTAATAACTACGTAATACTTAGCTAAACTATTATCACTAGATGAATGGGAAGGCGCAGTAAAAACACGACGTTGACTCATGATAACTCACCTGGCGTGTCTTGTGATGTCAAGCTAGACGAGGTAGGGGTAGGCGACTTAGCTTGACGATCTGGATCACCGAAAGAAGAAGGAGGGCGGGAGTTTCCAGCTCTCGTCCTAAGTCAGCGGCCGGATATCCCAGCGCTCGTCCTAACACAGCGCCCCGTAACTCTGCGGGTGCGGCCGTCTAATAAAGCAGCAGCACAAGGAAAAAGGTGTAGGTACGGCGACGCTAATCGTCTCCGAACAGTAATACTCCCCGATCTAAGGCAGGAAACAACCGTAAGCAGGAAAACAAGGCGAAGGACAGGCTAACTACGAAAGGATTTATCCGCTGTGAGCAGGTCTAGCTTCTAGGTAAAGCGTGTCCCGAAACGGGCAGCACGACGCTCCTAGCTTGAAGGCGACCCGCCCATTACCTATCAAGGAAGTGTCGACTTCTTGTTCCTGGACGCGGAAGGGGTCTTGAAAAGGTGTATGTGGCAAGGGATAGTCGTCTCGTTCACTACCTACTGAAGTTCCTCCGGAACCATTGTTACGCCGCGGATATCTACCTCCACCTCTACCTCTAATGGGCCTGATACTACCTAAACTGGTCAGGCCTCCTCTACTTAACCCTCTGGCGAAAGACGAACGTGACGGAGCTGATCTCAATGCATTAACGTAAGTGTTGCTATAATACGCCATACAACCATTTACCAAAACCCGTTTACTCCAGGAATAGAGGAAGGAAACACAACTACACTGCCGTGACCCAAGCCTAAATGTGTCAATTCACTTAACACACGCCGAGTGACCACACAAGGAGTGGAACGTGCATAAATGGTCACCAACGGTCCAACAGGCTCGGGCCGACCTGGCCCTCGCCTGCAGAACCACAGAAACACAGGCAGGTGCACAGATGCACGCCGGTCCACTACATTCTACAAAAGGATAAGGACCACTAATATAGTACGCGGCGCGGCGCCCAAAGGCACCCAATATACCACAGTACTGTTACGGGGACAATCATGTCCAGACTAGAACTGCACGTAACCTAGGAACAACCGAGGCCAAGGACCTAATTTACGTCCGTAACTACAACGAATTGTTACGCGACGTAACACATAGCCACAGCCTGGCATGAGTGATTCCTGGGCTTAACACCCAGTGATGACATGGGCTCCCCAATAAGGCAGCATTTGCATGGGTGCTACCTAAGTCTCTTTGAGCATAAAAGGGAAAGCTTGGCCAAGGCGGGCGCCATAAGAACGGGCGCCTGTGATAACTGTGAAAAATCAGGAACTCACAATAATACGTTCTTGGCATCCTTTAATCCCAGCCATTGGACTAGGTAATGTGCCTTGACTTTAATCTAGCACCAAGTTCCCAAGGAAAGGTTGGGAGCTGACCAAGGGGTCAGGGGATAACCTGGGGTGACCTCTGATTCACTGGTCAGTACACCTAGCCTGGTCCAAGGGCAGATATGTTGTTTCCCAAAGGAGGCAGGACCCTGGGCCAGTTAGTCTCCATGCTTTGCTGTAGACTAAGTCTCAAAGGCATTGTGAATACAACGTATGAATAAGCCTTGTAAACCTACGTTGGTATGTGAATATAAATACCACGTGGGCTATGCAGATAGGAATGCTAGTCGAGTCGCATACGTTTCCCTAGATAGGTACTTTGGGTACTGGGGTACGTGACAGATGTCAGTACCCAGTATACGTAGTGTCCTGTCATTGGACGGTAATAGAGTATCCTAGATAGGGACCGTACTGCAGCGTGCATTGATCTGTGATCACACGATGCAGTGACTAGACTGCGACCTGTCATCGTGCGGCCTCGGGCCAACGGTCTGCACCCAACGGTCACTGGCGGCGCAGCCAGTGAGAGGAACGTTGATAAAGGGTAAACCTATTTTCTAATGAACCAAGCAATTCATTGCTCTCAGCACTCTGTGTTCTCAAGCATTGTACCAAGTCGGTCGTTCGTATTCTAACTTGAATTTTATCTGCTACCAATGGCTATCAACAACAAGAATGTCGCAAAGAAACTGGACTTCAACGATGGTGATGACGGGCAGGATCGGCGGATGCCCAAAGACAACAACAAGAAGCCGGCTGGGGATGCGGCTATCTCTAAGAAAAAGAAGAAAAACAAAAAGAACACCAATGTCTGCCAGGAGGAGGGGACGGCGGCCGCAAGGCCGACCGACCTACCCCCCTCCCCTGAGAAGCCGGAGGACGAGATGGCTCCCCCTCGGGGGACCGGCTTACCCTCGACTCCGGCGGCTGCAACAGCCGAAACCACGGCTGGCGCAGCCATGGCTGCGGAGCCCTCGGCGGTCAACCCCACTGAGGCTCCCCAGTTCGGCCCCCCGTTGCCGACTATTCGGGAGCTCATGCCCCGTCAGACGGCTTCTGTGGCGCCGGACGGGGCGATCACGTTTCGCCCCGCCACGTCTGATCTTCGTGTTCCCTTCGCTCAGGGGCACAATCACATCGAGCTTCAGCTTGGGCGACCTTCTTCCCTTCTTCGAAAGAAGAAGGAGATGGAAAGCATAAAGCTCGCGCGGGTGGTGCGTAGACCCGTTGAGACCATCGGAGGACAACAAATGTCCGATGATGAGGTCTCAGATACTGCCAGTCTTCCCGACGCGGGGAGACTGAGATAACTCTCACCCCAGCGCTCCTGGCGGTGGAGCAGGCCGCGCTGGTGGCCAACGAAGAACGCCGAGCGAGGCAGCGAGACCGGGAGGTCCGTCGCGAGACGGCCTTTCGGCTCGCCGCCAAGCGGCAGGAATACGAGGAGGAGGCCGCCCGTCGCCTGGCAACCCACCAGGCGATGGCGGCGGCGTACCGCGAGGCAACGCAGCGGCTACGCGACCTTCTCACCAATGCTGATTATCCGATGGAATACTCGGATGGTCAAGACCTGGCCGAGCTTGCTCGGTCAGCCCATTTTAAAGCTATGTCCTCCCTAACCCAAGCCAGGGTAACGGAGGCCATATTGGCTAAGCATGGGGTGGTAGCTGAAGCTGCCCCCCCGCTGGAAACCACCAAGGGACCCTCTCCTCCCCAACCCTTGCAGTACAAGGAGGGCCTGCTGGCCCTGGGCCCGAGGAAGGGAAAGAGCACGGACTGCCCTGTCCGGGATGCTCTGATAATGGGAGACCCCCTCCCTGACATTCCTACGGATGAGGCGGCCTTTCAGGCTGCCCTCAAAGAACATGAGGTTCGCAAGGAGATGAAAAGGCTCCTCAAGGAGGAGGCAGCGAGGAGAGCGGCGGCAGACACCCCTGCCCGCCCCTCCACCGCTGGGGCTGGACCTAGCGGGGTCACCCGGACCCCCCCGGCCTCCCCCCGGGCCTCCACGGCCCCCCCTCCCCCTCCCCCACCACCCCAGGTTCGCCCTGTGGGTTGGGGCCCCCTCCCCACCCAGGGGGGGTGGCCAGGACCCCAGGAGGCCCTGGGGGGAGGTCCAGAGGTGCCCAGGGCACCCACCCAACCCATGCTGAGGCCCCCCAAAGGGCGGGGGATATACAAGAACAGCTAGCCATTCTACAGGCTCAGCTGGCCTCTTTGGAAGACCAGCAGTTAACAGCTAACCAGCTGCAAACTGTCGAGGGCCTGCGCGCCCTGATGTCCCGGTATGAGCGGGGGACCATCAACCTGGACCCCGCCCGCCTCCAGCAGGCAACGGACGTCTTCTTGAGGGCCAACCCCCCTCCCACAGGTGTGTATAACCCTCATAAAAAGGAATCCAAAATCAATATTGCTGGTTTGCCTGAGGGTCACACCAATGATTGAACAAGCCAAACAATTTGTCTTTGCTCTGGAGTATGGGATGGAAGGCCTAAACCTTAGGCATCAGTTTAAGGGGTCCGGACGGACCGGAATTATTTCGCGCCAAAAAATTCGCGCCGGTACCCGTCACGTGAAATTGTGGTGCACGATGCGCGTAACCCTTGCGCCAAGTTGGCCATGGCGACGTGCGTTAGGTAATAAATGCAGTAATATGGCAATAAGACCGCAGAAAATTATGCAGATGCGTCAAATCAAAGTTTCATCATGATCTTGCGTAGCCGAAGATGTATTATTGACGAGATCGATGCCATTTTTCATCCGCGTTTGCGAGGGGGTCTGGCCCGGAAATCTTGCCGCAACGAATAAGCAGCAATACATGCCTACAGCGATAATTACAAAGGTTCTTAGTCCCTAGCGATGCAGAAAGCAACGTTCATTAACGGGGAGATTGAAAATGTTAAAGAACCTTTTATTTTATTACTTTTCCTCGTCATTTTCGGAAAGAAAACGCCAGGTCCTGCTTTATGCGCTGTCAACCCGTCCATGTGTGGCTGGCATTTCTTGCGCGCCTTGTCAGGAAAGATAGCATGCCATTCACTAGGAACTCAGATTCTGAGAATTTTCTCAAAACCCTCAATTTTCTCACCCTTTGTGAGAATTTTTTGAGAAAATTGAGAAAAATCTCAATTTTTTTCCGCAAACGCTAGGCAACAAATCTCACCAGGGTGAGATTTTGGTGAGAAAAAGGGGGTTTTGGTGAGATTGGGGTGAGAAAAAACCCTAAAGTGAGAAAAAAGGTGAGAATGGGTGAGAAAAAGTGAGAAAAAGTGAGAAAATTGAGAAAATTGAGAAGTTTCTCACCAACACGAGAAAAATCACTAACACGAGAAAAATCACAAGTCAACGTGCTGAGAAATTTCTCACCAAGAGTGTAACACGAGAAAAATCATGAGCTTTATTTCATTAAGTCCTTAACGTGAAAAAAAAACTCAACACCACTTTGATATGCATTATAGGGTGCACAAAGGTGCAATATAGGGTTGTCATACAATATAAAACAGCACATCATTCCATAAACAATGCTGTCATTGAATTGAATTGAATTGTAACATAACTCCGTTGGGAGTATATGTAGCACATAGCCCAGAGAAGGGGCATATGGCCTATCATACATTCTAAGCTACTTCCTGCAAGGGTGGGAATGTAAACAACACTTGCTCTAGGTGCACCAGGGGCACCTACACCCTCATGATCTTCACACTATGCCCAGCTAAGGGGGAGTATGTCATGTGGGGGAAGATCAACATGGCTATACAAGAGCTAGGGCATGGCTTCTCAGCAGGGCCACTACAAGGCCACTGTCTATCTATTCTACTGCTGCTGTATTCCCCTAGGCTGGGGCTGCCGGAGTCGCTGGGGCCGCGGTGGTTGAGGGGGTCGCGTGCCAGGGCTTGTGGCCGACGTAGATGTCCGCCCCCTTCCAGTACACCGGCTGGCCCGCCTTGGTCTGCCGGAGCTGGAGGTAGGTCGGCCATAGCTCCCGTCGCCGTTGTTGCTGCGCCAGGGTCAAGTCGTCGTCCACGGTGAAGGGAGTGTTCTCGAGCCGCTTGCGGCGTCTGAGGAACGAAACCTTGTCCGCTGGGCTCTTAAAGATGAGAAGAAGCGGAGGCGCCCCTGCCTTACCCCGCGCGCGGGGGAGGCAGTGGGCGGTCAGCTTAATCTCACCAAGGAGGCCCATGCGTGCAAGGATTTTGCTCTCAAACGCACGTGCAAGCTTCTCGGAATTCTCACCTTCCACCAGGTCGAAGTTCTTGAGGATGGCGTTTAGGCTGCGCTTGGAGGGCTCGGCCTCCTCGCGGAGGTCAAGCGTCTGCCGCTGGAGCTGGGCTGCGACGGCGGAGGTGGTGGAGGTGGTATGTTGCTTAAGCATGTCCGCCCAGGTGGTGATGGGAGGAGCATCGCCGGCCAGGCCAGCCGGGGCTGGCTTGGCGGCAATGTCCTTCACCGCCTGGGCGGTGAGGCCTGCGGTGCTCTGCAGAACCTCGATAGCGATGGCGTTGTCCTTAAGACGCTGGTCGATGTCACGGAGCTGGGCGGTGATGGCGTCGGAGGTGGAGGTGGTGGCGGTGGAGGAGGCGAGGAGGGTGGAGGTGGCGGTGGAGATGGTGGAGGTGGCGGTGGAAGGAGGGGAAGCTCGGCAGTCAGCGTGCCGCCGATGGCCGCCACATCTGCAGCAATGGGGTCCACGTGCTCCTCGAGGGCCTCCTTAAGGAGTGAGCGGATGGAGGATTCGGTTAAGGTGGTGGTGAGAGGCTTGGGGGGCCAAAGCTCCCCGATGGAGCGTCCAAGGAGGGAAAAGAGAGCGACTTGCTGGAGGTAGGGGCGGTGGAGGCTGGGAATGGTGTCGAAACAGGAGATACGAATCCAGCGAGGGTCAAAGAGGCGACCTTGGTTGAAGAGCTGCTTGCATAGTGCAAGAAGCGAGGCGTGCGTTCCATGAAACACGCAGACCAGGATGCGTTCCGTGGTAAGCGTGTCAAGGAAGCCGGGCTGGCTGGCTTCGGCGACAAAGTCGGCCGCTATCCAACTCGAAGACTAAAAAAGTAACATGCATTAATGGCCCGCATGCATAAAGGGCCTGAATTCTGATGCGGGCCCAACGGCAGCACCGCCAAAGCAGATAAGGGCCCGCAGTCTGATGCGGGCCCCACGGCACCACCGCCATAGCAGAGCTCGAAGGTCGTGGTGCGCGTGAAACGTACGTATGCCCTTTGTCGGTAGGTGCCGTTGGGGTCAAATTGGGTGCCGCCAAAATCGGGCCGACGCGTCAATAGACTGAGGCCGTCGATGAGAGCCATCATGCGGCTTGGGGAACTTCAGCTAAGTTAACTTAACGCAAACCACTGGTCGCCCGCGTCGGGAACCGGCCCAACGGCTCTCCCGCAACAGAAAATTACGCGGCATACTGCATAAGTCGTCGGATTGTTACATTTCGACGGTCAAGATTTCATGATGAGGTTTGCGTTCAATTTGCCGCAGTTTGCCGCCCAGAGAAAGTAGTTGTTGGACTCGTTGCCCACGATGAAACACAATCAAGCAAGCCGTTTCCGGCCCCACCGTGTAGGTCATGTAGTCGCTCTTCACGTCAGCCAGCCGTAATTTCAATGCACAAGGCTACACATTTCCATCTCCATTCATATTCATAATCCTGCACGACTCGAAAACGCGGACAAGATAACGGCAGGCTCGAGCTACCATGGTCCGGATTCTCCCGATTTCTGGCCTGCGCTGGTTGTCTCCTTGATATTGGCAACTCTCTCCGGTAAGAGATTTTCCGCAGTTTGGCTGTTTCGAAACGTTAATTAAGTGAGATGCCTTCGGATCAGGAGACTCACACAGCCGCGAAATCATGCCAAAGGTCATATGTTCGATCCCTTGCTGGTAGCTTCTGAGCTTTCTTATTTTCTGTGTTCCGCGGAATCTCAGATTTGGGCCGCCAGCGTTTTCACGTTTGTTGCTTTCTGATCCGACGACAACGTTGTGCCTCGCTCGTGTGACATCTGGCGCATGGTGTGATTCATGTGTATGGTGCTGCCTTGCCACATGGGGCTGCTTTGCCATAAGAGTGAGTGTTGGGTTCTACACATTTGCTGCATGGACCGTTAGGTGGTGGTGAGCTCTTCCTTGTAGAATGGTGATGTCTATGTCAAGGATCTGATTTCTTTTGCTCTTGCGTATATTGTGTCGGTTTGCTTTATTTCTTGCAGGGACCACGAGAGTAAAATGCAAGCGGTTCCACTTTCAAGTCAGCATGTGACGCCCTGTCGACCGGCCCGCTTTGTTAGCTAGCTACCATATAGTATTTGATGATAGGCATTGAATGCGGAAGATGTCATAACGCCATAACAGACTGTGTTGAACAGGCATTGAATGCCGAAGATGTCATAACGCCATAACAGACTGTGTTGAACAGGCATATTTGAATGCCGAAGATGTACATAACGCCATAACAGTGTTGAATAGTTGAATCAACGGGTTCTTGCAGCTGTAAACATTAAAATTATTCAAACATTTAATGAAAAAATCATTATTGTTCGTGCTGTTTTGAACAGCGGTTGTTACTGGCACTGCATGCATGTGTCTGCTGCCAGCATATTGCATTATGGGTGTGTTTTTCAGCGCTGTGTTTTCTCACTTTTCTCACGTCCTGTTTTTCTCACTTTTCTCACGTCCTGATTTTCTCACTTTTCTCACGTTTCACACCTCCCGTTTTTCTCACTTATCTCACGTCCTGTTTTTTGAGATTTTTCTCACGTTTTTCCCCTTTTTTCACCTTTTTGGGTCAATCTCACCCGGGTGAGAAACGTGTTTTCTCACCCATTCTCACCCCATTCTCACCCTTTTTTCTCACCTTTCTCACCCATTCTCACCCATTTCTCACCCTTTTTCTCACCTTTCTCACCCTTTTTCTCACCATTTCTCACCCATTCTCAAAGCCGAGTTCCTAGTGTTGTACGTCTATTATCCAGTGGTTACCCCCGAAGTCTATTGCGTTTAGAAATCCCTTTATTCTAAGCTTTCAGCACGGTTTCCTGGAAGGGTGCGTTGTTTTGTTCGCCGCTTGCTGCATGCACGTCTCTAGTTTTCCGGCAGCTTTCAACCGATTCGCTTACGTTATGCGTGGCAAGCTCTGAAATCCTGTCTAGGATTGGGTAATATCAAGGTAAGCTGCTACGTTAATGTAATGATATATGGAAGGATTTGGATGGCAGAGTGCTTATATTGCATATTCAACACGTACCCCGGCATGCCTCGAGGGCGGCATGCAACAAGCTGGCGAGCATATGAACCGTGCGTCTCAACGTGCTGGGAAACAAGGTGGCTATACTTCTCTTGCTGGCCATGCTTTGTATATGTGTAAGCTATGCTTACGTGTGTGTTCTCTTTAGATTTGTGGATCACAGCCACTATGCATCACAATCAATGTGCTCTCAAGGATGCTAGCCATGCTTATGAGGATGGCTGCAAGCCATTTCTCTTATGGCTTTGCTGTATTTCGTGTTTGCGCTTACAGTTCTGTTTTGTTGGTTGGTTTTTGAACGGGGTGATGTGAACCTGCAGGGTTAGAACATTGTGTTATTATTGCTGGTTGATTGAGGCATCATCCTCTACTCTAAGTCAGCATAGCACGTGTATATGAGCATGCTGTTTATGCACCTTATTGTTGAGCATGGTTTACAACCATGGTGAGGTGTGGGGTGTGGCTAGCATGTACGAGTCACCCATCTAATCCCACATGTTTCTGTTGCTATTGAACGTTGCTTGGGCCTCTAAACATTTCTGTTATTACCAATGAAGATTGCCAACTATGCTACCATAGTGTGGTGCTGCATGCTATGAATGACCTCTCTAGTACTCAAGGCTCATGCTCAGCTTGATCCTGCATTTGGTGGCTGTTTGTATAACTCAATTGGCGGCCGTCTATGTTAGGATTCTGATGATTTGTGGTGGGCAGGTGATGAAAAGGGTTATGTTTGAGCTCATGCCAGTCTATACTAGGGTTGAGGGGTGGCAGTTGAGGACACTAGTTTATGCCATCAGTCTAGCTCAGAATGACCTGAATTTTGATTCCAAGATAGTTTGTATGATAAATAACTTGCTGGCACCTTGTTTGCCCCACTTGGTGGTGGGCAAGGTTGTGATTGGTGCAGCCATTTGGCATAAAACCGTATTTTCGTGCATTTTTTTTTTTCATACAAAAGTGATGTTTGTTCACATACGTGGTCAGAATGAGCTGAAAATTGGTCCCATTGATATTCCCACCCTGTGGAAGTTATCTATATCTCCCTGGGCCCAACCCATGCGTATTTGATTTGATTTTTTTTTTTAGTCACAAAAAAGACGTATTTTTCGGTAAACTGCCAAAGTATGCCCAGACGTGCGATTTTGGTGCTGCAAATTAGCTCCATTCCTTGGTCTGGGTGGGGATTTGACTGGAATATGGTGTTTGGTACACAAGTGTGGGGGGGTTGTCCTAGGCAATCCGTGCTTTTAGGGGGTGTGCGCGCCAAAAAAAGCTCCCTGCACATGTATTGTGATGGGCCTTGAACTCAAAAAGTAGCCAGATGCATGCCCAAGGGTCATATTTAGGGCCCCCCATCATAATTTGCATTGCCAGCATGGGTATTGAGTGCAAAACATGTGTATTCAATTTGGGGGGGGGGCAGGTCCGTCCGGACCCCTTAAGGCTCTCAGGGCCTCATCCACCTTTCACCAATCATCTCCTGCAATTATAGAGCATTGATTCAAACCTATCAGGAACGCACCCTGACACCTGAAGCAGCCATTGAACAGTGGCCTACCTTTATCACTGATCTGAAACAGCTAGTGCTTACCAATAACCACATGGAAGCAGTAGAACGTTTCAACTGGCTTGCTGCATATAAGGTGAACAAGAATAACCTCTCTGGGGATGCAAAAACATACAGGGTAATGATAGAGAAAGACCTTGAGCTTCTCAAGCTTCAACCAAGGTATCTCATCCACACCTGGCTAACAAAAGCTAATTTGCAACCCTCTGTCCTGGCTACCCTGCTTACAGGCCTCAAGTCCCTCTGGGATAACTTCAGAGCTGCCATGCTCTATATCGAGGAGGCAGTGGACCCCCTGGGTACTGGCAACCCCCAGGCCCAGGACCCCAAGGTCCAGGGTGTCCAAGGCCACAAGCGCAAGGTTGGGGCCAGCCAGGGGGGGGCACCCAAGACCCACAAAGTCCTCCCACCAAGGGGGCAGTGGCTCTCAGGGGCGTGGCAACACGTGGCACCGTGTGCCCCTGCATGGCAACCCCAACAACAACAACAACAACAACAATAACAACAACAGGTCCCAGCAGGGCACTAACAACAACAGGTCCCAGCAGGGCCACAACAACAACAACAACAGGTCCCATCAGGGCCATAACCACAACAACAATCGGTCCCAGCAGGGCAACAATAAAAATAACAACAACAACCAACCTGGAAACCCTGGCATACGGTGCCTGAGGTGCTTCCAGAGGGGGCATGACAGGAATCACTGCCCCAACAACGACTCCCTGGACACAAACGTGGATCTCTGCCCGGGTTGCTGGCACGCACGTCATCCCCTGGGACCTCCAGGCAGCCGGTGCAACAGGACTCGCTACCAAAAACAATGTGAGTTCTCTCACCTTGCTTACTCTGAGGATGATGATCTCATTACCATTGGGGATGGCAGCCAGGGCATAATTGATTTTGAGGCAGCAACCTTACTGTCCTCCCAACACCCTGTCCTGGAACCTTACATAAAAGCACTAACCCCTACTGTTGACAACTCCATAGATATCAAGGAGCTTGCTCATCAGCTGCACCTAGCCATGGGTCATGAAACAGTGGCTGAGGAACTGGCCAAACGGCTGGGGGGTAGTAGCATGGGAAAACCACTCAGGAATGCAGTAAAACTGGCTAGACAACACTGTCAAGAATGTCAGTTCAATAGCCCCAAACCTCAAAAATGGCATACTGCAACTCCTTCCACCACTAGGGGCATGATAGTGGGGGATGTGATGCACATCAACAAAGATGTCCAACCCTACCTGATCCTAAAAGATTCATGGTCCAGGTTCACAGTAATGGAACCCCTACCTGGCATGTCTGCAGGGCAGCTACGTGTTGCACTCATGATTGCTTTACCCAGATTCTACCCAGTTGACAGAATTTTGCTTGATCAACAATTTTCTTGTCTGACTGACCTGGAAGGGTGTGAAGCAATAGAGATTGCTGGGCTGGAAGATCATGAGGGTCAGGGGGTCATTGAAAGAACCATCAGATCTGTCAAAACCCTACTAGCCAAAAATCCTTCCAAGGATGCTACTTCAGGGGTATACTGTGACAGGGCACTCTGGTGTCATGAAATGTGCACAACCCTAAACATGAGACCTGTATTGCATGCCAAGTGGGGTGAAATAATCCCAGCAGGCCTGCAGGCAGGCGTATATCCCCCAGAGGTGATAGCACTGTACAATGACTGCACGTGCACAAACCTCAGCAAAACTGGCAGAAAAAGATAAAACCCATCCCAGGCCAGTATTCCAAAAAGGTGATCAAGTTCTCTATTACAAGGAAAACAGCTTTGGTAAGGTTGGAACTTGGCTAGGTCCAGTTACCATCCGTGGATTTACCAAAAAGAGCAAGACCGTGGAGGTCAAGCACAATATCAATGGGAAGCGTCACAGGGTGAGCTGTCATAGAATTAAGAAGTATTATTCTCCCATGGGCCGGGCCCACTTCAAATGTTCCGAAAAGTGTGACACTTTTGGTCGTTTTTTTTACTTTTTCGACGATCGTCACTCTGCAGAGTGATTCGTCGTGCGAAATCGTGCGAAATTGTGCGAAATTTGCTGAAATCGTGTGAAATTTGCTGAAATCGTGCGAATTTGTGCGAAATTTGCTGAAATTGTGCGAAATTTCATGTGAAAAATGTCGACGGTAAAAAATTTTGATGTGCACAACGTGTGTGAATTCATGCGAAATTTTGTCAAACGTCACTCCCCAAAACGACCCTTGGTTGAAATCCATGCGAAATTGTGCGAAATCATGCAAAATTGTGCGAAATCGTGCGAAATCGTGCGAAAATGTGTGAAAATTTTGCGAAAATCACGCGAAAATCACGCGAACTCGTGCGAAATTTTATTTTTTTTTTGCGAAAAACGACCAAAAGTGTCACACACTTGGCTTGGACGGCGGAACATTTGAAGTGGGCCCGGCCCATGGCAGACGTGCCTGGGGAAGAGTCTTTAAGCATGGACTCACTACTTCTATCTGGCAACGCCAGCATGCCCAGCAGTAGCCCTGAGCCACCAATTACTGCTGTTGACAGCACCACAGCACCCTCTGTGAACCCTTCCACCCTCAGTGAAGCCAGGCCCACTTCACAACCTGGGGATTGCTTAACCAGGCACGAGGTAGCTGGGTTGGAAGCATTAGCTCAGCCCCAAGGCACGAACCTGTCTGCCAAACCTCCCGCTCTGAGGTCCAAATTGGCAGTCGCCTTGCAAGCACTACACAGGTCACATAAGCAACAAGCTGCTGTGGCCGAAGGGCTGGCAAAAGTCTCAGCTGTGTGCACTAGTCAGGACCCCTGGACCCTGGCAATAGACACTCAGGCACAGGTCAGTGTGATCAGTGCACAAGCCATCCCTGGTCTTGAGATTGCACCTTCATTTTGGGCACGGGTGCAGGATTTCTCAGGCCAAAGCTCACTGGATGTAGTGGGACAAGTGATGCTCCCTATACTTGGTATTCAGACACCCTTCCAGGTGGTGGAGGGGTACTCTGGTAACACCTTGTTGGGGGAACCTTTTGTATCCTATCCTGGGGTGCTTATCTCAGCTAATGAGCTCAGTGTCACAGGGGTGGGTGCAGTTCCTCTGGACCACTTTAAAATCCCTCTCTCCAGTATTGTCCCTGGTATGGATGCTGTCATCAAGGCAGTCAACACTCAGTATGCACCAGGGGAGATCCCTGATCTGGACAAGTTAGTGCACAGCCAGTTCCTCCATCCCTCAGCCTTTGGGCTGGGTAAGTGGGACATAGCCATGCACTCACCCCACCAAATCTCCCACGTCATACAAGAATGCAAAACACAAAAAGGGTTTACCAAGTGGCTGATGGCCATTGTCCACCAAGCCAGGCAGGAATGGGTCCTGCCCAACCCCAAAAACCCTCAATACAAACCTCCTGTCACCCCTTCATGGGACGTGCCAGAGGGAGCCAAAAAGCTCAGATTAAAATTTGTTCTCAAACAAAAACCACAAAAAGTGGGCTCCCCAATCTTCCATGCCAGACCATGTGTCACAGAATTAAAGGGGACATCCACACTGCCAAAAGGGGAAACTACACACCTGGGCTGCAACAAACCTCACTCAGGATCATGCTCTCCCTATTCCTCCACAACCTCAATGCAGGCCAAGACTATGTCTGCAAAGCCACTGATATTAAAAGGGCCTTCCTCAGGGGGGACCCAGAAAAGGCTGAATCTGTGTGGAAAGGGAAGGTGTACGTGGTAGACACCCCAGCTGTGTGGAAACCTTACATTGATGAGCCCCACCTTATCATCAACATTGGGGTGGAAGGGCTTGTCAGTGCCCCAAAAATTTTCAGAGACTCAGCAGAGGAAGTATTCAAAAAGCTCAAGGCCACGTATGATGACCTGGACCCATGCTTTTTTGTTGTACCCACCCCCTCTGGACTGCTGTTCTTTGTGTGGCATGGAGATGACCAACTCATTTGTGGGCCTAGAGCTGAGGTGGAAAAATTTATTCAGCAGGTCCAGGAATCATATGAGATTGGCAAACAGGTGGAATTGAGCACAACCCCCATCCAGTTCTGTGGCATCATGTTGCAGCTGCACAGGCAGCCAGATCAATGGGTCTGCTCTCTCTCTCCTCCTGCAGAATATATTCAAGATTGTCTAGATCTGCTGCATCACACCTGCCTCCCCTTACACATGTGTGCCACTGTTCAGGGCAAACTGGGGTGGTGGTCAGCCATCTGTGGGGCTCCCTTAGCTGTCATCAGCAGGGTCACCCATGATGTTCTAGTCAAGATAAAATGCAGTCACATCAGGAAGTTGATCCATGACTGCCCCCCCTCATCCTCCATGGCCTGAATCTGATGGAAGACATCCACATCCACAGTGTCATGGACAGCTCCATGGAGAGCAGAACAATCAATCAGATGGGGGCACGGGAATCAGGGCTGTTTTTTCTCACCAACAGGTCAGATTACATGTCCCTCACTTCCTGGTACAGCAGGCTACACCGCAGAAAACCTGGCAGCAGCAACTCAGCTGAATGTCGTGCTGTGGTGTCTGCTGCATTGCATGCTCGTTCCCTGCAGCACATGCTCACCTGGCTACAAACCCAGGCAGGCAGCACATGCAATGTCATCTCACATCTCTATACTGACAGCTACTCTGTGATCAGTTTTCTAACCAAGAAATCTGTTTCTGCTGCTGTCCACACTGACTTGGATTGGGTGATCCTCAAACAGGAGGCCACTTACTTTTCCAGCTGGACTCATGTGGATGATGAGGACAACCCTGGCAGCAGACGCTCTAACGAAGCTGCGGGATGCTGCTCAGTGGCCAACAGTACCAGCTCCTCTTTCAGAACATGAACCCCTATGATATCAGAGTCAGTGTTTGAATAAATGACTGGCCATAGCTCAGTACACAACCACCACACCCCCTTACCACAGCGATAGCTGCTGGGCGCCATAAAATTCAACACATTCGTTGTGGGGTGTGAGTGCTGGCTAGGTCAGATTTGTATCCATTTGCAGCTTGAGGACACAAGCTTTGTATCCACTTACTTAATGTGTGCTCCAATAACTGGCCAAACCAGCCAGCTGTGTACACCTTATTTAATGTGCAATATAACACCTGGCCAGAACAGCCAGCTGTAACCAACCTGGCTCAACCAGCCATGTCTCTTTTGTACCCCTAATCAACTTAAAAACAATAACAATAATGTTGGGGGTGCAGACCTGCATTAAGAAATAAATAATAAAACAATACTGGAGTTAGTCTCCATGCTTTGCTGTAGACTAAGTCTCAAAGGCATTGTGAATACAACGTATGAATAAGCCTTGTAAACCTACGTTGGTATGTGAATATAAATACCACGTGGGCTATGCAGATAGGAATGCTAGTCGAGTCGCATACGTTTCCCTAGATAGGTACTTTGGGTACTGGGGTACGTGACAGATGTCAGTACCCAGTATACGTAGTGTCCTGTCATTGGACGGTAATAGAGTATCCTAGATAGGGACCGTACTGCAGCGTGCATTGATCTGTGATCACACGATGCAGTGACTAGACTGCGACCTGTCATCGTGCGGCCTCGGGCCAACGGTCTGCACCCAACGGTCACTGGCGGCGCAGCCAGTGAGAGGAACGTTGATAAAGGGTAAACCTATTTTCTAATGAACCAAGCAATTCATTGCTCTCAGCACTCTGTGTTCTCAAGCATAATTTGTACCAAGTCGGCCGTTCGTATTCTAACTGGGCCCTAGCAGGTCTGATCAACCTCAAGGGACCAAGTGGTCTGTGGCTGAGTGGGCACAAGCAAGGTGAGGCTTGTTTCAAACTGGTCCAGCTCCAAAAGAAGAAAGGGTTGGAGTTAGCATTTTGGGCAACCAATATGCTAAGTGGATGCAGTTTGGAAAGACCTTTCCAACGCCGTGCTGACCGCCTGAAACAGACAAGGGACGAGAAAGATATGAGGTCCCAAAGTCCTAGCCATCCGTGGCCGACTAGGGTGCAGTCCTCTGGTATAGTGGACAGGACACGTGGCAGGCCGTGCCTGCGCAGGCTTAGCCTGCATGACTATCACGTGACTGTGGTCCACGTAGACCAGGAGGAGCAGCAGCCTGTGACTGGTGGGGTACTGGAGCTGGCACAGGACTGCAAGGATACTAGACCTTGCAGGCTTGTGACAGGTCCTGTACTTCCTAGGTTGCAGAGTCTAGGCAAATCCAGTTCGTCCTGGCTCTGCACTGATCATTGCCAGTGGACGTTGAGGATTTGCTTGCACGCCTGCACGTGCCTCGTCACGCCGATGGGAACGAGGAACAACACAAAGGATATAGCTTGGTCATGGGGGATGACCAGCTATCTTGGCAAGCACGAACCGAGGCTCCCACATTGGACGTGGAAGTATTCACCGTGGTCGTGGCTTGGTGCACGGGTTAAAAGGTTGCTGCCTGCAACTTTGGCTCATCCCGTTGTGCGTGAAAGACCAGGAGCTCACGCTCTGGGCTTTGTTGCTAACTCACAGATGCTGGCAAACCAGGCCCACATGCCTCTCAACTCAGGACCTGCAGCCTGGGTGATCTTCTCTGGCAAGGCCTTCACAATGGTCTGTTTATAAACTCCTCCAGCCTGAAGCCTGATACTCCACTCCCCATCCCTCCTGAACAGGGTACTCCTGCATTCCACAGAACACTACAGGCTTGTTGGGTTCCTGCCACAGCTCCTTGCCCAGTGAAAACTTGCCACTGATGACAGGAATAAACTTCTTCAGCCAGGTCGTGGGGGCTAGCAAATGCAGATCATCTCCATGCAAACTAGCACACACTGGCAGACCCTCCCATTGGGCCAGCAACAAACAGGGATCAACTGAAGACACTCTCAAGCCACACTCACTGATCAGAGCTTCCTGCAGCGTGAGTCTCCAGATGATTGGGCTCGACCTGAGTCCTTTCAGGCCCTTCAGAATAACCAGGAAATGTTGATGCAGCTCCAGCTACCAGATAGCAGGCACCTCAACACAGTAAGGCTCATCCTGCTTCCACACCCTCCTGGCCACTTCTGGATCAGATTTTAAAAATGCCCTCTTGAAGTCCAGCAGCACTGATGACATAGATAGCTGCTCCCCTGTTTAGTAACCCCACGTAGAGACATAGCAAAATTCTCCATGTGTCGTGTAACATTCCTGGCGTGTACAGCTCCTCTCCTATAGCAGACTCCCCGTGCCGTGATACTCATTCAGGACAGGCCTGACATGGGGCACTGATACCTCATCCACAACCTAGTTCCTCTTCAGCACAAATCTCAAAGCAAGCTTCCTTGATGCTGGGGGACGCCTGTCTGTTGGTGCAGCACACTCAAACTGCAACCACTCCTCCAATGCCTTGGAGAAGGCGAGCTTCCAAGCCTCAAACAAAGCAGGCGAGCTCATCTCTTGGACTAGCTGGTCATATGTCAAAGGAGAGTGTGCAGCAAGGCTCCTGTGAGTTATGCCAATACTGCTGGGGTGCAACACAGCTGGAATCACCAAACTGGCTGCTGGGGGCACCTCCCCTTCATCCCATTTTTTTACACCCTTGACCGGCTTGGCCCTGCACCTGATTGGAAATGTTGTCCTGAAATTTTCTAGGGGAATCATCCCCCAGCCATCTCTTCTCAGAGCTGTAGCTCTGATAGAAATCCCAGGATTGCCCAGAAAATTCTGACCCAAAATCACAGGGCCATCATAGTCCTCTAGGACAAGGAAGGTCACATCCACACCCATGACAGGGGCAGTAACCTCTCCCAACACCCTTAGATGCGTCCTACCACTGAAATCAGACACCCAGGGGCAACTTGGTTCACCGACCAGCAGTTCTCCTGTATGCTGAGGTCCCATGACAGAAACCTGTGCATTGGTATCTATTTCCATGGCAGCTACCTCAGGTTCATCCAACTGGACAAGCTTGGACACCTTAGGCTCCTTCTTGGCTCTTTGCAAAGCCTGTACAATATCTGATAGACGCACACCCCTAGGCCTGGTGTCGGGCCGTTCCGGAGGTGCAGCCTGTCCGCCTGCTTGCCTAACCACCGTATGTGAAGGTACCCCAGGGGCCGGGCCAGGGTCACCCTGAGGGCTCGATACAGCTGTAGCACCCTGATCAGGAAGTTCCACGTCACCCCCGCCTTGTACACCAACGGGCACCTGGAAGAGGTCTCCTTGATTACCTCCCCGGGGACGGATCTTTGACCAGGACAGACGGTGCACTGCTTGGGAGCCATCAATGGCCACCCAGCACTTATGGCCAGCGGCTTCTACTCGGGTCACCACCCCATCATGCCAGCTGCCACGTTTCCCTGGAAAGCTTGGCTCCTTCCACACAACAACCTGTTGTCCAACGTTAGGTTCTAGGACACTCCAGCCCTTGTCTTTCTGCCTAGGAGACCTGGCATGAGACTGCTTGGGCTTTCTAGCAACTAGCCTGCACCTGCAAGCTTGAGCAACCTGTTGGCAAATGGAGTACAACTAGTTATTATAAATAGTGACGGAACCTTTTTGCCACTTGGCAATTAGGTCCGTCACTATTTATCCGGCGAAAACCACTCGCCGGCATCTATTCCGCGTTAAGTTCACGTGAACGTGGCGCGGAATTGATGCCGGCGAGTGGTTTTCGCCGGATAAATAGTGACGGACCTAATTGCCAAGTGGCAAAAAGGTTCCGTCACTATTTATAATAACTAAAACGTCGTAGTGTGGGGGCCGATATCTATCGTACCGCTAATGCCTACTGCAGTACCGAATCTCGCCTTAACGATATTCCAACCGGGCATATTTTCCCTTCTGGCACTTTCGTTTGGCCTTCTGGTATCAATTCCTTCCGGTATTCGGAAATACCCGTGTCACCACAGGGATTCGAACCCCCGACTTACGAGGTCTTAGTTATTATAAATAGTGACGGAACCTTTTTGCCACTTGGCAATTAGGTCCGTCACTATTTATCCGGCGAAAACCACTCGCCGGCATCAATTCCGCGCCACGTTCACGTGAACTTAACGCGGAATAGATGCCGGCGAGTGGTTTTCGCCGGATAAATAGTGACGGACCTAATTGCCAAGTGGCAAAAAGGTTCCGTCACTATTTATAATAACTAAGACCTCGTAAGTCGGGGGTTCGAATCCCTGTGGTGACACGGGTATTTCCGAATACCGGAAGGAATTGATACCAGAAGGCCAAACGAAAGTGCCAGAAGGGAAAATATGCCCGATTGGAATATCGTTAAGGCGAGATTCGGTACTGCAGTAGGCATTAGCGGTACGATAGATATCGGCCCCCACACTACGACGTTTTAGTTATTATAAATAGTGACGGAACCTTTTTGCCACTTGGCAATTAGGTCCGTCACTATTTATCCGGCGAAAACCACTCGCCGGCATCAATTGAACCGCGCCACGTTCACGTGAACTTAACGCGGAATAGATGCCGGCGAGTGGTTTTCGCCGGATAAATAGTGACGGACCTAATTGCCAAGTGGCAAAAAGGTTCCGTCACTATTTATAATAACTCAACTCACTTCCTCCCAGCCGTCTAGCAACTTGCAAAGACTGAGCTGCATGGCCAAGCATGGTATGCAACCTTGAGGCAATGTCATACAAGAGAGAAAATCTTTTATTGTCAGGGTGGTTTTACCGGATTAGGATACATTTTTTTGTCTAGGATACATTTGATGCACTGTGCAGTTTTCAGATGTGTTTGTGGGGGTTGATTGCGCCTAGCATGCATTTTATTGAAGCAATGAGTTTCCCAAGATATACATTATATAAACTAAGACAATTGACCCATTAACGCAATGAGACAACATCAATGAGACAACATATGCCAATTGAAGGCTGCCCGCAACTTTATTCCAAGCTCATTATTATATGATTCCAAGACCATAACTCTTCCAAGACCGTACATCTTCAAGATATAGCACTACAGACACCCACGCGGCTTCCGCGGTCATCACGCTCCTCCTCCAAGACAACTCAACCTTACAGGACGTTGGGCCATCATACGTCCGGAATAATTGTGTCACTTATTACATAACCAAACTTTTTGAGGGATCGCCATGGTTGCATGGTTTCAACACATGCGCCCTGCACTCATGTGCATCAAAGGTGTTGCGTAGTGCCAACTCAGTGTCAAAGAACTGATTCAATAATATTTCCCGTATGGCCATGAAGGCCCACATGAGTTAAACATGGCCGAGAGTGATTGCACATTCTTCTTGGCGACATCGGTCTTGACGACGTCGATGGGGAAGACGGCAGCACCTGCATGTGAACAAAAGAATCCATGAACTGTGGCATCCAAAGGCAACAACATATTAGCATCCCATTGAACACGCAGCCACGCTGACCCGGCCATCCAGCGGCCCACGCAGCCACAGAGCCAGCCAGCCACGCAGTGACGCACCCACCCAGCCACACATCCACGCATCCACGCACCCGGCACCCCCCCCCCCCCCCAGCCAGCCACGCAGCCACGCAGCCACGCAGCCACGCAGCAGCGCAGCCACGCAGCCACACAGCCACGCACCCTCCTTTCCAGCCACGCAGCCACGCAGCCACGCAGCCACGCAGCCACGCAGCCACGCAGCCACGCAGCCACGCAGCCACGCAGCCACGCAGCCACGCAGCAGCGCAGCTACGCAGCCACACAGCCACGCACCCTCCTTTCCAGCCAAGCAGCCACGCAGCCACGCAGCCACGCAGCCACGCAGCAGCGCAGCCACGCAGCCACACAGCCACGCACCCTCCTTTCCAGCCACGCAGCCACGCAGCCACGCAGCAGCGCAGCCACGCAGCCACACAGCCACGCACCCTCCTTTCCAGCCAAGCAGCCACGCAGCCACGCAGCCACGCAGCCACGCAGCCACGCAGCCACGCAGCAGCGCAGCCACGCAGCCACACAGCCACGCAGCCACGCAGCCACGCAGCAGCGCAGCCACGCAGCCACGCAGCCACGCAGCCACGCAGCCACGCAGCAGCGCAGCCACGCAGCCACACAGCCACGCACCCTCCTTTCCAGCCACGCAGCCACGCAGCCACGCAGCCACGCAGCCACGCAGCCACGCAGCCACGCAGCAGCGCAGCCACGCAGCCACACAGCCACGCACCCTCCTTTCCAGCCAAGCAGCCACGCAGCCACGCAGCCACGCAGCCACGCAGCAGCGCAGCCACGCAGCCACACAGCCACGCAGCCACGCAGCCACGCAGCAGCGCAGCCACGCAGCCACGCAGCCACGCAGCAGCGCAGCCACGCAGCCACACAGCCACGCACCCTCCTTTCCAGCCACGCAGCCACGCAGCCACGCAGCCACGCAGCCACGCAGCCACGCAGCCACGCAGCCACGCAGCCACGCAGCCACGCAGCCACGCAGCAGCGCAGCCACGCAGCCACACAGCCACGCACCCTCCTTTCCAGCCAAGCAGCCACGCAGCCACGCAGCAGCGCAGCCACGCAGCCACACAGCCACGCACCCTCCTTTCCAGCCAAGCAGCCACGCAGCCACGCAGCCACGCAGCCACGCAGCCACGCAGCCACGCAGCCACGCAGCCACGCAGCCACGCAGCCACGCAGCAGCGCAGCCACGCAGCCACGCAGCAGCGCAGCCACGCAGCCACACAGCCACGCACCCTCCTTTCCAGCCAAGCAACCACGCAGCCACGCAGCAGCGCAGCCACGCAGCCACGCAGCAGCGCAGCCACGCAGCCACACAGCCACGCACCCTCCTTTCCAGCCAAGCAGCCACGCAGTCACACAGTCAAACCCCCCTACCCCCCCCCCCCACACACACCCCCACCCCACCCACTCAACACTACACGAATGACTCACAAAGAACTGCTGCACCACCGATGATCCCTGCGGGAACTGCTCTGCTGCCGACGGTCCCTGCGAAAACTGCTGCAGTGCCGACAATGCCTGTGGAAACTGCGACATTGCCGACGCTGCCTGCGGGAACTGAAGCGCTGCTGCTGCTGCTGCTGCTGCTGCTGCTGCTGCTGCTGCTGCTGCTGCTGCTGCAGTTGTTGCTGCAGTTGCTGCTGCAGTTGCTGCTGCAGTTGCTGCTGCTGCTGCTGCTGCTGCTGCTGCTGCTGCTGCTGCTGCTGCTGCTGCTGCTGCTGCTCCAGCTGGACCACTTGTTTCTGCACCTCTTGACGCAGCTGCAAACCAAGCTCTTCAACCTTCTTGCTTTGGTTCTCCATAGCTCGTTGCATCTCTCTCATCGTCTGTTCCACGCCCACCAGTACGGGGGTCGGCGGCGGCAGCGGCTGGGTACGCTCTGGCTGGGTGCGCTCTGGCTGCCGTGCAGGACCTTGCCACATCGGCCGGCGCATTGGTGGTTTGCACCGGCCAAAAAATCTACTTTCATGGCACCAGATTTCTTTCCTAGCACCCATTTTCTACAATCGTCCCCGGCATAACACAAATCAATCAATTCGTCCATGTCATCGCTTCGGCTATCAGCATCGGGCATAGTTCCCGTGGCTAGTGCCCATCATTCTTTCCACCTTGAGCGGGGCGAAGTCACGAATTCAAGCGCGAAGTGCATTTGAATCAAGCGGGAACTGGGTGACACTGCTTGAAGACGTGCAGCTCCAAGGCATGCAAATGATGCAATGTATGAAAGATACGATACGCAAAGTTCAGGTGTTCAGGTGAAGCCGTGAAGACGTGGTGAAGACAGGTGAAGACGCGGTGAAGACGTGAAGACGTGAAGACGTGAAGACGTGAAGACGTGAAGACACGATACGGCAAGTTCAGGTGAAGTTCAGGTGTTCAGGTGAAGCCGTGAAGACGTGAAGACGTGAAGCCGTGAAGACGTGGTGAAGACAGGTGAAGACGCGGTGAAGACGTGAAGACGTGAAGACGTGAAGACGTGAAGACGTGAAGACACGATACGGCAAGTTCAGGTGAAGTTCAGGTGTTCAGGTGAAGCCGTGAAGACGTGACGACGCGAAGACGTGAAGACGTGGTGAAGACAGGTGAAGACGCGGTAAAGACGTGAAGACGTGAAGACGTGAAGACGTGAAGACTTGAAGACACGATACGGCAAGTTCAGGTGAAGTTCAGGTGTTCAGGTGAAGCCGTGAAGACGTGAAGACGTGAAGCCGTGAAGACGTGGTGAAGACAGGTGAAGACGCGGTGAAGACGTGAAGACGTGAAGACGTGAAGACGTGAAGACACGATACGGCAAGTTCAGGTGAAGTTCAGGTGTTCAGGTGAAGCCGTGAAGACGTGAAGACGCGAAGACGTGAAGACGTGGTGAAGACAGGTGAAGACGCGGTGAAGACGTGAAGACGTGAAGACGTGCATGCAAGGTATCAAAGATACGATACGCCGCAAGTTCAGGTGAAGACGTGAAGACGTGAAGACGTGAAGACGTGAAGACGTGAAGACGTGAAGACCAGGACTGTCACGTGAAGACTGGGACGTGAAGGCAAGTTGCAGCACTCGGCCGCTGCAGTCGCACGCAGGTAGAAACGAGTATTGCTGCTTGAATCTGTCAAGACCCCATCGAATGTAAAACAGGTTTTTCGTAAAGAAATCCGATTTGTGGGCGGGCTTTACATATTGCTTCTGTCCAAGCACTACCGGATGTAAAACAGTATACTTCTTGAAGAAATAAGTTGGGGCTTTGTTGGGCGTCACATTTGACCGGTGGGCGGAGTTTCCTGCTTCTGTGAAGGCGCCATCGAATGTAGATCAGTAGATTTTCTAAAGAAATCTGAGTTGTGGGCGGGGCCTTTATTGCTTGTGTCCATCCACCACCGGATGTAGAACAGTAGACTTATTGAAGGTGAATCACGATACAACAGCTGTAGTTGACAACATCATGACCGGCACATCTTTCCCCCACCGCTGCTCAACCCGTTCCCCCCAAACTCCTCCACACTTGCCCACCTTTCCACCCTCCTCCACGGCCCGTTGTGTTTGCAGGCGTTGGCACAAAGGGAGGAGGCCGTGCGAGCCGGGAAACTCACGGTATGGTTTGATTTCTAGTTTTGTATTAGGACCCTAGGGTAGCTATGTTATATAGGCATGTCTGACAGCATAGCTCACCATTTCATTACCATGGGATGCTGAGCATACCATTTCCAGAGAGGTAAGTCAGTCACTCTTCGCAGTTGACAAGTCAGAGAAAGCAATCAAGTGCAGCGTTCACAACTCTTGCCGCTCGTAACCTTTTGTCTGCCCGGTTTGGCAGCTCCCTGTCTTTGCTTTCTCTCGTATTTCTTTCTTTTGTCTCTTTTCTACATCTTTCTTTGCTAATTCTTGAATATATGATGCTATTGTAGCATCCTTCTAGCGCGGATCGCTCTTAATATCCTTCTCGCGCACGTTTCCTCGCTTTTTCTCATGTAAGAGCGTCTTCCCTGCCCATGCAGCGTGTACCTGGTGTGTGTGGCTCTGCCTTGCCAATCACAACTGACCGACATGCTGGTCAGGCACTGCAGGTCGTTGCCCTTGCGTGTGTGAACCTGCTGTTTTGGCTGTTCCCATGGCCGCTGCGTGTGTCCGTGAATGATACCATGGGAGGGAGACTTCTCCCATGGGTCCCCTTCGCTGACACTCGTGATGTAGGTTCGCGTCGACTTGTTTCTCTCACTGTGCCCATATTGGCCTCGCACGGCTTTGTCTCTCATTCCTTGTTTGCATGCGGCGGCGTGTAGACCATCATCTTCATCCGAGACCGCAACAGCAAGGGCCAGGAGGTGAGTAATTGCTGAGGGCATGGCTCCTATCCCCTGATGAGTCTAGCGCCATGTACCACCCTCTATGCCTGCATATAGGTGACGCATTGAAAATGCAAGCATCTTACTAGAAGTAGCACGGGCCTCCGAGGTGAGATTTTGCGCAGGCCTCATGATCCCAATGGACCTGCGAAGCGCATGGCGCGCATGGGCGGCCGGCCGGCGCAGCTGGCATGCGGCGGGGCGGGGCTGTCGACGGGCGGCGGGGCAGGGCCGTCGGCGCGCGGGGGCCAGCGGCGCTGCCGGTGCGCGCGGGCGGCGGGCCGGCGCACCTGGCATGCGGCGGGGCAGGGCTGTCGACGGGCGGCGGGGCGGGGCAGTCGACGGGCGGCGGGGCAGGGCCAGCGGCGCTGCCGGCGCGCGTGGGCGGCGGGCCGGCGCAGCTGGCATGCGGCGGGGCGGGGCTGTCGACGGGCGGCGGGGCAGGGCTGTCGACGGGCAGCGGGGCAGGGCCGTCGGCGCGCGGGGGGCCAGCGGCGCTGCCGGCGCGCGCGGGCGGCGGGCCGGCGCACCTGGCATGCGGTGGGTCGGGGCTGTCGACGGGCGGCGGGGCGGGGCAGTCGACGGGCGGCGGGGCAGGGCCGTCAGCGCGCGGGGGCCAGCGGCGCTGCCGGCGCGCGTGGGCGGCCGGCCGGCGCAGCTGGCATGCGGCGGGGCGGGGCAGTCGACGGGCGGCGGGGCGGGGCCAGCGGCGCTGCCGGCGCGCGTGGGCGGCGGGCCGGCGCAGCTGGCATGCGGCGGGGCGGGGCTGTCGACGGGCGGCGGGGCAGGGCTGTCGACGGGCGGCGGGGCAGGGCCGTCGGCGCGCGGGGGCCAGCGGCGCTGCCGGCGCGCGCGGGCGGCGGGCCGGCGCACCTGGCATGCGGTGGGTCGGGGCTGTCGACGGGCGGCGGGGCGGGGCAGTCGACGGGCGGCGGGGCAGGGCCGTCAGCGCGCGGGGGCCAGCGGCGCTGCCGGCGCGCGTGGGCGGCGGGCCGGCGCAGCTGGCATGCGGCGGGGCGGGGCAGTCGACGGGCGGCGGGGCGGGGCAGCCGGTGCGCGGCGGGGCGGCGCCGTCGGCGGGCGGCGAGGTGGCGCAGCCAGCGCGCAGCGAGGTGGCAGCGGCGGCGCAGCCTGCATGCGGCGGGGCAGGGCTGTCGACGGGCGGCGGGGCGGGGCAGTCGACGGGCGGCGGGGCAGGGCCGTCGGCGCGCGGGGGCCAGCGGCGCTGCCGGCGCGCATGGGCGGCGGGCCGGCGCAGCTGGCATGCGGCGGGGCGGGGCTGTCAACGGGCGGCGAGGCAGGGCCGTCGGCGCGCGGGGGCCAACGGCGCTGCCGGCGCGCGTGGGCGGCGGGCCGGCGCAGCTGGCATGCGGCGGGGCGGGGCAGTCGACGGGCGGCGGGGCGGGGCAGCCGGTGCGCGGCGGGGCGGCGCCGTCGGCGGGCGGCGAGGTGGCGCAGCCAGCGCGCAGCGAGGTGGCAGCGGCGGCGCAGCCTGCATGCGGCGGGGCAGGGCTGTCGACGGGCGGCGGGGCGGGGCAGTCGACGGGCGGCGGGGCAGGGCCGTCGGCGCGCGGGGGGCCAGCGGCGCTGCCGGCGCGCATGGGCGGCGGGCCGGCGCAGCTGGCATGCGGCGGGGCGGGGCTGTCAACGGGCGGCGAGGCAGGGCCGTCGGCGCGCGGGGGCCAACGGCGCTGCCGGCGCGCGTGGGCGGCGGGCCGGCGCAGCTTGCATGCGGCGGGGCGGGGCAGCCTGTCGACGGGCTACGGGGCGGGGCAGCCGGCGCGCGGCGGGCCGGCGGCGCAGCCGGCGGGCGGCGGAGCGGCGGAGCGGCGGAGCGGCACAGCCGGTGCCTGAAAAACGCGGTCGCTCAATGAAGGTGCACCACGCCGTCTTCTTCCAGGTACAGGGCAACACAGAGACCTGGTTGTCCTACCGGACCACGGAGTCCCAAAAGACGCCGTGGCAGCCCGCGGGGACTCGACAGGAAGGCGCGCCACGGTGCGGGAAGGCGATGACACAGCCATACAGGTTTGATGCGGAGGGGCGGCCGCTGTTTGGCGTCCGACTTGTGGATCCAGACCGCATTCCGATGTTGCAGGACACCCCAGCCTTCGCACCATTGAACATGGAGTTTCGGGGGAAGGAGCTGGAGTCGATCAAAACAAGGGTCGAGAAGTTGCTCCATGGCATCTGGCAGTGGTACTTTCCGCCCGACACCATCAAGCCAAACAAGGCCTTTTTTCGCAAGTCAAGTCCCACATGCCCCTGAGGAGGTGCCTGAGGAGTGGCGCCCTTTGCCGTGGCCATCTCGCGCGGACATCTCCGCCCTGCGTGAGCACGATGCAGCGCCTGAACCACCACCGACGCAAGAAGAGCACTTCATGGCGTTGGTCGACGCAGAGGCGGTGCGCGTCACCCCGCTGGTAGACCGAGTTCGTCATGATGGCCACACACAGCAGGAATGGGCGGCAGAAGACAGGGCCATGGCAGCCAAGGTCGCTTACTTGAAGCGCATGCAAGGCGTTGAGAAAGGCTCCGCTGTTCTATACTGGCACCCTTCAGCTGGTATTCTCTGCAACTCGAAGCTCACGTGGACTCCAGTCCTCGTTGGCATCATCAAGGAGGTGGTTGCGAAGGAGGATGGCGGCCAACCTTCTATTGAGCTCTTTGTATACCGCGCTAAGCATTTGCATGACACGTGGCACCCGTGGAATACAGACATTGCGCAATGGCCCCATCCGCCAACCACTGCGGCGCACACGGTGATCATCACCGCCTCAGACCTCATCTTGACACAAGTGGTGGGCAAGCGAGGTCAGCCGCCCCATGGAGTCTCCTTGGGTGCGAACAAAAAGCTCACCAAGGAGTGCCTAAAGGCGCTGAAGGAGGTGCCCTATGACGCGGAACACCCGGTCGTGAAGTGGCAAGATGCTGAATGCTCGAAGGGCATCGTCGGCATGGCGAAGGCATGCTGGGAAGGCGTAACGCTGCAGGTCAAGAGTGGCAGCCGCAACCTCGTAGGGCAAGTCGTGTGTCATTGGGCGTCGGAGCGTGTGACATCCGCGGACGGTCGCACCGAAAGCCGGGACGGCAGGTACCATGGTCGTGTCGCTGTTGTCGACACGCAAAACGACATGGTAGCCATGTACTGGGGTGCCCGTTGGGAGGAGGACGCGGTTTCTTGCGTGCCTCTCCACGAGCTGGAGGCACAGATCTGCGGGTGCCCCGGTGTGGTCGTCCCTGCGTTGCAAGCGCCGGATATCACCCTGGCCGAGGCTCGATTGCGCGAGATGGTTCCACCCAGCGACGTTGTGGCGGAGAACAACAACGCAGGCGCCTCCCGGCGTCGGAAGCGAGCGCTCATCCTTGCCGATGACGATGACGACGACGACGACTGCTGAAGCGCAAGCAGCGTTGTTGTCATTGAGCTGCTCATGTGCTGCTGCTGCTGCTGTGCTGCCATGCTACTGCTGCTGCATTGCTGCCGTGCTGCTGCTGTGCTATTGTGCTGATGTGTTGCTGCATTGCTGCCGTGCCGCTGATGTATTGCTGTCGTGCTGCTGTGTTGATGCACTGCTGCATTGCTGCCGTGCTGCTGAGCTAGTACTGCCTATTAGTGAATTTCCTATCAATGGACTATAGTCCACTGATAGGAAATTCAGGAATCGGCATACTAAGTTGCTGCTGCGCTGACTTGTGCTCCTGCTATGCGGCCGTGTTGATGTGCTACAGTTGTGCTGCTGCTGTGCTACGGTCATGCTGCTGCTGTGTTGCTGGGCTGATGTGTTGTTGCATTGATGTAGTGGCTATTGTTCCGCTACTACAATTTGCTACTGATGCCGCTGCTGGTGCTTTTTTGCATGTCAGTGCCCGCTATGTTCACACCACTGTTGCCGCGGTTGGTATCGCGTGATTTCCACCGGTTGTGCGTTGATGTGTTACTCATGCATTTCCCCCTATATTTGGTAGCACGCGGTTTCGCGTTAGTTAGGTGCAGACAGCTGCATGTAGACAAACATCTTGTTTAAGTCGGTCAATTAACTGTTCTTGACGCATCATGGTCCAAGTCGACCGACCTGTAGGGACCAGTAGAGCAATTGTCTAGGAGAAAGAGCGTGATCGCTGCAGAAGCCGCGTGGCAGCCGTGGCTGTACCTGTAGTACGACCTGCATATATATGGATACTGTATTTGGATACTGGGTTGTTTATCAATTCTGGTTTTAATTTATTTAGTGTACCTGGTGTTGGCATGCCAACTCAGTGCTAAACTACTTTATGCACAATGATGCAACTTGATGCTATAGTGACGTGCCACGATGTAACTTTATTAACTTCACCATTAGTCATGGGGTCAATAGGATTGCTCATTATGCCATGTTAACATGAACCATGGGTTACGTAATAGTGAAAACAGTAATCATGATGCTCCACTTGAAGTCTCCAACATGGTCATGTTTGGAATTTTATTGATCATATTTACAATGTATAAAAAGAGACAACAAACGTGGAAGCATGGCACGCCGAGGCCGATAATATATGTGTGAAATATGAAAAGAGACAACATCTTTGGCAAGCATGATCATATCATGCTTGCCAAACATATTAATGATATCGACCATGTCCAGAAACCATGTTTGCCAATGGTGCATTTAGGATACATTTGAAGCCGTGCAAATGTATCCTAATCCGGTAAAACCACCCTCATTATTAGCACTCAAGGTATGTACAGATCGACCCTTATGTATAGGAGGCACCAGGGTCGTGCCTGTCAGACTGTCTCCAGCCCTATCCTCATCCTGACCATCCTGTGCCAGTCCTGCACGGTCAGAATGCTTCTGAGATCCACCTGGGTCCACAGCACCAGGTCCTACCTCATGCAGGCTCAGCACCGCCATGGCGGGCACGTTGGCGAGTAACCACTGCAGCTACAGCTGGCATACTCTCTGTGGTAACCAAGCTTGCCCCATCGTGTCCAATAGGCTCTGTCACCAGAGCATGGGGCTGCCCCTCACTGCCGTCACTAGCAGCTACATTACACACCCCTGGGGGCACCCTCCAGGGTTCAGGGATGTGTGCAGGCTCAAGTCAATGATCAACAGCCTTGCCCTTGCTCTTGTCCTGGGATGGACCAGCCTTCTCCTTGCTGCCACCCTGAGCTGGCTTGCTCTGACCTTCCTGCCTCAGGTACGAGGGACACTCATTCCTGAAGTGACCCTTCCCTTGGCAGAAATAACACTCCACCTGACTGATGTCCCGTGAGGTCCCACTGCTGGGTCCAGCCTTGGGAGGACCACCCACCCTCTTGAAGTCAAACTGGGACTGTGGATGTCCCGACTTCGGAGGTGTCCCCCGTCCAGCCATTCTGCCACGCCCCCTCCTGGACCTTCCTCGACCCCTTGAAGAGGCCTCAGGCCCTCTCGAGGACGCTGGACCCCCGTGGCCCGATCCCCTCATGGACTTGACTGCAGGCTCAGCTGCCTCCTCGTCCCCTTGACGTGGGCGCTTCCCGCCTACATACTTGCCGCTGAAACACTCATACAGCTGGTCCGTCATGGCAGCCCAGCCATGGACTTGGCGCATGTGGATGGACACGTTGAGTTAACGCCAAGCGCATTGGCATGTTCCTGATTCGGCATATCTCTGCGATTCCAGCGGCACCGGAACGAGTTCATTCCGACAAGTATCAAGAAAGTTATGGCGTTCCGACTTCCCGGTCGCGCGCGAGCGCGAGCCGGCTGTTCTTCTAAGTCGTGCGTGAATATTTGCCGACGACATATGGGGTCGACAGTAATTCCTGGGCTGACAGGAATTAGGTGCTGAACCTACAGCGGTATTGGATTAATACGTCGTATGCAGGAAATAGGAACCTTAACCTGTGGTCTGTTGGTACCGCAGGCTTAGTCCTGGACTTCTAGGTGCAGATGCAATAATCACTGTGGACTGTACTCTGTGGTCACTGTGCCTGTATGGCAGACCTACTGTATAGGATCTGGGCGCTGTACAGGTTGTTAATACTGTACCGGGAGTGTTATTACTGAGCAGGCCTCCTAGGCTGCTCAGGACTAGCAAAGCACAGTGCACAAGTATATAAAGAATAGGCCAGTGCCAATTGGGCATCTCTTGCGAGCCCGCCTCACGTGTGTTGCCTTGACTTGGCAAACTCGTGTATAAGCCTCAAGTGTGTGAGCGCTGTAACATTATCCAATTTTAACAAAGCTCCGTTCCAACCACATCCACACATTGCTGCATAATTTGCAACCATATCCTTATACATTGCGTTTAAAAACGTTAACTCAAATTACAAGCAGTCTCGACGGAACGGCCAGAAGGGTCGTTGCTGTTTGCTGCGTGCAGCGTTGACGACGCGGTGAAGCTCGTCGGGTGTCGAATGGTGCAGGAAGAACAACGGCAGCAGAATTTCCGGTTTCCTCGGCAGTCTGCTGGTGGTTCCATTTCGCCTGAATTGCGTCGTGTGGTTCGAGATTTATCTTTATTGCTTGCAGATCGGCCACCTGTTGATCGCAACTTTGTGCAATTCGTCGACGACCAGGTCGAGGATTGGGAGCGCATTCTGCAGCACGTCCGGACCATCGTCGTTCCGGCACACCGGAGCGTCGACGACATCGAGCAAGAGCTGCACGGTCTGGTCGGAATCCAGACTGTGATTACAGCCTTAGTTGACCGGGTGCGTGCGGAGTTGGTGGCCAGGCGAGGAGAAGCTGCGGAGCCAGCTGGTGCGGTGCGACGCGAGTTCGTGCAGGCAGCGCGGGTGCGGGCGTACAACGTGCGTTCGCAGGCGTAATTGGCGACGAGGGATTTGCAGCGGGACCAGTTCGACGTGAGCGACGCGGGGCGGAGCGCTACAGGCGGCTAGCAGAGGTCGAGGCGGCTGAGGAAGCCATCACCGGAGGTCAGCGTGCGGCACGAGTCGACAGGAATCCGGAGCGAAGGAGAGTTCCTCTTCAGGAACTGCCCCAACCTCTTCGCGTTCGAGTGACGCGGTGGGAGGAGTTCGCCCCTCTGGGTTACGACAGTGACCTTGAGGTGGGCTGTGGGGGTCGCTGGTCTAGGCGACGAGGAGCTTGGCGACCGCGAGGTGCCAAGATACAACCCGCGGGGTGGTAACGACGGGTTGTCACCTGTCTACTACACTAACGGTGACGACGCTGTCATCGCGGGCCGACAGCGGGCTGACGACGGTGCTGCTGGCAGCAGGGTGCCAGAGCTCATCATTGTGAGCGACAGCGACAGTGACAGCGACAAGGAGAACCAGGAGGCGCCCGCGGGTGACCGTGGTGGTCTTGACTGAGTGGTAACACTTGTCATTTTCCTTCTTGTTCAGCAGCTTATATTGCTTTAATTGCTGTTTGGCCACTTGGCTGGCTGTAGCAGACCTGAACAAGGCCATCATGAGTGAGGGAGCTTTTGACCAACGAGGGCGCGGTGTCGGCTTTGAGCGGCGCGGCGCTGATATGGATGGACGCGATGGACGCGATGGACGCGGTGGAGTCCCGGCGCTAGGGGACCAGGCTGGCTGCGGATGATCAGAGCCAAGGATCTCAAGGCGGTCAGAACGCGCCAGCAGCAGACCAAGCAGCGCCTAGGCGGCCGACCGTAGCCGAGGGGTACGCGGTGCTAAGCCAGTTTCAGTCCATCAAGGACAATTGGCAGCCCCGGGACGCTGAGAGGATGCTGGAGGACATGAACTTGTACACGGACATCTACACCGGTGACAAGCTTCGCATCCTGGCGTCTAGTGCCTACATAAGGCAGTCGGCAAGGCGGCTGTTCAAGTTCGTCCGGGAGCGACATACAGCGGGGGATACCTGGGCTGCGTTTATGACGCGACTCAGGGTGTTCCTGAGTGATAAGAGGACCATAGATGGTTCTCACCTGAAACAGGAGTACCTGGACTACAAGCCCATCAAGGGGCAGCTAGTGGTCCACGCCTTTGAAGACTTCGTCAAGCTGAGGGAGGACGCCATGGCCAAAGGGTTCTTCGTTGCAGATCGGATGGCCATGGGCGACTTTCTCAAGTCGCTGCAGCTGGATCCTGTCACGATGGACAACGTGACCATCCACATGCGCCAAGTCCATGGCTGGGCTGCCATGACGGACCAGCTGTATGAGTGTTTCAGCGGCAAGTATGTAGGCGGTAAGCGCCCACGTCAAGGGGACGAGGAGGCAGCTGAGCCTGCGGTTAAGTCCATGAGGGGATCGGGCCACGGGGGCCCAGCGTCCTCGAGAGGGCCTGAGACCTCTTCTAGGGGTCGAGGAAGGTCCAGGAGGGGGCGTGGCAGAATGGCTGGACGGGGGACACCTCCGAAGTCGGGACCTCCACAGTCCCAGTTTGACTTCAAGAGGGTGGGTGGTCCTCCCAAGGCTGGACCCAGCAGTGGGACCTCACGGGACATCAGTCAGGTGGAATGTTATTTCTGCCAAGGGAAGGGTCACTTCAGGAATGAGTGTCCCTCGTACCTGAGGCAGGAAGGTCAGAGCAAGCCAGCTCAGGGTGGCAGCAAGGAGAAGGCTGGTCCATCCCAGGATAAGGGCAAGGGCAAGGCTGTTGATCATTGACTTGAGCCTGCACACATCCCTGAACCCTGGAGGGTGCCCCCAGGGGTGTGTAATGTAGCTGCTAGTGACGGCAGTGAGGGGCAGCCCCATGCTCTAGTGACAGAGCCTATTGGACACGATGGGGCAAGCTTGGTTACCACAGAGAGTATGCCAGCTGTAGCTGCAGTGGTTACTCGCCAACGTGCCCGCCATGGCGGTGCTGAGCCTGAGGTAGGACCTGGTGCTGTGGACCCAGGTGGATCTCAGAAGCATTCTGACCGTGCAGGACTGGCACAGGATGGTCAGGATGAGGATAGGGCTGGAGACAGTCTGACAGGCACGACCCTGGTGCCTCCTGTACATAAGGGATCTGTACATACCTTGAGTGCTAATAATGACAATAAAAGATTTTCTCTCTTGTATGACATTGCCTCAAGGTTGCATACCATGTTTGGCCATGCAGCTCAGTCTTTGCAAGTTGCTAGACGGCTGGGAGGAAGTGAGTTGTACTCCATCTGCCAACAGGTTGCTCAAGCTTGCAAGTGCAGGCTAGTTGCTAGAAAGCCCAAGCAGTCTCATGCCAGGTCTCCTATTTTGCAGCCAGGCCATGTGCAGGTAGATATTCAGAGAATCAGGGGTTTGAAGCTGCTGGTGGCAGTGGACAGATATACCAAGTACAAGACCCTAGAGATCCTGCCTGACATGGAGAAGCCTACATTGATTGCTGCTCTGAAGTTGACAAGGAGCAGGTACCCTGGGTTGGAGTTGTTGCAGTGTGACATTCAGTTTGAGTGCTGTGAGAACCTGCCAGAGTTTCCAGAGTTGCTGATTACACCCAGGGAGAGCCACGGCCAGCAAGGGGTGGTGGAGAGAGCCATCCAAGAGATCAAGACTGTGCTGCTGGTGGAGAGGATTCCAAGGACGTCATCTGCCATTGTGACATCTGCATGGCTACGTTCTGTGGAGGATAGGCTGAACCTCAGGACTCCCATGTTCTTTGGTGACATTGCCATCAATCCTCTTATGCTGCACACCAGGATGCTGCCAGCTGATGCTGAGCAGGCATGGAAGGAGAAGCTAGAGGCCAAGTTCCTCAAGCTGAGGCAGAAAGACAAGGGCTGGAGTGTCCTAGAACCTAACGTTGGACAACAGGTTGTTGTGTGGAAGGAGCCAAGCTTTCCAGGGAAACGTGGCAGCTGGCATGATGGGGTGGTGACCCGAGTAGAAGCCGCTGGCCATAAGTGCTGGGTGGCCATTGATGGCTCCCAAGCAGTGCACCGTCTGTCCTGGTCAAAGATCCGTCCCCGGGGAGGTAATCAAGGAGACCTCTTCCAGGTGCCCGTTGGTGTACAAGGCGGGGGTGACGTGGAGCTTCCTGATCAGGGTGCTACAGCTGTATCGAGCCCTCAGGGTGACCCTGGCCCGGCCCCTGGGGTACCTTCACATACGGTGGTTGGGCAAGCAGGCGGACAGGCTGCACCTCCGGAACGGCCCGACACCAGGCCTAGGGGTGTGCGTCTATCAGATATTGTACAGGCTTTGCAAAGAGCCAAGAAGGAGCCTAAGGTGTCCAAGCTTGTCCAGTTGGATGAACCTGAGGTAGCTGCCATGGAGATAGATACCAATGCACAGGTTTCTGTCATGGGACCTCAGCATACAGGAGAACTGCTGGTCGGAGAACCAAGTTGCCCCTGGGTGTCTGATTTCAGTGGTAGGACGCATCTAAGGGTGTTGGGAGAGGTTACTGCCCCTGTCATGGGTGTG
Organism: Mesostigma viride; assembly: GCA_009746045.1. NCBI lineage: Eukaryota > Viridiplantae > Streptophyta > Mesostigmatophyceae > Mesostigmatales > Mesostigmataceae > Mesostigma > Mesostigma viride. The sequence continues at coordinate 3,420,833 of RPFO01000154.1, forward strand.
GATGTGACCTTCCTTGTCCTAGAGGACTATGATGGCCCTGTGATTTTGGGTCAGAATTTTCTGGGCAATCCTGGGATTTCTATCAGAGCTACAGCTCTGAGAAGAGATGGCTGGGGGATGATTCCCCTAGAAAATTTCAGGACAACATTTCCAATCAGGTGCAGGGCCAAGCCGGTCAAGGGTGTAAAATGGGATGAAGGGGAGGTGCCCCCAGCAGCCAGTTTGGTGATTCCAGCTGTGTTGCACCCCAGCAGTATTGGCATAACTCACAGGAGCCTTGCTGCACACTCTCCTTTGACATATGACCAGCTAGTCCAAGAGATGAGCTCGCCTACTTTGTTTGAGGCTTGGAAGCTCGCCTTCTCCAAGGCATTGGAGGAGTGGTTGCAGTTTGAGTGTGCTGCACCAACAGACAGACGTCCCCCAGCATCAAGGAAGCTTGCTTTGAGATTTGTGCTGAAGAGGAAGGTTGTGGATGAGGTATCAGTGCCCCATGTCAGGCCTGTCCTGAATGAGTATCACGGCACGGGGAGTCTGCCAGGAGAGGAGCTGTACACGCCAGGGATGCTACACGACACATGGAGAATTTTGCTATGTCTCTACGTGGGGTTGCTGAACAGGGGAGCAGCTATGTCATCAGTGCTGCTGGACTTCAAGAGGGCATTTTTAAAATCTGATCCAGAAGTGGCCAGGAGGGTGTGGAAGCAGGATGAGCCTTACTGTGTTGAGGTGCCTGCCATCTGGAAGCTGGAGCTGCATCAACAATTCCTGGTTATTCTGAAGGGCCTGGAAGGACTCAGGTCGAGCCCAATCATCTGGAGACTCACGCTGCAGGAAGCTCTGATCAGTGAGTGTGGCTTGAGAGTGTCTTCAGTTGATCCCTGTTTGCTGCTGGCCCAATGGGAGGGTCTGCCAGTGTATGCTAGTTTGCATGGAGATGATCTGCATTTGCTAGCCCCCACGACCTGGCTGAAGAAGTTTATTCCTGTCATCAGTGGCAAGTTTTCACTGGGCAAGGAGCTGTGGCAGGAGCCCAACAAGCCTGTAGTGTTCTGTGGAATGCAGGCTACCCTGTTCAGGAGGGATGGGGAGTGGAGTATCAGGCTTCAGGCTGGAGGAGATTATAAACAGACCATTGTGAAGGCCTTGCCAGAGAAGATCACCCAGGCTGCAGGACCTGAGTTGAGAGGCATGTGGGCCTGGTTTGCCAGCATCTGTGGTCCGTCTTTGATGGTCCATAGCAGAATGCCTGATGAGGTGCTTGAGGATGAGAAGCCTCGAGTCATAGCCCGATTGGTGGAGAGTACCCCTGATCTGATTTTGTCTGGGATTGACTTTGCCCAGCCTATCACCTTGGAGATCTTTGTTGACAGTTCCATGGATGCTCGCCAGGTTACCAAGGTCAGGGGGAGATCTGCTGCTCTGTTTGCTTTTTATCAGAGCAGGGCAAGTTTGTTCAGCTGGTACAGCAGACTGCAGAAGAGGGTCTGTATCAGTTCAGATGTGGCAGAATGCAGGGCCATATGCGAGGGGATCCAGTCCAGCTTGTACATAAAGGAGTTAATGCTGGAGCTGGCTTCAGTTACCCCTTGGACCTTGCAGATGGAGACGTTGTTGCTAACAGACAGCATGGGTATGGTCCAGTTTGTTCACAAGCAGCTGGCCAGAAGCCGGGACCTGGATTATTTGTTGCTGAAGGAGTTGGCCAGTTTGGTTGACTTGAAGCATATCCCTGGCGAGGAGAACCCTGCTGATGCATTGACAAAGCTGCCACACAAGGCCCCAGCCCAGTACAATGTACTGAGGAAGCTCATGAATGCTGACTGTCAAGTCGGTCTATCTGTCTAAAAGCTGAGAGCTGGGTGCTTAAGTCTCTGGATATCAGGCTGGGAGCTTGATTGTACATAATCCTGAGCACACCTTGAGGGGTGAGACATGTCTCTGGTGTGGGAATGTCTGACATTGTCTCTGATGGAGAGATGTCTATCTGGGGTTTTCATCTCAGTCTGAGGTTTCCCCAGATCTGTGGTTTGTGGGCGGGGTTCGATTCCCTGGTGCCGTCTTAAGGCGGAGTTTCACGGACTGGCTGACCCATCCACCATGCTGGTGAGGTGGCGACAGGTCCCCTGATTTTCCACGGTTGGAACGAGTATAGGAGCTTGTGTTTTGCATGTGCTTCGCGTAGATGTTGTGTCTGGTTCGATAAGGGGCAGCAGACCGGCGCCGACTCCCGTCTGGGGGTCAGCAATGTTTTCTGATGAGCTGTTGTGGGTGATCTGTGGGGTTTCGCCTAAGGTCCTGAAGGTTGTACATACTTCTCAAGTTCTTAGCTGAACACCTATGGGCTGCCACAGTTGGCCAACCTCTTGTACATGGGTAACACAACGAGCCTCCCGTGAAGGGATAGGGACTCATTGTAATTTGTTTGTGCTCCTGAACCAGTATGGGTGCTATGTACATATAATAAGGAATCCAAGCTGACTGTCATGCCCAGCGGGTTGTGACTTGTAGTCGGGGAGGATGTCCAGTACCCATTGTGTGTGTTTGTATGTAGACTTGTGTGAGCTGCTACAGCTCAAGAAAAGAAAGGATTGGAGTTAACGCCAAGCGCATTGGCGTGATCCTGATTCGGCATATCTCTGCGATTCCAGCGGCACCGGAACGAGTTCATTCCGACAAGTATCAAGAAAGTTATGGCGTTCCGACTTCCCGGTCGCGCGCGAGCGCGAGCCGGCTGTTCTTCTAAGTCGGACGTGAATATTTGCCGACGACATATGGGGTCGACAGTAATTCCTGGGCTGACAGGAATTAGGTGCTGAACCTACGACGGTATTGGATTAATACGTCGTACGCAGGAAATAGGAACCTTAACCTGTGGTCTGTTGGTACCGCAGGCTTAGTCCTGGACTTCTAGGTGCAGATGCAATAATCACTGTGGACTGTACTCTGTGGTCACTGTGCCTGTATGGCAGACCTACTGTATAGGATCTGGGCGCTGTACAGGTAGTGAATACTGTACCGGGGTGTTATTACTGAGCAGGCCTCCTAGGCTGCTCAGGACTAGCAAGCACAGTGCACAAGTATATAAAGAATAGGCCAGTGCCAATTGGGCATCTCTTGCGAGCCCGCCTCACGTGTGTTGCCTTGACTTGGCAAACTCGTGTATAAGCCTCAAGTGTGTGAGCGCTGTAACATTATCCAATTTTAACAAAGCTCCGTTCCAACCACATTCACACATAATTTGCTGCATTGCAACCATATCCTTATACATTGCGTTTAAAAACGTTAACTCGTTGTCCATCGTGATAGGATCCAGCTGCAGCGACTTGAGAAAGTCGCCCATGGCCATCCTGTCTGCACAGAAGAAACCTTTGGCCATGGCGTCCTCCCTCAGCTTGCAGAAGTCTTCAAAGGCGTGGACCACCAACTGCCCCTTGATGGGCTTGTAGTCCAGGTACTCCTGCTTCAGGTGAGAACCATCTATGGTCCTCTTATCACTTAGGAACACCCTGAGGCGCGTCATGAACGCAGCCCAGGAACCCCCCGCTGTATGTCGCTCCCGGACGAACTTGAACAGCCGCCTTGCCGACTGCCGTATGTAGGCACAGTCTACTAGACGCCAGAATGCGAAGCTTGTCACCGGTGTAGATGTCCGTGTACAAGTTCATGTCCTCCAGCATCAGTTAGATGAGATGCTTAGGCTGACACACGGATTTCCGGCCTGCGCGCCGCGTATTGCCTACCGCGGCTGAGCGGGACACCTCAGTACTGTACGGCAGGGTGTACGGTACTGAGGTGTCATGTGGACTGATGTGCGGTTAGTGCCAGATTGTGCCTAGACTCTAGCTCGACCCGCCAGGTCCGGGTTATCCGGGTCTGACGGGCCGAGTGTAGTTGATGCTAGTGACGTGGTCGCATGGCATTGCAGTGTACAGTTGTCCACTGGTGAGGTGCTGCAGGTAGCACCGCCATAGGCATATAGGCGTAGCACTGGGGAGTGCCGCAGCACCCGAGTTTGCCCAGACGTTCCATTCTGAGCCCTCAGCTTACACTACTCTCTCATTGTATTATTGCTAATACAACCATCATTCCATTTCAGCTTCGGCAGTTGTCCATCGTCGTGAGACTCGATCCAACTTGGACTGAAAAGCTTTTTTATTTTTTCGAAAAACAAAAAATATGGCTTCCAACAACGGCAACGACAACAACAACAAGGGGAAGGCGCCTGCCAGGCGCACCTCACCCCGACTCGCGCCGGAGGGCACGCCCTCCACCAACGATGCAGCGAGGGTGACGCCCAACGTCACCTTCCGCACGGTGGTCGCCGACCACCCCAGGCGTCGGACCCCGCAGGTGGGGCCCGGCGCCCGGGGGATGGCGAGCGGTCGTCCGTTTGCCACTGGCGGTTCGTCCGCCATGGCACCTGGGGGGCAGGTCCCCCGGGCACGTAATTCCCCCGTCGCAGGTGACGGGGGTCGTGAACGAAGTGACTCCTCGGAGGAGGATGGGGAGGTGCAGCCTGCGAGGCCACGGCCTTCGCTCGAGATTTCGTCACAGACGCCTGCGACGTCTGGTAATCTCTCCGTGGGCCGACAGATGGCCATCATGGACATTGACCGGTATGGGGAGCATGTTCCGCCACCTGTCGCGTTCGGGCGCGTACCCCATCTTCTCCCCATTGGGGAGGACGACATCCCAGCGTTCATTTCGGTGAACGGCTGGATCATTCGGCAACGTTTTCAGTTGACGGCAGATGAGCCGATACATGCGATTGAGGTTCATCGGACGCAAACGATGATCGAGCATCGTCTGCGGATGCAGTTCCACCTGATCCAGGTGGCAGTTTGGCTGTGGTGTTTCACCAATAGGCCGAGGCGAAACCCCGGCACTGTGGATCAGTGGGCGTCCAGGCAGCGTCAGAGAGAGGCGCTGCGAGTGGTCGCCACGCAGGAGATCTCGCTGACTCCGTTGGGGCCGTGGCCCCAAGTCACGCCAGTTGGCTGGGGCCCGGAGAGGCGTGAGGCGGCTGCGATGCCGCCTGCGACGGAGCGCGGGGGGGCAGGTAACACGCCCATGGGTGGTGAAACCACCCAGGACCCTCTGGCAGGTCAGAGGGTCCAACCTCAGCAGCGGGCTCCCCCGCCCAGCGTGGGGGGCCAGGTGGCTGAGGAGGCCACCGGGGTCGCAGGGACCCCGGCGGCGACGCCAGCTCCCGGGGTCGCAGGGACCCCGGCAGCGACGCCGGCGCCTCCGGCGCTGGCGGGGGATGCAGCCCCCATGGAGGGTGTCACTGGCACCTCCAGCGGCTCTGGGGGGCAGGCACCCTCTAGCCGCAACAAGGACAAGGCCCTGGCAGGGCCGGAGGGGCCTCAGGGTCCCACCTTCGCAGGGCAGCAGCCAGAACGGCTGGAAGGCGATCTGGAAGGTCGGGACTTCATCACCCTGGGTGATGAGTCTGTGTGGCGTGCCATACAGGCCGCCACAGCCTCCTTCCGTGGGCTGGCCGACCGGAGCCAGCAGATGCACGTCGCGGAGGCGGGCAGCCTGGTGTGTGCGATTATCACGCACATCCTGGGCTTGCCCAACCTCCAAGCGGGCACACGCAGGGTGTGCGACGACTTGCTGCCTGCCCTGCAGGCTCTCCTCTCAGGAAGGAGGGTGCAGGGTAACAGGGTTCGCCTGGTGCGACTCCTGGAGCTCCTGCACAATGCCATCCTGTCAGGGGCGGGTAGGTGGTTGCCTACCTGGCTGCATCATGATGTTACTAACCCTACTGACGATGAAGTGTCTCTCTCTCCCACTTTCCATGATTGGGAGGAGGCCCGCAGCAGGAGGCGGGAAGTCACACATACTCACACCCCCACCCAGCCCACCCCTATGTTGCCTACCCTCCTACACAGCCCATGCTTGCCTCTCCTGCTCAGCTCACTCAAGTAGCACTTCCCTCTCAGCATGTCTCTCCTGTGAATGCTGCAGCAGCAACACCATCTTCTCCCTCTCCCCCTGCATCCCCCTCTAGGTGGCCCACTTACAATGAAAACCGTCCTGTGGATAGGATTAATGTCAGGGGGCTGCCTGAGGGGTATACTAGGGAGCAGGGGAATCATGCACTTCTCTCCCTTCAGCTGGCTAGGGAGGAACTGAATGTCAAGAATTGGTTTGGATCTCTCATGCAGGGGGATTTTTACCATCAGTCCTCCTCTCAGATTCAGAATCTCATCCTTGTCTTCCAGCGTAGGTATCCCAAGTGGCAGGACACGCAGGCTAGGGCAGTTTGGGAGGCTTTCATGAAGGAGTTAACTGACCTCCTCTCCACCCCCTCATCTGTGGACATTTATGGGGCATTCAGGTGGGTAGAGGAATACAGGGTCACATCAGTGGACTATGTGGCTGAGACAAAGAAATATGAGCTAGCCATCAAAGCACGTCCAGATGTCCAGCAGCTAGATCACAAGTTCTTGCTGCGTTCCTTCCTTGAGAAACTCAAACTTGACAAAAACACCTACGCTATGCTTGCAACAGGAATGGCAAAGTACTGGGAGGACATGAAGGAGGCATTGGATTATATCAAGCTGGCCTTGGCCCCCCTTAGCCAGGGGGCCATGGGCACCTCTGTAAAGAGGGTCAGGGGGGAAGAGAGGGAGGAGGAGGATAGGGAGAGGGAAGACAGGAGCAAGAGGCCTGTCACCATGGCAGAAGTGAAGTCCCTGCTGGGACAAATGTTTAAGGGAAAGGGCAAGGGCAAGGGCAAGGGCAAGGGCAAGGGCAGGGGCTGGGGCAAGGGCAAGGGTAAGGGGCAGTCTCCCTCCAAGGGGGGCAGCTCCAGCAACAACAACAACAACAACAGCAACAGCAACAACAACAACAACAACAACAACAACAACAACAACAACAACAACAACAACAACAACAACAACAACAACAACAACAACAACAACAACAACAACAAGAAGCAGGACAAGGAGGACAAGTCTTCTCAGCGGTGCACCCGCTGTGGCATGAGGTACCATGAGCGACCACCTGCCACAAGAACGTGGACGAGCTGGGGCATTTGGACGTCCTGTGCCACAAGTGCCACGGGCCGCCCCACGGTGACCCCAAGGACTGCAAGCGGCCTCCTTACGGCAAGAAGTGTGAGTCTCCCTCTCATGCTGGCTTGAGTGTGCCTGCTTCACCTCTTTCATCTGCATGCCCCACTGTCAGAGCAGTGAGCAGTTCTGGAAAGGTGCTACAGCTGGTTTCAGAAGATTATGTCTCTAAACCAACCTTCACATCTATGGTTCCCAAGGTGTGCAGAGTGTCCCCATCAGAGGATGCTCATATCAGTTTTCAGGAGCTTGCTTTGCAGTTGCATTTCCTTTATGGGCATGAAGTGAGTGCAGAGGTGGTGGCAGCAGCAATAGGGGGGGCAGCACTCAGACGTGCATGCCAGGTGGTCAGATCCCACTGCCAGCATTGTCAGTTCAATGCACCCAAACCCCCTAAGTGGCATGTAGCTACCCCACCTAAGTGCAAGGGCAGGGTGGTAGGAGATGTCTTTCATATCAAAGGACAATCTTACTTGGCACTTAAAGATGCATGGTCAAGGTACACAACCATTGAACCATTACCTGGAATGGACAAGACACAGTTGCTCAGGGCTCTCTTGATTGCTCAGGCCAGGTACTACCCTGTGGAGGCATTGTTACTGGATCAGCAGTTCACGTGTCTTGCCAATGAACCAGGGTGTGAGGCTATTGATCTGGCTGGGCTAGAAGATCATGAGAGGCAAGGCATTATTGAAAGGGCCATCAGGTCCATTAAAACCCTTGTAGCCAAGGAAGATGGCAATCTGCTGGCTGACAGTGGGTCATATGCTGACAGAGCTCTGTGGTCCACCAGGTTGTGCCAAGTCCTCAACAGGAGGCCACTCATGAAAACCCCACAAGGGGTGATCATTACACCAGATGGATTGCATGCAGGCATTTATCCACCTGAGGTACTAGCCCTATACAACGCACAGCGAGCACAGACAGCTAGCAGGTTAGCTGTCAAGGATGCAAAGCATCCACGTCCCACCTTCAGAGAAGGGGATCAGGTCCTATTCTACAAGGAGTCGGGACTAGGCAAGGTGGGTACCTGGCATGGGCCAGCCACCATCCTAAAGTTTAACACCACTGGCAGGACAGTGTTAGTTAAACACAATGACACGGGAAAGATTCACAGGTGTTCACCTCACAGGATGAAATTGTATTTTCCAACTGTGTCAGACGTGGCAGAGGAGGAAGAGCTGTTGGCCGACAGCCCTGTACAGTTGCCTGGCATCCCAGCGTTGCCCAGTGAGTGGTTGTTTGGAACACCCACTGGTGAGTGTGAGAGCCACACCCACTGTGACACCCAGGTCACCCTTGATGATTGTAGGCAGTCACTGCAGGCTTGGCCCCCTGCAGCAGAGGGTCACATTGGCAAAACAGGTGATCAGCAACCTATCACCTCTTCAAGTGTGAACATAGCTCAGCCACTAGCTGCACCTTCCAAACGCAGCCTAGCAGACGCTGTTTGCATTTTACAAGCAGCTCATAGAGCTAAAGCTCAAACTGCTGCAGGATCAGCTAAGGTGGGGAAGGTTGGGCAGCATGACAATAGCCCATTTATGGTTGCAGTGGACACACAAGCCCAGGTCAGCATTATCAGTGCCCTGGCTGTGCCCCATATGCCTTTGGAACCTTCACCCTGGCACCATGTGGCTGATTTCTCAGGGCAGTCATCCCTCAAGGTATTAGGTCAGGTCATGTTGACTATACTCGGTATCCCCACTCCTTTTCAGGTATTGGAAGGTTATAAAGGGAATGCTTTGTTGGGGGATCCTTTTCTCTGTTACCCTGGTGTCATTATATCCAGTAATAGACTATCCATCCAGGACCTGGGTGGTGTTGATCTGAATCATTTCAAAATTTCTCTTGAAAAACTTCTTAACACCAACATTGCTTCTGTAAAATTTGCTACACCCAAGTATGCCCCAGGGCAAGAACCCTGTGTGGCAGACTTGGTTCATAACCAAAAACTTCATCCCACCTCATTTGGATTGGGCAAGCATGATATGGCTAAAATGTCTCCTCTTTCTTATGAACAGATAGAGCAAGACTGTCGCACACACATAGGATTCCTAAAATGGGTGGAGGCCTTCAACAAGGCCAGGGAAGAATGGGTAGTGCCAGATCCTCTTAGTCCTTCTCATACTCCACCTGTCACACCTATTGACAAAAAGCCTGCAGGGTGCAAGCACTTGCGCCTGAAGTTTGTGTGTAAACATAAGCCAGCAGCAGATGGGTCAGTCATTTTCCATGCTAGACCTTGTGTGACAGAGTTCAAGGGCACCACTGATCTGACAGAGGCAGAGTTGTACACGCCAGGCATTCAGCAAACATCCCTGTCTGTCTTTCTTGCTGTCTGTCTTTGTGGGTCATCTCAATGATGGGGATGACTATGTATGTAAGGCTACAGACATTAAAAGGGCTTTCCTGAAAGGCTCACCTGAGATAGCACAACAAGTGTGGCATGGTCAGGTGTATGTAGTCTCTACTCCCAGAGTTCGGGCAAAACACATCCCTCAGCAGTACCTGAAAGCTAACATAGGTGTTGAAGGGCTGCAATCAGCTCCTCGAATTTTCAGGATGTCAGCTCAGGCTGTGTTTGAAAAGCTAGGGGCTAGATATGATGACATAGACCCTTGCTTCTTTGTGGTCCCACACCCTCATGGCATACTCACCTTTGTGTGGCATGGGGATGATCAGCTGATTGCTGGGCCAAGGCGTGCTGTAGATGATTTTATTCAACAAGTGTCACAGCATTTTGAGATTGGCAAGCAAGTAGAGCTGGGCACCACTGCCATAAAATTTTGTGGCACAATGTTACAACTCCAGCAGCATCAAAACCAGTGGGTGTGTGCACTTTATTCTCCCAATGATTACATGCACAGCTGCTTGGAAGTTTTGCAAACAAAAATCAAACCTGGAGCCTGTCCTACCATTAGAGGCAAGCTGGGGTGGTTGTGCTCAACGTGTGCACCTCACCTGGCTGTGGTTAGCAGAGTTGATGATGATGTCTTGATGCAAGTAGGTCACAAAACCATCACCAAAACTCTCCAGGAAGGCCCTCCACCTTATCTTGCATTCTTTGGATCTCCACAAAACCATTCACATCCAAGCTATGATGGATAGTTCCATGGAGTCCAGGCAGATTACCAAGTTGCAGGCAAGGGAGTCAGGCTTGTATTTTGTGCAGAATGATGATGCACCCCTGTCTCTCATTTCATGGTACAGCCGGTTGCATAGACGCAAGGCTGTCAGCAGCAATGCTGCTGAGTGCAGGGCAGTGGTGTCAGCAGTGCTTCATGCCAGGTACTTGAATCATGTGCTGGTTTGGTTGCAGATGCAAGCAGGCAGCAATGCTGGGGTGGTGGCACACTTGCTCACTGACAGTCAGTCAGTCCTCAGTTTCCTTGCTAACCCCTATGCTGTGCACACTGATCTTGACTGGGTGGTCCTTAACCCCTAAATGGGCGGAAATGCTGCCGATAAATCGGCAGTAACTCACCTATTTTGTAAACCAGCCCCTGTACAACCTAGCAATATCCAATGGCTGTCCTTGGGGGGCAAGCATGTCCATGAGTTGCCCTAAGCCATGATATATCACAACCTCACATATATTCATCGTAGGCCATGTATAACTGCCGTCAAAGTCAGGGGGGTCAAGACGAGCGTTTTCATTTTTGGTAGAATGTGCATTTTGAATTATGTTGTAAGAGCTAGGCACCTACCACTTCAGGGATGATAAACAATTAGTTGCTGAACAGTTTGAGCCATTGGGGTCATCATTTGGGTGGGTATACCAGCAGTTACACCCAGTACAGCCCATAGGGGTACCGTTGGTAAAAAGCAACCAAGGGGGTAGGAGTGGGCATACTACCTACTAATACCTACTAATATGGCCCCCAACCATGCCAAACAATACATTTCCCTTCCACAATTATGGGGAAACATAACTGCATCATCACACTGCCCTTACATGGCACCTATGTGCAGGTGCCACCTTGTCCATGCACGTAGGTAACGTGGTACGGATACCCTACGCAAGGCATGCATTCTAGGAGGCAGCCACCAACAAACTAGTGATTTTAAGCCTATTTCAGCCTGCCCTAGCAAGGATAAACTAGGCCTAAGCTGCTATAGCTTTCCAGGTGATGGCCAGCACACCTGGTGGCACATGCTGACAATGGGAAGCTTCTACTCACCGGTTACATGCTTGATGATGCCACAGAGACCAGCCAACTGCCTCACACTCATGCAATATGTGTGTGGGAAATGTATAACAAACATATATGGAGGTATTCAAACCCATACAGCCTCTAAAACTTATCACCATCACCCTGTGGCAGGTCAACTGACTGAGGGAAGCATCTAAGAAGGGTGTTTTAGAAAGGGGCCAGGCCAGGGTCAAGAAAGAGCATGAATAATCCAAAAAGAATGTGCTACACAAGCTAGAACGTATATATAAACGTCAAACATCGATAGGAAAACGATGCTTAAGCTTTACCAGGCATGGATGGCGTTACCTTGGCCCAGGCGGTGGCCGCAAAATGGCGCATTTCGGCACACCAAATTTGTGCAGCATGGTCGCTGGATTCGGCGATTTCTGGCCACCCTTGCACGTTTACGACTAATATGTATCATAAAAAGTACAAAGAAACCGATATATCCTTTAAAATACGCCGGAAAGGTATTGCTGTCAACGTTTCTATCGTCCGGCCTGATCGCAGTTTTTTCCAGCAAGAACGCTGCCGACACCTATCAAATGGCATTCCCGCGAACCAAAAATTGGCCTGTATGATCTTTAGGACGTATAAAATCAATATCCTAAGTTTGGCCAGAAAATTCGAACGCAAACGTAAATGCCATGCGTGGGCGCAAGCCGCCATGGCCAGGTCGTCGTTTTCCGGAATGCACGTTGTACGTGAAAAAGTACCCTGACCCCTTGTACTTTGACGGTCTGGAACACCTGTTAAACTTGGTCAAAATATAGCAAACCCTAGTATCATGTTCTGGAGAAACTTATAAACTTTCATTCTTCTCAGCTAAACGTTTCCTAATTCCCAATAGTATTCTCGCAAACTGGTCCCCCGAGTAGGTGCCGACAAATCGGCTGTAAGTCACTTTTTGGCGGAAAATCGGCAGCAAGACCATTTAGGGGTTAAACAGGAGTCCACCTACTGGGAGTCCACCCGTCACGTGGAGGACAAACACAACGCTGCTGATGCACTCACTAAAGTGCCTCAGCAGGCAGCTGACCAATATCAGCTGTTGTACCACTTGATGAACCCCTATGGCAAGCAGGCAACCCTGCCCCATCGGGGGGACGCCTAGCAGGGTCCTGTTCACCAGGGCCGCCTAGGTAACCCAGTACCCCTTGGGCAGGTCCAAGGGGTAGGTTGTGGCTTCCAGCAAGGGGGGGTTGGTTGGAGTCTGTTTTCATACATCTGCGTGCCCTATGCCAATAAAATCTGTTTTGATTTTTTCAACACCATGGAATTTCGTTCTGCCCACCTTCCTAGGTGGGCAGGGGATGTATCTCACATTCTTTCTCCACTAGGGTGTATACCTTGGTGGATTGGCCTTGAGCTCAGTGGCTCAGGTGCCTCCCATTCAAGTGGAGGGTCAAAGCTCCCTTGACAGGTGGTTACCCAGGACCACAGTTCACTGTGGCTCTCCTGGGTCACCTGGCCTCACTGTTCAGTGGCAGTAAAGGCATGGGTGCTGTCATGTTGTCTAGTACAACGTGCTCAGCACAGGTGCAGGATGCAATATTCCTGTCACCTGTCACCAGGACTTCAGCCACCCCTGTGCAGGGCAGGGGTGGCTGGTCCCCACACGTTGTGCAGGTGCAATGTGGCCAGGTCCAGGATGTCATAGTCCTGTCACCTGTCACTAGGACTTCAGCCCCCTCTGTGCAGGGCAGGGGTGGCTGGTCCTCACATGTTGTGCAGGTACAACATGGACAGTGCAGGGTGCAATAAACCTGTCTACTGTCACTACTCAGGTTGCAGGTAACTTGAGCTCAGTTGACCCAGCCTGGCTGGGTATTTTTCTCTGAGTGGGCGATGATGATGGAACAACATGGAACCTCTTAAACGGTTACCTTGGCATTTTTTTTACAATGGCTCTCTTGGCTGGTGATGCACTCCCTGGATAGGCAGACAGGCATAGCTATCTCCCTTGTGAGCTCGCGAGGAGGAGGAACTCCCCGGGCATGTTGAGCTAAACGTGATGCCATCACAAGTATTGCACGAGTTCTGGGGCCCATCTTTTTCAGTCCAGATGTTGCAGTATGGGACCGTGTCAGTTGCTCAGCACCTCAGTCAGCTTGGAGTCAGTCTCCTAGCTGGGCAGGGTCAGGCTTGAAGTCGCTAGCCTTCAACCTGAAAGGAAAACATAATGGGAGTTAGATGAGATGCTTAGGCTGACACACGGATTTCCGGCCTGCGCGCCGCGTATTGCCTACCGCGGCTGAGCGGGACACCTCAGTACTGTACGGCAGGGTGTACGGTACTGAGGTGTCATGTGGACTGATGTGCGGTTAGTGCCAGATTGTGCCTAGACTCTAGCTCGACCCGCCAGGTCCGGGTTATCCGGGTCTGACGGGCCGAGTGTAGTTGATGCTAGTGACGTGGTCGCATGGCATTGCAGTGTACAGTTGTCCACTGGTGAGGTGCTGCAGGTAGCACCGCCATAGGCATATAGGCGTAGCACTGGGGAGTGCCGCAGCACCCGAGTTTGCCCAGACGTTCCATTCTGAGCCCTCAGCTTACACTACTCTCTCATTGTATTATTGCTAATACAACCATCATTCCATTTCAGCTTCGGCAGTTGTCCATCGTCGTGAGACTCGATCCAACTGCATCCTCTCAGCGTCCCGGGGCTGCCAATTGTCCTTGATGGACTGAAATTGGCTCAGTACCGCGTACCCCTCGGCTACGGTCGGCCGCCTAGGCGCTGCTTGGCCGGCTGCTGGCGCGTTCTGACCGCCTTGAGACCCCTGGCTCTGATCATCCGCTAGACCAGCCTGGTCCCCTAGCGCCGGGACTCCACCGCGTCCATCGCGTCCATCCATATCAGCGCCGCGCCGCTCAAAGCCTGCACCGCGCCCTCGTTGGTCAGATGCTCCCTCGCTCATGATGGGCCTTGTTCAGGTCTGCTACAGGCCAGCCAAGTGGCCAAACAGCAATTAAAGCAATATACGCTGCTGAACAAGAAGGAAGATGACAAGTGTTACCACTCAGTCAAGCCCACCACGGTCACCCGCGGGCGCCACCTGGTTTTCCTTGTCGCTGTCACTGTCGCTGTCGCTCACAATGATGAGCTCTGGCACCCTGCTGGCAGCAGCACCGTCGTCAGCCCGCTGTCGGCTCGCGATGACAGCGTCGTCACCGTTAGTGTAGTAAACAGGTGACAACCCGTCGTTACCACCCCGCGGGTTATACCTTGGCACCTCGCGGTCGCCAAGCTCCTCGTCGCCTAGATCAGCGACCCCCACAGCGCCCACCTCAAGGTCACTGTCGTAACCCAGAGGGGCGAACTCCTCCCACCGCGTCACTCGAACGCGAAGAGGTTGGGGCAATTCCTGAAGAGGAACTCTCCTTCGCTCCGGATTCCTGTCGACCCGCGTCGCACGCTGACCTCCAGCGATGGCTTCCTCAGCCGCCTCGACCTCTGCTAGCCGCCTGTAGCGCTCCGCCCCTCGACGCTCACGTCGAACTGGTCCCGCTGCAAATCCCTCGTCGCCAATTACGCCTGCGAACGCACGTTGTGCGCCCACACCCGCCGCTGCCTGCACGAACTCGCGTCGCACCGCACCAGCTGGCTCCGCAGCTTCTCCTCGCCTGGCCACCAACTCCGCACGCACCCGGTCGACTAAGGCTGTGATCACAGTCTGTATTCCGATCAGACCGCGCAGCTCTTGCTCGATATCGTCGGCGCTCCGGTGTGCCGGAACGACGATGGTCCGGACGTGTTGCAAAATGCGCTCGATCCCAATCCTCGACCTGGTCGTCGACGAATTGCGCAAAGTTGCGATCAACAGGTGGCTGATCTGCAAGCAATAAGGATAAATCTCGAACAACACGACGCAATTCAGGCGATATGGAACCACCAGCAGACTGCCGAGGAAACCGGAAATTCTGCTGCCGTTGTTCTTCCTGCACCATTCGACACCCGACGAGCGTCACCACGTCGTCAACGCTGCACGCAGCACACAGCAACAGCCCTCCTGGTCGTTCCGTCGAGACTGCTTGTAATTTGAGTTAACGTTTTTAAACGCAATGTATAAGGATATGGTTGCAATGCATGCAGCGATGTGTGAATGTGGTTGGAACGGAGCTTTGTTAAAATTGGATAATGTTACAGCGCTCACACACTTGAGGCTTATACACGAGTTTGCCAAGTCAAGGCAACACACGTGAGGCGGGCTCGCAAGAGATGCCCAATTGGCACTGGCCTATTCTTTATATACTTGTGCACTGTGCTTTGCTAGTCCTGAGCAGCCTAGGAGGCCTGCTCAGTATTAACACTCCCGGTACAGTATTCACAACCTGTACAGCGCCCAGATCCTATACAGTAGGTCTGCCATACAGGCACAGTGACCACAGAGTACAGTCACCACAGTGATTATTGCATCTGCACCTACATAGAAGTCCAGGACTAAGCCTGCGGTACCAACAGACCACAGGTTAAGGTTCCTATTTCCTGCGTACGACGTATTAATCCAATACCGCCGTAGGTTCAGCACCTAATTCCTGTCAGCCCAGGAATTACTGTCGACCCCATATGTCGTCGGCAAATATTCACGCACGACTTAGTAGAAGAACAGCCGGCTCGCGCTCGCGCGCGACCGGGAAGTCGGAACGCCATAACTTTCTTGATACTCATCGGAATGAACTCGTTCCGGTGCCGCTGGAATCGCAGAGATATGCCGAATCAGGAACACGCCAATGCGCTCGGCGTTAACTTTGTTAGCGCCTCAGTAGTCACTGCACCGCCATGGCAGCCATGCTTAGAATGTTTGCCTAGCTGTGCCAACATACCTATAGTCACGTGCATCGCTCATGCACGGTATACTACACCCAGCCATAGCCTTAGCTTATGTATGTAGTCGATCCTTGTACAGCCATGCTACGTCCTGGCTGTGACCAGATTCCTTAATTGCCCACGCTCCCTGTTATGCCATGCTCACATGGATCTTATTGCACCCACAGATTGCCGGATTGTTAGCGTGTCCGTTTAGCTAGCGCGCCCGAATGCAGCTGTGGCATTCCTTAGGCATGAAGGAGACTGGGGGTCTCTGCATGCCCTTTCTCCTGTTGTGCACACACAGCTCCGTGACTCCCCAACGGGAGCACGTGTTTAATTAATAAATTAATTAATACGTACATTTAATGACTATATGGCTCGAGCTACCATGGTCCGGATTCTCCCGATTTCTGGCCTGCGCTGGTTGTCTCCTTAATTAATTAGGAACATAATTCCTGGTTGTCTCCTTGATAACTCCGTTGGGAGTGTATGTAGCACATATCCCAGAGAAGGGGCATATGGCTTTTAATACATTCTAAGCTACTTCCTGCAAGGGTGGGAATGTAAACGACACTTGCTCTAGGTGCACCAAGGGCACCTACACCCCCCTGAGTCTCAAGCTCAACTCAACTAAGGGGAGCCTGTCATGGGGGGGGAAGATCACCATGGCTATACAAGAGCTAGGGCATGGCTTCTCATCAGAGAGTGACTCTCTGTATAGGCATGCAGGGCTGAGCTAATTCTTAAATGCATCATCCACATGGGGGTCCCATTATAGGCATCGCGTATAGTATCTCCGCACATCTGAACCCTGTGGTGCCAGATCTCCTTTGCGGCCGTTCCGAGCATGGAACGGGATTCGTTGTCCACATCGTCGCGTCGCCGGCCGCTGCAGCAACACGATGTTTTCTGGCATACGCGGGCTTTTGGTTCCCGCCGCACATTTGAAAGTGCTGTCCTCCGGATTTTGGCCTTTGCACCGTGTGCAGTTCTTGGACGTTTGGAATCATGGCATGCATGGCTAACGTAATGACTGACTAGCTAGACCTTTTCAGTGGTTTTCCATTTGCGGGTATTTCCTCGTAAATGGTGGGAGAGCGATCGCAGCAATGCAGTGCTTACCCCTAGACACTCCCGGCCAGAGGCTCGAAACACACGCCCTGATCAAGCAAGCTGTTTCCGGCCCCACCGTCTAGGTCATCTTGTCGCTCTACACGTTAAAAAAAATAAAAAAATTAAATTATAACATGCCTCCGTTGGGAGACCATGTAGCACATATTCCTTTATGGATGGGTGGAGTGGAGGGAGCCGCGTAATCGAACTAACCTAACTAACTCTAAGCTATCTAGTCTAGAAAAATCCTAACTACACTACTCATCAAAACGCCGCCTCCTCTTGGGGGCAGGTGGCTTGCCCACAGGGGCGGGCGTGTGAGCCTTGACAATCTTCTGCCACCGAGTCTTGTTCTGCATGGCAGCCCAAAGAAGGGAGAGAGAGTGGATGCGGTCACTGTTCAAACTGGGCTGGGACCACTAGGTCGTCCAGCAACATCTGGATGTAGTTCGTGACATGTTTCCCTACCCTTTTGGGAATGCCCTTGGGGCCAGGCCAGGTCAGAATATGCCGCCCTGGCTGGCCAAGCTGCTGGGGGCCTGCCAGACCAAGGGCGGTGGACATCGACCTGGCTGGTGCGAGCAAGGTGTCCTACAAATGCTATCCTACGCTGCCTATAATCTCGTCCGAAACACGAGGCATACCCTGATACAAAGACTCTAATGACGGGCGCTTGGAAAACCCTACGTTCAGGACCTGTCGGAGCATCCTGTAAACCGTGCCGTCGAGCTTAGCTGCCAGTGTGGGTGTGAGTGTCCACGCCTCGGCGCCATACGTGAGCACCATGAGGACGAGGACCTTGAAGAGCATGCGCTTGCGGTGCTCGCCCGGCCAGGCCCTTCGAGCGCCAGTAGGTGTTGAGCGAACGGAGCCTGGCCCAGGCCAGGCCGATGCGGGTGTCCACATCGTCTGCGGTGTCAGGGAGCCAACTCCCCAACAGTTTGAAGCGATCGCGGAACGGGACCTCCGTCCCGTCGAGCAGGCGCGGCAGCGGCGGTCTACTGGAGGCCCCAATCACCATCGCCTCAGTTTTGACACTAATCTCCAACGTCCCCACCGCCCTCGCCTCCAGGCCCAGACAGTCCAGCCAGGTCTGAATGTGCTGGGGGCGCGCGATGAGGGTGGTGTCATCCGCATAAATCAGGTCGGCCAGGCGGTAGCCAGGTCTAACCCCGCCGTGCTCGCGCTCGTTAAGGATGTCCAGGCCTGGCTCGAACCCCTTATAAGAGCAGGAAAGCGCGCACGTGCCCGGCGCATGACGTGATCCACGACAATAATGAACAGGTATGGGGACATGCAGGACACATTACCTTGCCACAACCCGTGGTGAAGGGGGAATGCATGGTGGGGTGGTGCCTTCCGCAGTCCGCACTACTGCCTGTGAGCCCTCATACAGTCGACGAATGGCAGCAATAAACGCTGGTGGCACCCGATCCAGTCATCCAGACCTAGGATGGCCCAAAGAGCCTGAGTCCCAGAGGACCGTGTCAATTAAGGCCTTGATATAGTCAACAAAAATGAAGACCAGCGGCAAACTGTCAGGGCAAAGGCGACGCACCTCCTCCATCAACCGGCGCGCGACAAACACAGCCATGACAGTGTTACGACCACGACGGAAACCCATCTAGCTGCATGAGACTCACCCAGGTGTGGGTCCAGCGCGGCGCGGAGCCTGTGCAGCATCATGCGCATGAGAAGACCTTCAGCGCTGCCGGGGCGCTCTGGAGGCAGACACCCCGGTAGTTACCGGGGTCAGCAGCAGAGCCCTTCTTGTACAGCATGACGCGGATGGCCGTCTGCCACTCAGCAGGCCGGGCCCACTTCAAATGTTCCGAAAAGTGTGACACTTTTTGTCGTTTTTTTGACTTTTTCGACGATCGTCACTCTGCAGAGTGATTCGTCGTGCGAAATCGTGCGAAATTGTGCGAAATTTGCTGAAATCGTGTGAAATTTGCTGAAATCGTGCGAATTTGTGCGAAATTTGCTGAAATCGTGCGAAATTTCATGTGAAAAATGTCGACGGTAAAAAAGTTTGATGTGCACAACGTGTGTGAATTCATGCGAAATTTTGTCAAACGTCACTCCCCAAAACGACCCTTGGTTGAAATCCATGCGAAATCGTGCGAAATCATGCAAAATTGTGCGAAATCGTGCGAAATCGTGCGAAAATGTGTGAAAATTTTGCGAAAATCACGCGAAAATCACGCGAACTCGTGCGAAATTTTATTTTTTTTTTGCAAAAATAGCGAAAAAGTGTCACACACTTGGCTTGGACGGCGGAACATTTGAAGTGGGCCCGGCCAGCAGGCGGAGGCTTGTCAGAGATTAGGACACGGTTGCAGAACGCCAGCAGAAGATCCCTCACCGCCGGGTCAGGGGTCTAATCAGCAGCTCAGCCGAAAGGTGGTCGGCACCGACCGCCGCGTCGTACCGCAGGCGAGCAAGGGCACCGTCCAATTCCTTCAAAGTGAAGGGGTGGACGACGTCGTTGGTGGCAAGGCAGCCCTCTTGCAAGGTGGGGACTTATAAGTCCGCGGCCGAGGAGGGGGGCGCCGGCGGCGGCGGGGGTCCGGCGACCTCGAGACGGGTGGCCGTCTCGGGGTGAAGCGGCGGGGGGGGGGGGCGCGAGCCCCACCTGTCAAGGAAACATTGTGGGCCAACCAGCGGTCAAGGCTTACCGGCGCCGTGCCATCCCCCGTGTGCTCCACCGGGGTGCGCTGCCGCCGGCCGCGCCGAGCCGGTCGAGGTGGTACTGACATGTCCTTGCCCTGGTTGCGAGCTTGGCAGGCCTTGGCATCTGCGATGCACTGGGCCGCCTCTGCGTCCTGAGCGTCACTGCTCGTAGGCCTCCACGAGGGCGGCCTTGAGCGCCGGTTTCTGCAGCGGGTCCCGGTTACGCTTGAGGCGGTGCCGGGCGGCCAAGACCTTGGGGTCCTAGCGGTAGAGCGGGCCGGGGCGGCGGCGGGGCATGACTGGCAGGTGCCGGGCCGCCAGCAACGGGGCACGGGCCGCAAAGCCCGCAAAAATTGCGGCGGTGGGAGCACACTTGTCCAGCTCGTCGACGTCCGCCCGGGCGTCCAGGGCCGACAGGTACTCCAGTCGGCACCGGTTCCGCGCGTGCTCGGCGTCCGTCCAGTCCTCAGGATCTCCCCGGACAGGGCGCAGGGCAGACCAGTCAGGGCGGACCACTGGGGCGCGGCGCTCGGGGACGTGGAACCGGAGCCGAATGGTCGCGCGCACCAACCGGTGGTCAGAGCACACCGTGGGCGTGTCAAACACTCGCCGGGTGTCCAGAACCGAGGTGCACCTGGGCTGCCGTACCATCACGTAGTCCAGACAGGCCTGACGGCCGTTAGGGCCACGAAAAGTGACCAAGTCCTGTGAGGGACGTTGGAAGTGGCAGTTGACAGCAACCATCCCGCTATCCCGCAAAAAGGCAGAAAACTGTCAGGGGAGTGTTGTCGTTAGCAGCCGTGTCAGCAGGCGCAAAGCGACTGCCAGCAGTGCCCACGGGGAGCGTGGCATTTGCGTCGAGCAGCATAACCAAAAAGTGGCGGGCCCGGGGTGGCCCCCTCAAGGCTATGCAAGTCCTCGAAGAACTTCTGGCGTTCAAACTCAGGTAGACCACTATGGGGTGCGTAGCCCACCCCCAGGTGCCGTGAGGTGGTGTTTAGACTGCCCCTCGACGGAGGTGAAATGTGCTACCATAAGGCGTGGGGTTAGAAACTGCTGAGGCTAGCAACTGCCAGTGGCGAACACAAAAGACGAACACCATGCACCTTGGCCTGGCGTACCGCTGCCAGCGAAGTAAAACCGCCAGCCACCCGCCAGGCGATCAGTGCTCACCATGCCAAGTGGCACCGAGCGGCGATGCTCTTGCACGCCTAGAATAGACACACGATGGGCTATGCAGAAGGCAACGAGCTCTTCTACCCGGTAGCTATGGCCGTCGTCTGCTATAGCAATGTGCGTGTATTGAAGGTGGCAAGGGCCAAGGATGCCTGCTGGCCCAAGAGGGGAGAACGGCGATGGATGATGGGGGTGGATGCAGCGGGAGGTGGGGGTGGGGATGGAACGGAGGGGGTGGAAACGGAGGGAATAGTGCTTTTCATCGCATTGATTTTGTCCTGCAAGCGTAGGATGCGAGCCTGCCGCTTGCTCGGGGTATTCGGGGGTGGGGCTGATTGCACAACGCCGAGGCGTAGGTAATCTAGCACGCGTTGGGTTTTACGAATCTGACAGTTGACAGATGAGGTTGGAGCCCGAGATACCGGCACCACCATGGCTATCACCCGACGGCTAGGTTGAGGCATGGTAGTGGAACGGGACTGTTTAGACTTTTTCTTCTACACGTAAGCCAGCCATAATTTCAATGCACAAAGCTACACATTTCCATCACCATTCATCTTCATCATCCTGAACGACTCGAACACGCGGACAAGATAACGGCAGGCTCGAGCTGCCACGGTCCGGATTCTCCCGATTTCTGGCCTGCGCTGGTTGTCTCATTGATATTCATAATCCTGAACGACTCGAACACGCGGACAAGATAACGGCAGGCTCGAGCTATACCATGGTCCGGATTCTCCCGATTTCTGGCCTGCGCTGGTTGTCTCCTTGATAGGCAGGGCGTGGCTAAATTCTTAAACGCATCATCCATGGCCATTATGGGCGCACATGCGCTGGGGCCGCGTGGTAGGCTAAGCCTGACTAGTCTACACTACTAGTTGTCTCCTTGATATATTTAATTTAGCGGTGACTATACGGTTGGGGAATGATGCAGACAACATAATTGTAACCTTTGTGTATTTATTTTTCTAATGCGATTAGCATAGTACATACTTCATGGCAACAATGCCCATGCGCATGACTCGCAAGTACACACATACTTCATTTAATTAAATATTTTTCTAATGAGATTAGCATATAATATCAAGATTAGCATAATAGTCCGTGACATGCCCATGCGCATGACACGCAACCCCCAAGCCTGTGGGGGCTCCGCGTGTGACCAAGTATGGCATTCATAGCGATTCGGGCCGCGGTGCCCACACCCCTGTCACTAGGACCTAGATAGCTTATACCATCCATTCCATCCCATGTTCCCCTCCCACTGAGGACTTATGCTCACGTGACGCAGTCACGTGTCTATTAATTAATTAATTAATGACACGCAAGTATGCATACAAGTATAGCTTACTGTAGATAGCTTAGACCGGTAGGATTGCGTGTACCCACCCATCCATCCATCGGGGTTAATGCTCCGTGACTCCCCAACGAGAGCACGAGTTTAACCCGTGTTTTTTAACAACGCGATACATCGCGTTGTAGGGTTAGAACGCGATGTATCGCGTTGTAATCTGACACGTGGCAAACCTATTAAACATGCGATTTTTGGTCTGAAACTTTCAACATAGGTCAGAAACATCTCATAGAATTCAAGAAAAAATCCTGGTATTTTTGGTATTTTTTTTGTGACAGCTGCAAACAAATATGTACCACTGAAATCAGGCATTTTCGCGGGACGAAGACCTGTGAAGACGACGGTGATGGCGGCAGGTAGATCTCGCCAGTTTTCGCGCGAATTTCAGTGGCTGTTGGGTGGCACGATCATGATGATGCGTTCAAAGGTTGATAATTAGGTTTCTACGAGTTTGTTGAGGTACTGGGGCAAAGGAAACGTAGTTTTTTCCGGTTTCTCACCCAACTTTCATCCGGAAACCCTGGAAAATGGCATACATATTATTACGTCAAGACTCGGGTCTGCTGCGGCACCATGCTTGGTATTTCCATGGTGTTTCGACTTCTTAACACATGTTTATTCATTCCGAACGCCCGGACTCTCTGCTACACCGAGATTTGTGCAGACTTTTATTGGGTAGCTCCGGGCATGATGGTGCCTGCAAATAGCGTAAGGCGTGACCGTGGCTATTGCTACGGTATGCTGTATTTTCCTGGAAATGGCCTCTGCCACCGGCTCAATAGTCCTTGCAGGCGTAAGTATATCGTGTTTCTACCTAGTTTCTGCCAGTTTCCCACTTATTTCTACCGACCTCTGCCCAGCCTCTCTAAGACCGCCATCCTACTCGACGTTGCTTGCATGTCAGCCATAGCAGGTTGCAGTTGTGCAGTATTTAGGTGCTGTATACGTCGTCAGGCCGTGCATATATCGTGAGGATTGGATGTTGATGGTTTATACTGCGTTGATTGTGCAAGAAGATCAGCTAGGTGCCCATAATCATGGTGTATAATCATGTGTTGTTAGCATCTTGCCACCATTTGCTAGCATGCATTCCAGCGTCCTCTTTGCCTGCATGTAAGCTCATGGATCACTCAACCTATCCAAGCCTTGCATTGCACGTGCCTCTTTCTTTCAGTATTGCACGCGTTATGGAATGACAACCCAGCACCTCCGTTCCCACGAGGCATGTGCTCAACACGTTGTGAGAGTGGATGATGCTTTGGCTATGGCTGCCTGATTCAGTCATATTAGGTCATCCAGTCATGATGTTTGATGCATGTTTGATGCTGTATGACTTATGCAACACTTATTTTCAACGTTTTGACCCTCCAAGCTCACTATGGCCCCGTTTATGGGGCTCGTGTCGTTGCGTCATGTTGTGAAGGGCTCTCATTTTTCCCACTGCGTTGTACTGCGTTGTAATTGTGATGCTAATGAAAAATAGCTCCAGTGGCCCAATGGGCCTGAGTTTTGTTTCACAGAGCCTGCATATATTGCCCATAGCTCGTGCAAGAAGCCAGATTTTTTTCATGTCAAACCATTTGTGAATAAGCACATGACTTGTGACCTAGGGTCAAGAAATCGCGGTCATGGTCAGACCCCCCTGTATTCAAAACCAGTGTATCTCTCTAATGAATTAGCATTTTGTAGGTCTGAGTAGCCCAAAAAATCCTTTGATTTATGGGCTTTCAGGAAAGTATATACAGGCATTCACGCCTTAAGTTGGGTTCGAGGGTTTCTTGGGGTCAACCCAACTTAAGGCGTGAACCCAACTTAAGCCGTTACGTTACCATAACTTGCGACCCCCAGCCCTGCTGAAGGACTTCAGGGTGTCTTTTGATAGCTCTCGACAAGGCCGATCGAACTGCACTAAAGAATTCACCATCAAAGTCGTATTTCGGGTCGGAACTCGGATGCAAGTCCTCAAACCGGCTGTGGGCAGGTGAAGCACCCCACCGTGCTAGCCAAAACTTGGGTGTGCTGCATAGGGCATGCGCGTTCTATGCGCGGTAATCGTGGCTATTTACTCTCTAGCCTCGTCTTCCCTAGCATCCGGACTCAAACAGTAATCCCGTCCATGGCCAGCTACCAAACTGGCCATGGACTGACTCAGTCTAATAACGGTGAACGGTTTGCACGTGAATGCCAACAACGTTGCTGATCCCGGCGAAATATGTCGCCATGTCAGAGAGCGCAGCAACTCTTACGACAAGAAGGCCATAGCCGCTCAATTTTTGCTGGTTTGACAGCTTGCCCTTGCCACCTGCCTTCTCGCCTGTGGTGTCTCGTTTCTGCTTTTTGCTGGACGCTGCGGCCCGCTGCCCGAAAACAGTGCGTTCCATTTGGCCTTATCAGTTTTGTCGGGCATTGCCGGTGTCGCATTTATGATGGGTTCTAATGTGACGAACGCGTTTGAACAGCAAGCCGTTTGCCCATGTATATAATACAATGATGACTGATTTCAGCGCCCAACTGACCAAGACATGCAGTGAATTTTATAGATGCTTAGTGTTGGATGGCGCGGAAACCCTGTCGGACCACCGGCGCGGGAAAAAACTCAAGTCGCGGCAGTCAAGAATCAGTGCCACACCGCGCTAGAAGCCCCTACACGCCTTAAGTTGGGTTTTTCCTAGTACAGCCATCAGCCTTAAGTTGGGTTCGCCATGCAGCCCACTGCGACCCAACTTAAGGCGTGAACCCAACTTAAGCCAACCCAACTTAAGGCGTGAATGCCTGTACATGACCATGAAAAAAAAATTTCCTCAGGTGCTATACGCGTTCTAAACAAAGCTTACAACGCGATATATCGCGTTCTAATTAAAAAAACACGGGTTAATTAATTAATAGCTTACTGTACAATAACAAAGAGACAACCAGCGCAGGCCAGAAATCGGGAGAATCCGGACCATGGTAGCTCAATAAGTACAATAAGGTTGCCATCTGGAATCCTGCCGAATCCACTCAAGATTCTCCACATTATTCGTAACCAACATACAAGTCAGCCAGCCCAGTGTTGCGATTCTCCAAGTACCTGAAACTATCAGTCTGACACTAAGGCTGTGCTGAAATGGCCCTTACAGGCGTAGCCAACTGCACGCGACCAGCACACTCCGAGTGTGCTGTCGTTAGCCACACCGCTAGAAGAAGTATCTATACAACCTGGAGCTCACTGGTTGTGTCCCTTTTATCCGTACAGGGCACTCACACAACCTGGTTCTCATGACAGGTCCTTGCGTCCGTGCGCACACTACTAGGAACAATTCAGCGAGATTCCCACAATCTGCGAATGTCCATCAGTAGAGCTGCTAGTCGAGGGCACCCTCCCACCTCGTTGTGTGTAGGAGTTGGAGGTTCCTTTACTTTGTATTGGCACCCTGCACGTGACGCTGTCACATGCTTACTAATCTTATCATGGATCTTTTCGATCAATGTCAGGCTAGACCAGGGACACTTGGCACCACGCCTGACTGCTCGAAAATCCGAGCTTGCAGTGGATTGTTTTCCTCAATCTGCTCACTGCAATCCAGGTGTGGCTCCGTAGCGAACCTTTTCTACGTGAACCGACAGGGCTGACCTGACCAGCTCTGCCGGCATTCGACTATATACAAGTCACGGACACGGACAAAGAGGACATATTGTGCCCGAAAATGCCGAAAAAGGCAGATAGTATGTATGCACATGAGCATTACACTCTGTAACGCCCAACGAGATCTGATCTAAGGAGCCTGGTAATTTCCCGAGGGCAAGAGTTTGCCAACATCGATCTTGCTGGGGCAGGTGGCCCCTGCCATGCAGGGGGCGCAAGGCTGCAGGTCGAGCCGCACAATCTCTTTCAACATGATCTGCACCCAGCATGTACATGGAAGCATCACCGTCACATGCGCATGATTATTCCAGAGACAAGAAAACCAAAAGATTTTAAGAAAACTTATGCCATGACATGCATTTGCAACAATGGGCAGTCAAGCACATCATAACAATACAACTAGCAGCAACAAACAATATGTAGACCATGGCATTGCAATCACTTTTGAACCCAAACTGGCCGCATTTGGAACACACCCCGCACGTGCAAAAGACTCACACATTCTTAGTACCTTGAGCGCCGGATGTACTCCCATCTTCCATCCAAACTTAATACACAAACTAGTTTGAGAGTGGCAGCCCGACAAATATTTTCACATTTGCATCTCAACGCACCTCGCTCAGGAGGCTCCACAGATGCTCCCACGCACGCGCGACCGAGATGTCCAGGTGCTTGTCGGCACCCAGGAACTCTGCCAGAGTCCTTACTAGGGCCTCACCCACAACCGGGAAGTGCTGAGGCAGCACGCCGTACCGGATGTGGCGGTGCGCGCACTTTTCGAGCGATTCGATGAGCAGCGACTGGTTCTCCAGCAATGCCACGATGTGCTTGACCATGAGCGCAAATGACATTGCCTGGGTGCACCTGGTGAATCACCCACCCACCCACAGACACACAAAAATAAATAAATTAATTAATAAATAAAATAAAATAAATAAATAACAATAATAAACAAAATAAAATAATAAAACGTAAACACCCATGCAGGGCAGGCAATGTTTGACTCATTCATTTACTTTGTTTCAGTTTGTGAAGTTCATCCCTAAGTCAGTCCAGAGCCCCGGGATCTAATATTTGATTAATAGTTAGTTAATAAATACTTAATTAATCGATCAATTTATAAATTTCTTTTGTTTGAACTTGACAGTTTTCATACGGGAGGGGGGGGGGGGGGGGGGAGACAGAGGAATACAGACCTTGACAAAAAAACTCGAGGAAACATATGCATGAGGAAAAAAAGGAAACGGGCATTCATATATATGCAGCACAGTCAAGTCCAATCCTGCAGCCCTGGCATGGACACAAGGCGGGAACCGGCATGGGGAGCATCCTGGGTTCAGGAAAGGAGAGACGACGAATACTACTGGACATGGCATGACCTTACATAATGTGCTGGCCGGTGTGTACATGTGACATGCGGTGGCAGATGAGCCGGTTCAAACGGGCACATACCGCTGTACTGAGAAAAGGGGAACAACCTCCGGGGCCAGCTTGGAAAGGTGGTCATAGAAAACCATTCCGAAGTCCATCGGCGAGTCCACCTGGTCGCAGATGACCGCCCAGCTCCGGCTGATGAGCCGGACGTCGGCCTCCGATAAGACTTCCTTCTCGGCGAGTTCGCGGACCTTAATGACACATCCGGGATTGGACGTTGGAGCGCATTCGCCCTCGGTAATTGGGGCGCCGCAGCACCGGCGGTGGCTGCTCCGAGGATTCGGCGCTTCAAGGATGCGAGATACGGGATGCGGGTAAGTCTCACCTCCCGACGCAGCCCTCGGGTCGCACGCTTCTGGTACTGCCGGTGTGGCCACACTTCTGGCACATGAGTCCCTAAAATTGCAAGCCTGACTGCTGCCATGCCAGCGCCGTAGCCAGGCACTTGCGATTGGGTTAGGTAGCTCAATCATTGAGTTGAATTTCTTTAAAAAACCGCCGGAGGGAGGGACTTGTGTCGGGGCCGAGGGCGTCCGCAGCAAGGGATTGTTTCTTTCCTTCTCCATTCTGACGGCGCCCATCGAGTTCGTCCGCAGCAAAGGATAGTTTTTTTCCTTCTCCATTCTGAGGGCGTCCATCGACGTCCGCAGCAAAGGGTGGTTTCTTTCCTTTTCCATTCTGAGGGCGTCCATCGTGCTGTCACAAGTCGGAATTCCCGAAGTGCCCTGCCATAAATTCCCTTTCGACTCCTCTCTAGATCTGCATTTCATGCTTTCCGCGTTACAGTATCGATAGTGGCGATACGATTGTGGCTTTCTGTGGCGACGTGGCTGCGCGGGACATCAAACTGACCTGCCCTCACGCTGACAGTGGCTGACACCCTCTACCGTGATCTCACGTGACATGGTTCAACCACCATAAGGCAGGTCTGGAGGACCAGTCTGTGGCTCCCACTATTCACACGTGATCGGACAACCGACGCGGGGCTCAACTCAACGTGGCATGTCCGGCGTGGGAAGAAGCAGACTTCCTGGCTGGGTCCTTCTTACTACACTCAGTCAGTCAGTCAGTCAGTCAGTCAGGCAGGCAGGCAGGCAGGCAGCAATTCAGTCTGCCAGTAGTCAGTGGATTTCAGTTGATTCCCACGCCGTCATTGCCAGTCGTTGTTGTTGCTGAAAATTGAAATGGAAAATGTGATGGATACGATTAGGCCCTTTCCACATTCGTCAGTTCCGGGGAGTAGGGTCCTGATTCATCAGTCGGTTCCGGAACTAGAGGTTTCCACATTTGACCGTCCAATTAGAAATTTAATTGGATACGACCGCTAATTCGACCGGAACTGGGGTGGAACTCCTGGAACTCGAAAAAAGCAGTTCCGGCCAGTTCCAGTCAGAATTAGGGTCAAGAAAGGTAGGTCGAGTTGTTGAAACCGGCGGGGAAAGCGCCAGGACGTTACGGATCGGATCTGGTTGTGGAAAGGAGGTCCCGATCAATTCACCGCTAATATCAGTCAGTACCATTTAAGGGTTAGGGGGGGAGGCGTTACTGCACGTAACAAACAGCGTTAGTTATGTCGTAAATTCCGCGTTACGTCCGTTTGATTTGCCTACGCCTACATGTACCGTAGTGGCTCTTATATCAGTACGCCTAATTATGTACGAATCGACCCCGTACAGGCCGAAAAAAAAACTCCTTCCGGCCTCGTACATCCCAAGATATCAACCTCAGATGCTACAATATACGTATGAGGGGCCTCCATATGTTGTCCCTAGGGTACTGCCTCCCAAATATACCTACGATTTACCCTTACGATATACCTACGTACACTAAGAAAAAATCCCCAAAACCCCGTACGCGTAACAAAAATCGCTAAAAGCCCTCGTACGATAATTAAGCGTACACATATAAGAGCCACTACGGTAGTCAAGGTCCTTCCGACCGGATGATACCCGGTCCTGTTGCGTGCCAATTGTATTTTGTATGGTACTCCGAGTCGGCGCAGACGCACCGCGCAAGTGGTGTGGATCCTGTCAGAAGTATCGACACACCTGCCTGAAACTAGTACTTATAGTTTAGTGCTAGCTCTGGACTACATGAACGGGCATGTGCCGCATGTTTAAGTTCTGTTCCATAAGTGACCCAGTCATTCTGTGACTGACCTTGAACTTTGGTTGTGAATGGTTGGCTTGAGATCACGTTATGATTGGAACTGCCACACAGTCAGAAAAGAACCGGTTTGGTGTGGCCACGTTGTAGGTAGATCATAACTGCTACCCAGTAGCTGAGCCTGGAATTGTTTAAAAGGCGAAGCTACGCACCTTGTTTGCCCTCTTAGTACCTCACACCTCACACACTCCTGTGGTGGAACTAGCAGCCGGCCAGCTGCCGACTGAGACTTATTTTTATCTGAGTGAAATAAAGTAAAACTTTGTGGCAAACATTGTTTTCTCACTCCTAACATGGCATCGGAGTGCGGTTCGCACGCCTTTCGACCTGCTTACCGCTGGTCAAAGTCGTTTCCCGAGGCTCTGCTCGCGGTTGACTTTAGATTTGTGTATTTCGGCGAGATTTGCATGACGACAGCGTAGGCGGAGGTTTGATTCCCGTCTGGCGCGTGATACGAAAGGTGCTTGGTTCGATTCCGGGCCGGAATCTATTGGCCAACGTTACCTTTTTTTCCGGAGTTTTTTGCTGTTTTTTTGCTGGAATGGCTTCCGGCACTCGCAGCCAGGTCGCTTCCGCGGGTCGCGCTGCTGGCAGTAACGATTTTGATGCCGATGACGCTGCCGGTCTGGCCGCTT
The DNA here is from genome assembly GCA_009746045.1 of Mesostigma viride. Classification (NCBI taxonomy): domain Eukaryota; kingdom Viridiplantae; phylum Streptophyta; class Mesostigmatophyceae; order Mesostigmatales; family Mesostigmataceae; genus Mesostigma; species Mesostigma viride. The sequence goes on from RPFO01000154.1 coordinate 3,451,109, forward strand.
TGACTGCATCATCCGTAACTCTTACCGATTCGGGTCTCCCAGGCGAAGTATTTTTTGACGCAGCAGCTGGGCTGGCTGCCCTGGCTTTGCACCAGCCAGGTGGTGACGAGGACGCCGCCCACGGTGCTCCCGACGGTGAGAATCCGGCGGTTGACGGTGGTGGTTTGAGCCGCGGTACGGCGGGGGGGGGCCCCGCCCGAGCCTCCTTTGTGGCTTGCAAGGAGCTTTTGAAGGATGTTCGTGGGGTCAAGGTTTTTACCGGCTCAGATTGGACGCTGTGGATACCTTTTAAGGACCATTTCTTGGGCCTTGTTTCCCTTTATGCTGGCCTCCTTGGAGTGCTGGCAGGTGTTGTCCAGAACGTGCAACTGGATCGGCTCCTTTACGTTGCCTTGTTGGCCGTCGTCGATGGGCCTGCGCGTGCCTTGATGCAGACGCTCCCCCTGGATCGTCGCCTGGGCAGTCTGGCCATCACCAAGCTCATCCAGGTCTATGAGCATGGCAAGCTCACCAAGTCCATGCGTCTGGACTTGTGGAAACAAATGGCCCAACTTCGTCAAACTGCTCGCGAGACTGTGGAGCCGTATGTGAACCGCTCGGAACTGCTGTACGCCAAGCTACAGGCTGCAGGCATTACGTTCCCAGTCGCTGCCTTCATTGCCAGCGTCCTCAGCGGTCTGCGCGCCGAGTACAGGCCCGCGCTAATCTCCCTCCGTCTTGACGAGGTCGAGACTGTTCCGGTCCTGCGGCAGCGCCTGATGGAAGTTGAAGATCTGCTGACGGGTGGCCTCCCGTCCCCTGCAGATTCTGGCTCTGCCTCCAACCACGCATACCATACCCCTGGCCGGGGGCGTGGCCCACGGCATGGCGGTGCCCGCGGCAACGGCAACGGCAGCAGCAACGGAAACGGCAACGGCAACGGCAACGGCAGCAGCAACGGCACCGGCAACGGAAACGGCAACGGCAACGGCAACGGCAACGGCAACGGCAACGGCCATGGCAACGGCCGCGCCCACGGCAATGGCCACGGCAACGGCCACAGCCATGGCGGCAGCAGCGGGGGGCGCGGCGGGCGCGGTGGTGGTCGCGGTGGTGGCGCAGGGGTCGGGCGTGGTCGCGGGCCGCCCTGCTCCGTCTGCGCCAAGCCTGGACATGACGCCGCCACCTGCTGGACTGCCCATCCCGCCCAGCGCCCTGCTCACCTCCGCGGTGACGGCGCCGGGCACGCCCATCACACCGACGCAGGCCTGCCTCCCTTGGAGACGACGTACGCGTTCCACGTGGGTCGAGGCCCTTTGTGTGCTTCCCTGCGCGCCAACCCTTTAGGTGCTTCCCTGCGCGACGGTGTGCAGCCTCACGGGCAGGCCTCGCTTCGTCCAGTGCACGGCCTTGCGCCTTCCCCGTCCCGCTCGGGCAGTCGTCTCTCGGCACCCCGCCCCAGCACCTCCTCGGACTCGACGGCTGGTTCCTCAACACTACAATACGGTTCGTAGGAGACGCGAAATGAGTGAGAATGTTACCCGAGCGGTAACGAGGATTCGCACCGTTGATTTTAACATATGTTTCTTTTTTTGCGCCATTTGGCGAGCATCGACTGGAGCCTGAACCTAGCGGGGGGAATCGTGCGGGGGAATCTTGCGGGGGAATCTTGCGGGGAAAAATTCCGAACGTGAATTTAGCGAAGCCCTACTACATTTTGCTTGGGTACACGGTACTACAGTTTCGTCACTGAAAATTTTCTGTAGTTGCGTTGGTGTTTCGTACGTTCCGCTGAAATTTTCGTGTTCAGTCCCAAGATCACAATTTGATCCGGGCGCAAAATGATTGGCTGTACGGTACGAACCAAAAACGAAATTTTAGTATCTAAGTTCCGCAGCGCTTGCTGAATTTGTCCCGGAAGCCCGGGGGCACTTTCCCCGCTGAAAAAGGTGTCCGCGGAAGCGTATTGTAGTGAACCACCGCTCCTTCTGTGCTTCACACGGCCGCAACGGCCTCGGCTAGGTGTGCCCCGGAGTGGGTGGTTGACACGGGTGCCACGTACCACATGACGCCTCACCGGGCGGACTTTGGCGATGGATTTGATCCCGCCTTCCGGCTGCGCATCACCGGCTCGGGCGGCAATCTGCATGCGGGCGGCAGGGGCCCTCTGCTTCTCCGGCTCGGCACCCCGGACGTGCACCTCGGCCCAGCTTTGTATGTCCCAGGCCTTCAGGCCCGCCTACTCTCGGTGAGCCAGCTCTTTAAAGCCGGCCATGATGTGGACTTTAAGCACCTGCGCCTCACTTTCGGGACCCGCACGTTCCCCCTCGTGGAGTGTGACGGCATTTACTTGCTCCGCGGGGTGGCGCCCCATGCCCTCGCCACATCAGCCGCCCCCGTGGACCTGATGCAGTGGCACCTGCGCCTCGGACACGCTGGCGCGGATCGTATTGCTCGGCTAGCCGCCGACCCCGCCTCAAACATGGTGACCCACGGTCCCAAGGCTCCCACGTGTCCTTCCTGCCCTGCCGGACACTTGCGGCGGAGCAGCTTTCCCCCCAGCACGACGCCACGCTGCGCGACCCCTCGCCATCGCCTGCACTGCGACCTGCTAGGTCCCATGCGGACCCCTGCCGTGTTGGGGGACTGGCGGTATGTCCTGGGCATCACGGATGAAGCCACTCGTTTTCACTGGGTTTACTTCTTGAAGACGAAGGACGCTGCCGTTGGGAGCCTGCGTCACTTCCTGGCCACGGAGATCAAGCCGTTCCGGGCGTCCGCGGCCACGGCGCCTGTGGAGCTTCGCTCCGACCAAGACGCGGTTTTCACTGGCCAGGACTGGCGCGCCGTCTGCGCCGAGTATGGCGTGCGGCAAGAGTTCTCGTCCCCCTATACGCCGGAGCAGAACGGCGTGGCGGAGCGATTCTGGGGCGTCGCAGTTAGCATGACCAGGAGCATGCTGGCGCATGCTGGCCTCGGCAAGGAGTTCTGGGCTCTAGCCTTTGCATGCGCCATCTACATCATCAACAGGCTGCCCTGCCGCAGCAACCCGGAGCACGCAACGCCCTACTTCCTCATGTATGGGCGCCCTGCGGATTTATCCGGCATGCGTGTGTTTGGCTGCCCCTCCCACGTCTTGGTTGAGGGGGCAGCCCGTGAGAAGTTTGATTCTCGCGCTGAGGATGGCCTCTTCGTGGGATACAAGCTTGACTCCCCGGCCTACCTCGTATGGGTGCCCGACAAGGCGACGGGCGGCGGGCGTGTCATCGAGCGCAAGCACGTGCAGTTCGACGAGACGTGGCGCAACCGGGCCCCGCAGGCTGCGCAGTGGCTCCCGGCGGCCCCCTTTGCGGAGGCCGACCTCTTTCCCGCCGACATGCTGACTCCTGCCCCTTTGCAGTTACCCTCTGCCTCTGCCGAGGACTCTGGGGGGCCGGCAACGCCCTCCACTGCCTTGCCCGCAGGCCGTGAGGACAGCTATGTCAGCATCGGGGGGACTCCTGAGCGTTTCGTTCTCCCCCCGGCCGCCGCTGCGGCCATCCAGGCACTTGTGCGGAACGGCCATGCTCCGACGGCTCCGGCTCCTGCCTCGGCGCCGACATCTTACCTCACCGTGTCAGATGCTCGACAGCATGCCCCTCTGTTGCGCGGACAGGCCTCTGGCCACTCGCGTTCTGCGGCGTCATATGAACACGCCGGGGCGGGGATGCCTCCGCCGCATTTGAGTACCTCGGTTGACCTGGAGAGCACGGCTGACAGCACCGGCTATTCTCCTCCGGCGTCCCCTGGTGCCTCTGCAGGTCTCCTCCCCGTGTGGGGTTCCCGTGGTGCTGCCTTGTGTGGCGACCTTTCTCATGGCAGTAACACCCCCGCTCCCCCTGGTTTCGGGGGCGATGATGTATTGGATGACGCACTTTCTTCCTGGCCGGATCAACCTGTCACCAAGGCTGCACGGATCCACGCGCATCACTCACTTGTCGCTGACCTGTGCTTCGCTGCTGCTTTTCATAGCCAGCCTGCGTCCGTGCCCTCCTCTCCCGCTGCCGCCCTTGCCTTGCCGGAATGGCGCACGGCCATGGAGAGTGAGCTGGCCAGCCTCCAGGAGCACCAGGTTTACGAGCTTCTGCATATGCGTGATCTTCCGCGCGGTGCCAAGCTCCTACCCACCAAGTGGGTCTTCGCCCAGAAAGCTGATGGGCGGTGCAAGGCCCGGTTTGTGTGCAAGGGGTTTGCACAGCGCGAGGGCATTGATTTCGGTGAGACTTTTGCTCCCACCGTCCGTGCTGCCACCGTGCGCCTGGGCTTGGCTCGTGCTGGCACTGCTGGCCACCCCATCCGGCAGCTGGATGTCCGCACCGCGTTCCTCTATGCTGAGTTGGAGGAGGACGTGTATGTCCTTCCCCCCAAGGGCTTTGAGGAGCGCGACCCCACTGGCCAAACGTACCTCTGGCGCCTCCGGCGGAGCCTCTATGGGCTCAAACAGGCGCCCCGGAACTGGCACCACACGCTCCGGGACTACCTCATCCATGAGACTGGCGCTGTCCAGAGCACCACGGACACGTGTCTGTTCCTGTATGTTGGTGGTTTTGCCTTCGTCCATGTCGACGATCTCCTGGTCTCCCACTCCTCGGCGGAGTGGCTATCGCAGTGGACCCAACGGGTGTCCCAGCGCTTCCAGATCACCGAGACGGATGCCCCCTCCCTCTTTCTGGGGGTCTCCCTGGTCCTCGACCCGCCGGCGCGCACAGTTTTTCTGCACCAAGGCCCGTATCTGGAGGCCCTCGCTGAGCGCTTTGGGGTCTCCCCACGGGCGGTGAAGACGCCCGTCGTCCCCAACACCCCCCGTGGTGAGGGGGGGCTTCTCAACGCGGACGACACTCGCGTCTACCAAGCGATCACCGGGGCACTCCTGTATGCGATGGGATGCACTCGGCCTGACCTGGCATTCGCAGTCAACCTGCTGACTCAGAATATGAAAAACCCTACTGTAAGCGACCTTGGGCTGGCACGCCGGGTGCTTCAGTACGCGGTACACACCAAGGACCTGGGTCTGTCCTACTCGGGGCAGGGGGGGCTGGTGGCCTACTCGGATGCCGACTGGGCAAACGATCCTGTGGACCGCAAGTCAATCACTGGCAACGTGGTCATGTACCGCGGTGCTGCGGTGGAGTGGACCAGTCGCAAGCAGCCCACTCCAGCCCTGTCCACCTGTGAGGCCGAGTACATGGCCCTGTGCGGTGTCACGCAGCAGGTGGTCCCCTTCTCACCATCACCAAGGAGTTGGGTGACCCGGCCTCAGGGCCAATTCAGGTGTTTTGCGACAACACTGGTGCTGTGGCTCTGTCACGAGACCCTGTTCACCCTCGGCGTACCAAGCACATCGACGTCAAGTACCACTACATTCGCGCGAAGGTCGCGGATGGCACCGTTCAGGTGTCTCACCTTCCTGGGGCAGCGATGATCGCCGACATGCTCACCAAGGCACTACCTGAGCCACGTTTTGTGGAGCTCAGACACAAGTTGTTGGGTATTTGAGTTACTGGCAATTAGTGATGAGACAACATAAGGACACACTTGCTAGCCTGTGACACTGGTCCCATACTACAGTTCTTTTAGTGAACATTTGTTCTGGCTTGCTTGAGTTTGTTTTCCGGCCTGTGTGCCGAGTAAGGGGGGTGTCAGAAGTATCGACACACCTGCCTGAAACTAGTACTTATAGTTTAGTGCTAGCTCTGGACTACATGAACGGGCATGTGCCGCATGTTTAAGTTCTGTTCCATAAGTGACCCAGTCATTCTGTGACTGACCTTGAACTTTGGTTGTGAATGGTTGGCTTGAGATCACGTTATGATTGGAACTGCCACACAGTCAGAAAAGAACCGGTTTGGTGTGGCCACGTTGTAGGTAGATCATAACTGCTACCCAGTAGCTGAGCCTGGAATTGTTTAAAAGGCGAAGCTACGCACCTTGTTTGCCCTCTTAGCTCGTCGTCTGTCCCAACTCAGTCCTCACAGGAGGACTGAGTTGACAATTTTCAACCGCATGTAGCGACTAGGTGGGGGGTCCATCCCAAATGTTTTGATGTGGATCGGGGGTGTACTAGATGTCATTTTGTTGGCAAAAATACTGCATATGTGAAAACTTGACCCGAACACCTGAAAATTACACGGACGATGGGCACCCCTCGCGAATTTGCATTTTTCGGGATAAGAACGAGTGGGAAAAATTCAATCAAATCCTCGTGCATGAAGAAAAAATATAGGCATGTAAACAATATAGTTCTTGAAACGAGGAAAAAAACTGGGCTCGATTTGGCCACTGCAACTGCCTGAAACAATTAAAAAACTCTCAGTCCTCAGGAGAGGAATGGGGCTTTTGCTAACTTTGCTAGCATGTAAGTGCGGTCATACTACACACCACCGTGGCCACCAACCATCCCAATCAACTCATTTCCCTTCAAGCATTACAGGACAACACACTTGCATCATCATACTTCAGGTATATCATACCTTATCATGTAGTGAGAGCCTATGCATGCATGTAGGGAATGGGCTTGGATACCCTACCAACAAAGGGTTATGTTATAAGTGTCAACCACCAATATAATGGGTAGGTTAAGCATATTTCCATTGTTTCTAACAACAATAGATATGGCTATAACTGTTTTGCCTTGCCATGATGTGGCCAACATAGTTGCTGGCACATGATGGCAGTGGTTTGTCACCAAGACTTTTCACTCACCCGTAAAAGCTTGAATGCACCCTTGACGCGGCCCGTGGCCTCAAAATCATGCAGTATGAACGTAGCAAAAGAATAACTAACATCTATGAAGGTGTTTAAACCTGCACAGCTCCTAAAACCCTGCACAACTACACTGGGTCAAGGCAAATGCCTGATAACATCATCTGAAAAGGGGGTTTTAGAGAGGGCAGGCAACGGTCAAGAAAGAGCATCAAGACTTGAACCTGACAACGCCTCGCAAGCTTAAACTCATGTACGAACATCAAGAAACGAAGAGGCAACGATTATCCGGCTTTACCTGGCACGGCTAGCGTTACCTTGGCCCAGGCGGTGCCCGCAAAAGTGGCACTTTGCGGCACATAGACCATGACGTGACAGAATGGTCGAAATACTCAAATCTATACTGTCACTCAATTTATTCTAATACAATGCATGTTAAAATGTAGAAAGAAACCTATCAGCCATTGAAATTGCGCCGGAAAGCAAGCGCAGTCATCAATTCCGTCGACCTGCCTTATCGCCGTTTTTTCCAGCAAGAACAGTGCCGACACCGGGTAAATCGCATCCCCGCGAGCTAAAAATGTATTTTTATCATCTTTAGGGCATGTTAAATCTATTTCCTGAGTTTGGACAGCTAACTCGTCCGCAAACGTAAACTGCATGCATGGGCGCGAGCCGCCATGGCTAGGTCGTGCATTTCCGGAACTCGCGTTTCACGTGGAAAAGTACCCTTACCACCTGTACTTTGACCGTACATTTAGCCGCTCATACCAAATCCAAAAAAATCGCAAAAATATGTCCAAGAAAGATCTTTTCACGTAGTATTTGAATAAATTTTGAGAGAATTTTTTTGTCAAACATTCTGACCGGGGCGAATTTTCTACGAAACCCAAAAACTCGGTCCTCTAGAGAGGACTGAGTTCAACTCAGTCCTCCGTAGAGGACCAGGGACAGACGACGAGTTAGTACCTCACACCTCACACACTCCTGTGGTGGAACTAGCAGCCGGCCAGCTGCCGACTGAGACTTATTTTTATCTGAGTGAAATAAAGTAAAACTTTGTGGCAAACATTGTTTTCTCACTCCTAACAGATCCTTATCATTTGTTTAGAACGGGTGGTCCCGCGCGGTGGTTCTTGGGTGTGATCGATGTGAGGGCTTTATTCGGCCCGAGCCTATACACACGTTGGTGATCATCATATGCTTCGCCCTACCCCTTGTGGCATCACGGATCGGCGTGTCACATTGTAACACATCAGTTTTAGCTAGGGTCATGGTTAACCTATTATAAGTTATCGCCAAATCTGATTACATTCTGAGTTGATTTGGTACATTAAGGGGACGGGACATGCGCGAATTATTTGGCGCCAAAAAATTCGCGCCGGCACCTGACGGACCTGAATTTCACGTGCACGGTGCGCGCACCCCCTGCGGAAGTGGCCATGGCGACTGCGTTCAGGCGAAACTACCGCATTAGGGTAAGCGAAATGCAAAAAATTTACTCGAATCTTAAAGGCGATGAGTTTATGATGTTATTTTGTGGCGGAAATCAGCTGGTTTACAATATCGCTGTTGTTTTTTTATGCCATCGGCATGGGGGGTAATCTGAATTTTTTGGTTGCGCGGGATGAAATAGAATTCATGATTGCGGCAGTAAAATCGCGGTTTCGGGGGTTGTTCTGACCGTTATGCAGGCATGAATATCGGTTGCATCGAATTCTAAACCGAGGTGGTGCTTTTTTCCAGATTTTCGGCCATTATCGGTAAGTAATTGTTCAGACCTGCGCAGTGCGTGTCTGACCTGTCCATGGAAGAACGGCTATTATTGCGCGCCTGGGCGAGGGATTCGCGAGAGCAAGGTACAGATTTGTCGCGGATGTTATCTGCTATCATTGCTTTCTTGTATGAGCTCATCGTTCGAAGTTTTTTGCGTTCTTTTTGGGCAGTTTCCGCCAGCTAGCTTGCCGTCGCTTGCCGTTGTGTTGTCGAATACCTGGCAGCTTTAGACTGTTTTCGTTGATGTCGTGATCAGGGCCGCTTCAGTCGCAGCCTATAGCTCTTCGGAAAGGTATTAGGCATTTCATAAAACGTGTTCTGGCAAGGATGTTGTGCGTATGGACGCTTCTTGTTGTGTGAGAGTGACGCACGTCCCTCTCTTCGCATGCCGCAGCGGCATCACAGCGCTAATGCGCTGAAGGGCCGCCAGTGGTTTCTTTGCATTTTTTCATGCAGGGATGGAAGTCTTTTAGTGACGATGATGTTGGAGATATTGCATTTGTGTGACTGCATGTAGATAGCTGCCACCATTGGTTGTTTGAGCTTTCCTTTGTTATGATGCTGTGACAAGACTACAATGTGCTGAGCCAACCATGGTTGACATGCATGACTGCATGCAAGCTATATATACCATGTTCCTACTTCAATGGTTCCTTGCCCTCCATAGTCCTAGTTTGTCATCCATGCCGGGGAAGGCAGTTTAGGAGGTGTTGTTGTGTTGATTAGCTTGGTAGGCATCAACCTTACACTCTAACCTGGGAGAAACATAGGAAATGCTGCTTAGGCATGTTAGGGCTGCCATTGTCAAGGCTATGCACATATTTACAAGGCTGGCCATGCTCGAGGGACGATGAAGACGTATGAGGTGCGTGGCCACCCCTTTATACTCAGCAGTTTCACCTTCAGCATTTTCACCTTTGCGGAGTGCCTGATCAGAATACTCAGCATGGTTTTGGTGCATGTTGGATGGCATATGAAGTGGCATTGTGGGGTTACTAGCTTACTGAGTGGCCCTTAATATAATTATTAGCCGGCCCACTTCAAATGTTCCGAAAAGTGTGACACTTTTGGTCGTTTTTTTTACTTTTTCGACGATCGTCACTCTGCAGAGTGATTCGTCGTGCGAAATCGTGCGAAATTGTGCGAAATTTGCTGAAATCGTGTGAAATTTGCTGAAATCGTGCGAATTTGTGCGAAATTTGCTGAAATTGTGCGAAATTTCATGTGAAAAATGTCGACGGTAAAAAATTTTGATGTGCACAACGTGTGTGAATTCATGCGAAATTTTGTCAAACGTCACTCCCCAAAACGACCCTTGGTTGAAATCCATGCGAAATTGTGCGAAATCATGCAAAATTGTGCGAAATCGTGCGAAATCGTGCGAAAATGTGTGAAAATTTTGCGAAAATCACGCGAAAATCACGCGAACTCGTGCGAAATTTTATTTTTTTTTTGCGAAAAACGACCAAAAGTGTCACACACTTGGCTTGGACGGCGGAACATTTGAAGTGGGCCCGCATCATTGAGTAGAGCCTTGTCAGGTGGTCATATAGGAAACCCATCAACTTGAGTAGTTCTTGTCACAATGACCCCCCACATTGAGCATGCGTTGCCATCAGTGTGCAAGAGTTAATTATGTGTGCTTTGGTCAGTTTGCAGTTGTCGTTGATGAAGAAGGAGGTGCTAGTGTGGCTGAATGGTTACTCTAATTTCCTTGTAGCGTGTTCATGGGTGGCCGTCTTGGAATGGTTGTAACTTGGGCAGTTCTTGTCAGAATGTCGTCAAACCTTGAACATATAGAAGGTACCATATGTGCAGAGGATGGTAGTGTGTGGTTTGGCCAGTTTTCACGTGGCTTAGATGTATAAAGGGGTGTTAGTGTGGTTAAATACTGGCTAAAAGCTCCCTTAGCTTCGTCACTGGTGTCAACCTGTGATCGTCAATAACTTGAGCTGTGGTTGTCAGAATGACCTCCAATTTTGGGGCTGCATGTCCCCCCACCTCTAGTATTTGTTAATATGTGTTTCCGGCCCCACCGTCTAGGTCATCTAGTCGCTCCACACGTAAGCCAGCCATAATTTCAATGCACAAGGATACACATTTCCATCACCATTCATCTTCATCATCCTGAACGACTCGAAAACGCGGAAAAGATAACGGCAGGCTCGAGCTACCATGGTCCGGATTCTCCCGATTTCTGGCCTGCGCTGGTTGTCTCTTTGATATGTGGTATGGCATTTTTGGAAGTGTTCAGTTATGACTTGTTAATTTTTTTTTGGTGAAAAAAAGGACCCTTTTTGCGGGAAAATTAATAACTGGTGCATCCATGCTTATTTCTTGGTCCCAACTAGGCAGCCTTTCTCAAAAGTGGGGGAACTATATGCGGGAATATATGATTTGGTCCCAATATGTTTGCCCATTGTCCTAGGAAAAATGTGACTAAAATAGCGTCTTTTTGTATTTTTAGCGCATTACCGGCGTATGGTAGGGGCTAGTACCCCCCCAAACTGGTTGCAATTTTTTTAAAAAATCATATTTATGGTCCCCAACCATCATTGGATTTTTAGGACATGCCTAGGTATGGTTTCCAGAAAAGTGCACTTTAGGCATGTCCCCTCCCCTTAATTTGGTTATACGTAACGTGGCCTGCGCTGGTTGTCTCTTTGATACGTATGTCAATGCATTGAGATCTGAGTCATCTCGTAGGTCCAGTTTCGCACCACAACTCACAAGGTAGCTCAGACCTCATCCGGCTTCAGTGTCTAGCTAGTAGTTTAGGGCCAGTTAGACGGGAGGCCATTGGATAGGTCGAGGTCGAGCCGGCGGCAGGGGAGAACCGCGGTGTAACAAGACCATTAATTAATTAATTAATTAGACTCGTGCTCCCGTTGGGGAGTCACGGAGCATTAACCCCGATGGATGGATGGATGGGTGCAAACATTCCTACCGGTCTAATCTATCTACATTGGCTACATACTACATCTACCTAACAGCATTCTAACTACAACATCTATCTAGGCAGCCGCACGCTGCCCGAGGGGGAGCTATCTGGCGTGCCTCCCGCGGGACTGCACACGCGGGCGCTTCCCCACTGGGGGGGGCTCATTGTCCTCTATGACCTGGGCCCACTTGGCCTTGTCCATCATCTTCTTCCAAATCACGGAGAGGCCGAGGCCCCCCATGTCCTCTACTAGCTGTTCCTTGAAGGTGCGGGCCTTGCGGCGTCTAACATCACTAGGCCCAGCCCACGTCAGGAGGTGCCGGCCAGGCTGGGCTGGTCGCAGTCCTGCGGGGGGGCCACGTGAGGTGTCTACCTGGTTGGTGCGAGCTAGGTGCCCTACTAGCTGCAGGCGGCGTTGCTTAATGGTGCTGGTGATATATGGCATGCCCTGGTATAGGTAAACAAGACCATGCGCGTAGTCACAGTAGATGCCGGGGTCTTACTCACAACTCAGGACTGCAACCATTTTGACACGAGGTGCCGAGATCGAGATTGCTATAGGCCTCCGTTAGCGGCCGGCCAGTCCAGATGGCGCCGGTAGGATGCCGGTCTCCGGACCCCACTAACGAGCCTGCTGCGGACTGACTCGGCTGCATGCCCCGCCGGACGCCGGGGCTAGGTCCAGGCCGCCGGCCGGCGCACACGACGTGGCAGAATTTGGTTGAAAACGCCAGCGCTGGCAGCAGTTGCAGTAAGTAGAATTTTTATTTAATTTAATTTGCGTGCATCACCAGGCGTGCATACCCGGATCACTGGTAAAATCACAGGCCGTGCAGACTGCAAAAGTCGTGACGAGACCTTATTTCCTATCCGGTGATTAAGCAGCGTCACTGGGGTAAGTCGGGTTCCGATTTTTACCATGGCACACGAGCTAAGTCGCCAGTAATTAGTGGCGTCTGCATGCGCGCCTTGTTCTCAATTGGCTAGCTCCACATTTTGGTTTTAGCCATTTATCTTTGCTGACCTCCTCGCATTCATGAAAGGGCCTGGGTAACTCGCCAATTTATTGGGAGGGCTTTTTTTTGTTTGAATTGCAAGAAAATGAATTCATCTGGAAGAGCTGTTGGTAATTGCGGCTATAGCACTGATTACTTACGGTACGTCTGCAATGGATTCTCAGTTTGCCATTTTCAATTACTCCATTATGAGAGCCACGCATGCACGGCTGGTCCATTTTACGTTATAAACCTCACCACAGTCTGGATTATTCCGAAAATTGCCCCATAATGTCTCTTTTTTTTTGCAGTGAAATTCTTACTAGGGATTTCGGCCTATCGGAATTCCGCACTAACCAGGATGAGGCCATACGGTCGGCACTTTCAGGTGAGCAAGTTAGTATCGAGAAGGCATTCACTATTCAAAGCCAGACTTGGCCGCCCGTGTGCATATCAGCTTCAACAATTAGCAGGCTTAAGCATTTTTCTTTTATACGGCCAGGGTGAAGCGAGGTTGTGCAAAATCTCCTCGGAATACGCGGGGGATCTACCGCTTGTTCTTTGGCATGCTTGAGCGCGCGCTAGCAGGCATTAACTGAAATTTCCCCAGGAGCTACCTCGAAAGATTCGCTGAGCGTTCCCGTCGGGATTCTGGGAGGGGATTCTGGCTTGGCAACTTCTTTCCCTGCCGGCACATTGTATGGCCAAATGGCATGATAGCTCCTACTCCACGCTGAAATTGGCTGCGAAAATGGTCCATTTGTAAGCTTTTAGGGCTTTGGCTGTGCATGGTCGGTATAAACTTCCCGCTTCGCCTGTACTGAGTTGCATGCGGCTCAATCGTCACGAACCGGATGCGCATTTCGGAATGCCGACCGATTCACGGTTTAACGCAGGCCGCGACACGTTCTGCCTCATGCCCACGGGAGCCGGAAGTAAGTGGCCGCAAGTTGTTTCTGGCAGAAGCGTCCTTTGGTTGACATGACTGTTCCTTTCCTGACTTTGAAACAGTCAGGATTTTCTCCCTCCTTCATTAAGAGGTTATGATTAACCCCCCCCTGGTGTATGCGCCAACTAATACCCGGTTGTTATTGGGGCTATCACGCAAGCAATCGCAAGGACTACCTGGTGTTGCTGAGCAGGCCCCCTAGACGGTATCATCATGCCTGTAGGAGCAGCCCAGGATATTGGGGAAAAGCCAGCTAGGCTGATGGGGACCGCTAGCTGGGCTGATGGAAACGTCAGCTGGGCAGCGATTGGGCTTGTGTAAGCTTTTGGGCCAAGCCCATGCATGATGGAGCGCATTACACCATCATATCTTGTGATTAGGAATGTTTGTAGATCAAGCAAGGGTTCAGCGTGCATGAGGCACCTGCTTTTTTCTCCTTTTTCTCCTACGGGGTAGTTGGGCAGACCGTGCCGCATGAGTATGGTCAGCTGAGGATGGAGCTGCAAGCGGTGGTGCATGAGCGTGGTGTAGGACTAGCAGGTATTGGGCATTTGTAGGATGGGACAGGTTTGGGGGGGTCCATCTACGAAACTCATCCTTTTGATTCTTGTGCTAGTCTTGTCAGTATGCTAGGTTTTGGCTGGGGTGTAGTTGTCGACATGCAAGGATTCTAGGCTTATAGACTGTCAACATTTTCTAGGACCATTCTCAGTTAGATATATATATTTCCCTTTTACAACTGGACAGTTGGCATGTCCATTTGGGAATGTCCGGCTGGATGATTTAATAACATTTTCACTGCTAACTTCCTTTGCACAGCGGCATGCAACTTACCGGCTGCTTGTTCCTGTTGCCAATGTCCGGTCATTAATAAGTGCTGCTTTCTTTGGTTGTTTTCAATTGTCGTTCGTGGCGGCACACGTCTCAGAGAGCATCTGCTTCCAGCTGCCAGCGATGGCCAGGCGCCCGGGTGGCGTTACTCTGGTGGTTTCCCCTCTGATTGGTAAGAGCTGGCCAATCCTGTGTTTGTTGGCAAGGGCTAGCACATAGGTATGGCCACTGATCGGTAAGCGCTGACAATAGCCAAGGGCTACCCGGTGGTGAAAGCCACCTCTTGCTTTGGCAGAAACTAACATGTAGGCATTCTTCTCTGGGCTGATAATAAGAAAGAGTTTATTACGGGGCGAACCCACCCCCTGGCAAGGGCTTGGCAAGGGCTTGGCAAGGGCTTGGCAAGGGCTTGTAGGTTTTCATCTTTTATCAATATGGGCCGACGGGTAACAGGGGCTATTAAATGGGCCAAATCCCGTTTGATTGGCAATTGCCAACAAATCAACATCTGCTTCATCGAGCTGACCCAATGGGTTGAACTTTTTACGGTAAGAAACGCCTAACAAGTAGACGAGTCCACCGCTTGGTTGGCAATGGCGAAACCAGTACGGCCCCCACGTACGGCCTTGATCGGAAAAATCCCTATCAGGTCCTCCCATTCGCAGTGAGTTGAGGCTAATGTTATCACTTTTGGCTTGTTCGCCACGGTGGGATACCTGGCCACCTGATGCCTGCTGGAACCCCTTACACGTAAGTAGTTGCACCTCGCCCTCGCATTGCTTGATGGTATGTGACTGTGTGTACAATCCATATGCTCATAGCCCGTTTACCATGTGGTACTTGGGAGGCACAACGGAAACAGGGTCTCTACTCATCCCTAGCATCCTGTCCCCCCTTTACGCATTTCGATAGTAATAGCTTTTTTCTGCAAGGCTGTGTATACTTGTGTCAGTTGAGCAGCATATCTGGAATGATACTAATTGGTGTAGTACATCCTGCTGTCGTTTCCTTTTCCTACTTGTGTCCATGGCTTGCACATGTCCCCACACATTCTTGTGTGCATGAATCCCTGCCATGGGGCGGTCTAACCGTGGCCGGGGCGGACTGGATGGCATGAATGAATATCGTCTCACCTCGTTGATGACGTGTCCATCGTCAACGTCATCATGACCATCATCACCATCATCACCATCATCACCATCATCACCATCATCACCATCATCACCATCATCACCATCATCACCATCATCACCATCATCACCATCATCACCATCATCACCATCATCACCATCATCACCATCATCACCATCATCACCATCATCACCATCATCACCATCATCACCATCATTACCATCATCACCATCATCACCATCATCACCATCATCTCCGCAATCACTGTCAACACCGCCATCATCATCGTCGTCATCGTGATTGGAACGGAGCAGCCCTGATGGTACGTCACCCACGTGTTTTCGTAGTTGCATGCTGCTGTAGTTGCGTGCACAAGTGCCCCCCAACAGCCCCCAAAGCCTGGCAGTTTGGAGGTTATTTTTCCCCTTCTATCGATGGCTTGACGGACCTGCCTTGTCCTTAAGATCTTGCGTCTTTTTTCACTTGCCTAGTATTAGCTCACCTGGGTGTTCTCTTTTTGCCTGCCTGTCTATACCTCAGGGCCGCCCTGTCCTTTTACGCCGTCTTCTGAGGTTCCTTTCTTGCTGGTGGCAATAGGCTCTTTTTGATATGATATCCTTCTTGGCTGGCTGCCACTATGCCACGCATTCCTCATCTAGGATGCTGTGATCTAGTGTGCCGTGGTCGGCGCAAGTCTTTGCTTGCCATCATCTTACATTTTTCTCTTCTCTTCAATACATGGCGCATGTTTGGGAAAATTGCTGAGAAGATGTGCGGAAACATTTCTTTTTTTGGACTAGGGAAACCGACGCCGACGCACGGGAGTCCGCCCAGTTTAAATGCACTAGCCTCTTTGCATTTTGGTATAGTCGCCACATGTCTACGTTTTCAACGTTGCGCCGTTGCATCACCCAGTCCGTGGGCGCGGAAGCTTATGGCGCCCCTCCGTTTCAAAAACATTTTAAAAGCTTTGGCTGCAATTATTTCTTCCCGCTGTCCCTCCCCATATCGCAGGAGGACCAGGTGGCGGCTCTCAAGGCCAGGGGCATCCCCGCTGAGTTCCTCAGCAGCACGCAGGTGGAAGCTGTCAAGGCTCAGGCAGGTGCTGCCCAGTTGTGCATGGCAACCTTTTCTGAGGCGGCCCGACTTTACAGCCTCTGCTGTGCCATCACCGTGGCCGATTCCAACGATATATCTTGTCCCATCGATACTCCATTCTTTTCATTTCTAAGAAGCTCTTGCTGCCTTTGTTTCTTGCGGTAGTGGGGGAGGATTGTGAGCGTGATTGCTGATAGTATCATGACCTCATGGCTGTTCTTGTGGCCCCGATGCTGTGGCAATAGAGCAGTCGTTGGTTTACTAATCTATGCCGACTTGCCTATTGTATATACTACTTGTGGCTTCGGGCTTGTTGGTCACCCAATGGGCAGGTGTACGAGGACTTGGGTTCGGAGGAACCGGAGTTGCGCCTGCTGTACGTCACCCCGGAGCTGGTGACGTCTGATTGGTTCATGGCAAGGTTGCAGCGAGTGCATGCGCGGAAGATGCTGGCATTCATCGCCATTGATGAGGTAATTAGCGATGGATTCTTATTATCCTTATTATGGTTGTAATTGTTGTTGTTATTGTTACTATTATTTACTAGGGGCAGGTCCATGCCAGCGGCGCAGATGATGCTGCATGTTAGGTCCGCATGCTGTGCTGTCTTGCATTTCTATTTCTTACTTCTTTTGACTAAGCGAATGTAGAATAGGTCCAGCACGGAACTTCTTTATCTTCAACATCGCAGGATCTTCAAGCTTGCGTGTATTTGTAAAATTCTCAATTGCGCAACCACTTCAATCCTGTCATCTCAGTAAGTGAAAACTTCTTGAAGGCAAACCGTTCCTTGTCTTTTGTCACCTCAATTTTAAGGTTTTTTTCCAACTTGTACCTCCAGGCCTCCACCCGTGCCTCGGCCCCACGAATGCCTGCAAATGCACCTAAGTGCTGGCTGATGCTGGGATACAAACCATTTCTGAAGCGTTCGTCCCACCTGTGCTTCTGCCACCTACCCTGCTGCGGCCCTGCCCTTCCCAGGCCCACTGCATCAGCTCGTGGGGCCACGACTTCAGGTGGGGCTTGTAGTTTTTGTCTCAAACCCATGCCAAGCTCATATTTCCCAGCCATTAGCCCAGCTATTAGCATCTCACGTACCTCACATGCTCTATCCTGCATTCCTAGCTGTCCGAGTCTTCTTCAAAATATCAACTGTTACTTAGAACATGTACCCACGCGCCTGTAACCGGAATTACGCATGATAAATCTGTCGTCGTCGCTGTCCACCTGTCAATTTCCATAAGTGGGCATGGAGTAATTGATAGGGGGTAGAATTTATGCTGGTTTAGTGCTGATTGATCATCTCGAGCTCCTGCGCAGTCTACTAGTCAGCTTGCGGAGTTGTCAAGTAACGCCAACAAGCAGAGCACTGTGGACCGCATGCATTCGAATGCGCGATTTAAGTGGGTCAAGCCCCTCACAGGCTCCGCATGATGTTGCGTTGAGCATCCCGTGAGGTTTCCTTGTTGGTTAAGAGTTGTGATTTGACGTTGGTCGTTATCAATTTTGGAACCGTTTTCTTTGCATGGGCCGTTTTCTTGGTAATGTCTTCAGAAGCCACCATTTTAGGGTGTGCAGTTTATGCTAAGTAAATAGTAGTATGAGAAATACTTTGGCCTGGTTGGTTGGAACCATTTCCTTCACCTTGGCCCTTTCATAACAGTGTCCTCAGTTGGTGTTCTGTTCCATGTTTGAGCGTTCCATGCTCGGTAAATATATTACACCCTACTTCTTCACATTTGCACTGTACATACACGATCGCTAACTCGAATCGGGGCACAACTTCCTCTGCTATGCATTGTACATCCACGATCGCTAACTCCAATCAGGGCAATACTTCCCTCTGCTATGCATGGTACATCCACGATCGCTAACTCCGATCGGGGCAATTCTTCCACTCCCCTAGGCAATGTACATCCATGATCACTAACCCCAATCGGGGCAATGCTTCCCCTTCCCTATGCCAATACAACATCGTAACATCATGGACACGGCGCCGATGCGCACTATGTGATGCTGTACCAGGCCGAGCTACCGGAATCTGAGGGTGTTGCGCAGGAAGCTGCCTGGAGTGCCACTGATCGCGCTCACAGCCACCGCCGCCGACAAGTAAGCATGTGCCCAGTTTCCCCCCCTGCCACGTTCTTAAGGTGCTTAGGGTTCTTAGGGGTAGAAGATTGCCTATGGTTGGATGCCAATCACACACATCATGGGGCATGGCCCGTATTGCCACCGTGAAGGCTGGGCCCAGGAATTGTACTTGAATGTGTTGCAGTACCTTTACTCAAGTGTCTCTTGCCTAAATTTGACCTCTTTTAGTATTCGTTGCCGGAGTGCAACAGTGTGCCACTGTGCAGACCCATGGCATGTGCATACAACCCCGTAAGAGGATACACATCCATGCCAGATCCTTCCAGAGGGGGCCGTATCAGAGGAGATGCGCACGATGGCATGCTGGTACCGCCCGGCTTGTTTGCATCTCATCCATTCCTTCGGCACCCCCTTGGGGCTTTATTTCAAAGATTGATCTTTTGCAACCCTTGGACACATTCTGGTTATTGCCGGTGATGCGGCGGGATTGGATCGAACGTGGCAACAATACATGCCACCGTTGTACATCATCAACAAGGGTGCAGAAGGACATTGTGCAGCTGCTGGGCATGGAGAACCCCCTCATCGTCAAGGCCTCCTTCAACCGGCCAAACATCTTCTACGAAGGTGGGTGGGTGGCCGCGGTGGGTGGTTGTAAGCGGGGATGCAGACGATGTCAGGGGCAAGCATTGGGCTAGGGGATGAGGGGTGTATCGGTGAACCAATCATATCTATCCTACTGCAACTCTATGAGTGCAGTTTTTTACAGTTCTATTCTCGGCGCTTTCACCCTTGGATCGTTAGCTACTGTATTGTACTACTCTGTACAGCACACTTTGTTGATTTGTCAACTACTGTTAAGATCACGCAGCTCCCAAGAAGACCAGCATTTGATTGATACAATAAGTGGAGCCCTGCCACAAATGCAGCAGTTACACTGGCCTTAAGGTATCACAGTCCGCATGCGGAAGCAAGAAGCCTCCAGGGTGGGAGGGAGGGAAATAAACAATTGCGGATCATTGTCGTCCTAGCTTGCTTGAGGCATGGCCGACACACAAGCTGACATCATCCTAACTAAATTAACACTGGCATGCGTCACGCGCAAGCCTGAACAGTGCTGAAAAACGCCACTACAAATAACGTGGCCACGCACCCCCAGGCTAGTGCGCCAACCGTACAGGTAGTCGTACAAGGTTCTTACGACTGACAAACATAAATCTTGCCCATCGACCCCTTGGGCTGGTCCGAGTCCACTATACAATAACTAATCACGACTCATTAAAAATAAAACGCACTCAGACTCTTCCTCTGATGACCTTATTATTACATTACCTTCACCTGGTCATGCGCATCTGGCAGTCCGGTTCAAGGACCTGATGGCCAACCCCGAGGATGACCTGAAGAGCCTGTTCTCATCAGGCGAGTGCGGCATCATCTACTGCCACGAACGCAAAACGTGCGACCGCATCGCGCAGAGGCTGACCAGCCAGGGCGTGCCATGTGAAGGTATGTGCATTGTGGAAAGATTAGGGATAGGGTTTAAGTATATTATGTGCAAGTATGGCCGTCCCTCGTCATGCTTGCCCTGGTGAGTGTGATTTTGTGAAATGTTTTGGGTCATGCTGAGGTTAGAAGAGACTAACCAACCAGGGCATGCCGTTTGAAGGTACACACATGCGTTGTCTTGGCCAATTTCCCCTTATGGTAAGCTGCCATTCGAAGGTGTGTTCGTCCTTGCAAAAACATAAGCAAATAAGTTTATGGTTCATTATGGTCATTACTCATGTGCTTGCCCTGCAATGTGTGATATGTGACATGTTTCGGGTCACAGAGACTATTCAGCTGTCACATCGTGTGAAGATACGCACACGCACACGCACACGCACGCGCACACGAACACGCACACGCACACGCACACGCACACGCACACGCACACGCACACGCACACGCACACGCACACGCACACGCACACGCACACGCACACGCACACGCACACGCACACGCACACGCACGCGCACACGCACACGCACACGCACACGCACACGCACACGCACACGCACACGCACACGCACACGAACACGCACACGCACACGCACACGCACACGCACACGCACACGCACACGCACACGCACACGCACACGCACACGCACACGCACACGCACACGCACACGCACACGCACACGCACACGCACACGCACACGCACACGCACACGAACACGAACACGCACACGCACACGCACACGCACACGCGCACGCGCACGCGCACGCGCACGCACACGCACACGCACACGCACACGCACACGCACACGCACACGCACACGCACACGCACACGCACACGCACACGCACACGTGTGTGTTTTCCACCCGTGGTAAGGTGCCGTGTGACGGATGCATGCATCGTGATCAAGCAAGCATAAGATTTAAACTCGTCGCCGTTCACGACGCTTGCCCCGCTAAGTGCGATGTGTGACATGATTTGTGTCACGCAGAAAGCTATGCAGAGAGGGGTTGCCTTGTGGAATGTTATTTTGTTGTGAATGCCTCCTATGTTTTAAGGTTATGAAGGTATGTGTGTTGCGATTGCCTCCTATCTGTAAAGGTAATGCAGATATTTGTGTCATGATTGCCTCCTACATAATCAAGTTGAACCTGCCCTTGCTGGAGGACATGCTCACAACCTCCGTACTACTTTAGCCACACGAAGATCTTCACTAGTCCAGCCTTCAAATTTCCTTTTAAGAATGAGGGAGGGGTCCCCTACAGGCCAAGAAGCAGAAGTGGGCACTGTTAGGAAAAGTGGGCATATGGTTGGGTGCTTTGCATGGGACTGGGCTGGATGAAAGTTCGGCGATGACATCGTATGATACTACTTTGGCTGTGTTGCCCATGCCATCCACCACGTGTATCCCTACCACCACAACCACCAACTACTACTACTACTACTACTACTACTACTACTACTACTACTACTACTACTACTACTACTACTACTACTACTACTACTACTACTACTACTACTACTACTACTACTACTACTACTACTACTACTACTATTACTACTACTACTACTACTACTACTACTACTACTACTACTACTACTACTACTACTACTACTACTACTACTACTACTACTACTACTACTACTACTACTACTACTACTACTACTTGACGCTGTTTTGGCCAGCATACCACGCGGGAAAGCGGCCGGCGGAGCGGAGCGCCACGCTGGACAAGTGGGTGTCGGGGCGGACGCCAGTGGTTGCCGCAACCATTGCGTTCGGGTAAGCGCGTGTCACCTGCTGTGCTCGGCAGAGCGTGCCATACGATGTAGTCAGTAAAATTCAGTAAAGGCAAAGCCTAGTCTGCAGCTAGTGGAAAGACTTTGGAAAATTATGCCTTTAAACCGGTGATACAGACTACCCATGCTGTACTGACCAATAATGACAAGTTACATCAAAATCATGCCAAACAATGCATGGAAAGCAGACTAACAGCTGAAACGGGAAAGTCCAGGCGAACCAGGGGAATCGAATTGTTTGTTTGTTGGCTTTTCCAGCCCCGCTTTTCCTGCCTTGCTACGCCTATGTATTGGACGCCGCCCACGCAAGCAAGTGCCAGGTCAGCTAGTCGTTGTGCTAGAAAACTCCTTGCACAGCGCTGCTGCCTCACAGCTATTTTGTGCCAGGGCAATCCGCTTCTCCTGGGATTGTCTCTTTCTTGAGTGGATTCCCTGTCTCTTTACCCAACAGGGGGGAGGAACAGAGTTGCCCAATTTGAGCTTTCGCATGGTCTGGTTGTATATAAATGCATTTAGCCACTTAAATGAATGTGCGCTGTGCTGCTTTGTGCATGCTGTTTTTCTTGCCACTTACCTTCGTGATGCTGCCGCCACGCAAAATGGGATTCGGCACTCGACGATTTGGACTGCTGCTGCCACTTGTCTCTCCATGCTTTAGAATGGTGAGTGTTTAGCCGTGCCATAAATATGAACTATACCCTTTAACATATCTAGTAACCATAACTTTTTACCATATCTATTAAGCATACCACTGGAAGTTGATGACAGTGTTTGTTTGAGCCAAGCGATTTTGCATAATTTCCTACACCGGTACCCAGAATTAGCATTTTCGCCCAAATTGGTTGATATTATGGCAATTTACGAAACTAGCCTAGCAAGTCGTCATGAAATGCCCAGAAACTTCGCTTGAATCAATAAAGGGCTTGATCCATGAAGGAGCCCATTCGAGTGTCAGGCCTAAGAGTTCTTTAAAATGCCTCTGATGCCTCCCCGCCCACTTCCTTCTCCATCTCTTTTCTTCGCACCCGATTGAAACCCCCTTTGACCTCGTATTTTATGCAAATATATAATGTCTAGCTTTATTGTCATAACCTTGTGGCCCTATACCTGTTACCCCAAGACAGCATCCGCAGCCTGCACCATGACCGAGCGTTTTATTCAAGACTATCAAATTATTAAATGAATAGATAACAATCCTATTCCATGGCGATTTCTGCTATTGTATGCCGATTGGTCCTTCACCCCACCTCTGTTGGGTTTATACCACGAACATTCAGTTGATACCTAATGGCAAGTTGTGGTGTTACATGCTGGTGGCACGCCTCAATTCTTCGATGGGGGGGGGCTGGGCATTCTACCGCAAGGATGGCATGTCCACACTGTCGCTACATCAACCCATGTGTAAACTAGTGACAACCTCTATGTCATATCTGTGCTGGCACCCACTAAGACTCACATGGGGCAGGGCATCGGCCGCGAGAACATGCGCATTGTGTGCCACCTCATGCAACGCAGGTGATCTTATCGGATTTCATTGAAAAGGTGGCCATATCCTGGTGCTGAGTGCTGGTTTTCCATCTCTGGTTTTCCATTCTCCAATTACAACAGGGCATCGACCGCAAGGACGTGCGCATCGTGTGCCACTTCAACCTGCCCAAGACGATCGAGAACTTGTACCAGGAGTCGGGGCGTGCGGGGAGGGACCAGCTCCGCTCGACCAGCGTGCTCTACTACAGCCAGCAGGACCGCGGCATGATGGTAATTAATAAACAGATGTGCACCTTAATAATAAAGGCATTCATAATAAACGCATGCACAGCTTCCCTGCTTGCTTGGTTACGGGGGTGTACGAAGTATGCCTGGGGTGGTATGCTAGAGCCAGCGTGACTACGGCATGATGGTAGTAACCTATAATGAACACATGTGCAGCCTCCCTCCTTGCTTCGTTAGGGGGAGGTACAAAGGATGCCTGACGTGGTATCCCGCAGCCAGCGGGACTACGGCATATGGTAGTAATCTATAATGAACACATGTGCAGCTCTCCGGCTTGCTTTGTTACGGGGGGGTACAAAGAATGCCTGACGTGGTATGCTACAGCCAGCGGGACTACCTGGTGTGATGGTATACATTGAATGTATAGTATGCATCCTATGTAGCTCCCTTTTCTTGAACGTCCCGTACTCTTTGCTCCCTGCCTGCCAGACTGCCTGCCAGCCTACAAGTGTCCAACCCTTCACCCCAGCAATGCCGAGGCCTTCTTTTCCCCGGCATATAGGCCTTTTCCCTGCCCGGCAGACAGAGAATCTTTGTGCTCTCCCTCCTCGTTGTGTACATTAAGCATCAAAGGTACGGTCATGTGTACCCTGTGTCGCAACCACGATATTTGGTTAGTGGTTCGTTAATTTTGCCCATGGAATAAAGTTCGTGTGATTATCTAATGCTACTGGGCGTGACACGCAAGTAGTCACTTACTTTCTGGGGGTGATTTTGTTTCCACGGTGCTTGTGCTGGCGTCTGCAGGAGTTCCTGGCCCGCAAAGAGGACAAGCGCTCGCGCCGGAAGAGCTCCCGGGCGTCCAAGTCACCCGGGGATGAGGAAACGCCCAACAAGACCAAGTCACAAGCAGCGCTTGCCAAAGTGGGTGCTTTCACATACAGAAGGGGTACAGTGAATCAAGGATTTGTGTCGCACAGTGATGAGGAAGAGCCCGACAAGACCAAATCACAACCAGCGCTGGCCGAAGTGGGTAGCGTTCACAGAGGTTTAAGAACAGGAAAGGACGGAATTAATTAAGTACAACTGCCTGGTGGTGAGGAAGTTTTTGAGAATATGAATCCATTTCAAACGCTGGCCAAAAGTAGGTGCATCCCATGGGTGGAAAGGGCACGATAAATGTAATTTGCCTACATTCAGAGTCTTCAAGATCCTTGTACAGAAAGGGGTATAATGTTACCGTAGTGGTCAAAATCACTTTGCGAATAATTACTTTGCGACCCCAAAACAAGGTGAAATTTATAGTTTGCGACCCAAAACGAAGGCAAAGTTTTAGGTTTGCGAGCCATTCGACTTGTTTGTGGTCAGTGGCTTGGGTCTCACCGACCGCTTCATATCCCTTGGCCCCCTTTCGATGTAACCCAACTACCCAACTGAGTAATTTGATTGATCCATGGGGTAGCACTGATTAAAATAGCTAGGCTTGGGGCTGTGCGGTGTGGCGCAGGCGCGGCGCGGTAACGTTTGAACTTTGCGACCCAAAATGAAGCCCATTAATAGCAGTTTGCCAGGTCGATTCGCAAACAATTAGACGCAAAGTGATTTTGACCACTACGGTAGTAGAAATGCTGTAGCATTTCGGTCAAGTAATTCATTTCCCATTCGGCATGCCTAAGGGTCTTCCTTGCACAGCGATGTCTCTCGCGTTGGTCCCAGGACCATCCAAGTTTTGGAGCGCCTCTCTCGGCGCATTCTGCATCAGCCACTCTTCTGTTGGCATCTTCTGCAAGCAGGCTCCTTGTGCCATGCTCTTTTGGCCTGCTTTTATTACTGTACCAGCGATGCATCTGCTTCATGATGTCTTGCATGCTTGCATCCGCGAGCCAGGCACTTCTGCATAAAAGTCAAGTGTCACTAAGTTTAAGTTTCACTTTGAACCGTGTGGCCTCTATCTTCTTCTTTGTTCTGTGCGCACGATCCCTGCAGGTAGAAGCTCGATGTTCATCCATCCCTTTCCATTGCCATCCCACTGAGGACTTATGCTCACGTGACGCAGTCTACGTTTGAGTATACTAGTATTATATGAATTAATCAACTAATTAATTGATTCATCCCTGCAGGTCGTGAGCTACTGCATCGAGGATGCCGAGTGCCGGCGTGTCAAGCTGCTGGCCCACTTCGGGGAAAAGGTCAGGCACATAAGAATTTTACTTAAGAAACTTTTAATTGGTTGAAGTGCATGCTGGCGTGTTGACGCCGCTGCGTCATCTCCCTGCCATCATGCAGTTATCTTGGCAGCTGTAGCCAAATATGTTGTTTAAAAAATCTGCCTGGGTATGTGCAGCGCTGAGGGTCACTGTGTGGATCAGGGTGGCTGTCCTGGTCACTATAGTCTTATGCACTAAATAAAATGACCTTAATGGTTGCATGGACACACATGGCTGTTGTGACCAACTGCATGGTTCCGCGCTGTGACGGCATGACCCCAAGTGCTGCATGTAGGTCATTGTCACGATGCGCATGAGATCAGGTCAACGCCTAAGTCCTCGGGACTGCGAAATGCGGGTGCCCTAGCGAAGCAACGTCCAAACGGTCATTGTGAAACGGTCATTGTTTGAAAGTGAGCACTGTTATCAATGTAATGGTTGCAAGCATATCTTAGTCTTTAGTGGAGGTGTTTTATTGTGCACATGTGGTGGGCTGCCTTTGGAGTTACCGACGATGATTTTTTGGTGGTGTATATGTACCCCACACAATACACTGTTAAGCACATGCACAACTCCATATCTGAAGTCATCACATCACTATGGAAAACACACCGAAGGCATCGAATGCAAACCGTTACTTCTAGTTTGCTTTTGATAGCTTACTTATAGCTTGCCTGTAAGAAACTACTATTTCATAGGTATACATTGTGTGCTAAACCTGTTCATGCAGGGCGCCGCTGCTCCGTCCTGTGCCCCCCACAAGACGACACACCTAAGTAAGCAAGCAAGTAAACAAGCAACACAAAGCATGCTTACTTATCACCCACTGCGCGTTGCATCTGCGGTCTTACGAAGCAAGCATGGGAACATGTATCACCCACTGCGCGTCTGCGGTCTAAAGAAGCAAGCATGAGAACTCGCCGCTGCTCCTTATGCCCGCCCACGCTGCTGCTCCTTCGTATTCCCCCCCACGCCACTGCTTCTTCCTGTGCCCCCCACGCCGCACGCCACTGCTTCTTCCTGTGCCCCCCACGCCGCACGCCACTGCTTCTTCCTGTGCCCCCCACGCCGCACGCCACTGCTTCTTCCTGCGCCCCCCACGCCGCACGCCACTGCTTTTTCCTGTGGGCCCCTCACAACACTACTCCTTCCTGTGCTTCCCCCCACGCCACTGCTTGTTCCTGTGCCCCCTCCCCCCCCCCCCCCCCGCCACTGCTTTTTCCTGTGCCCCACGCCTCTGCTTTTCCTGTGCCCACCCCACGTCCACCGCGGTTCTTCCGTATACCCTTACAGGCCTTGCCGTCACTCTGCAAGGGCATGTGTGACGCGTGCGCGCACCCGCAGCAGCTGGAGCAGGACTTGGCGAGTTTGCCAGCAGCGGGATCCTACTGGGGAAGCTCAGGGGGTTCGCTGCGGTCCGGCAGTCTGGGCGGCGGGTTTGTCGCGGCAGCGTCCCTCATGGACTTCAAGAAGGCTTCTGAGATGGGGTGGGTACTTGTACAACTTCCAGTAAATATACCACGCCACATGAGATATGAGACGCAACTCCTGGTAACAATCATAGTAGTATGATATATGAGATACAGCATGCATATATATCTTTGTTTTGATTGGGGATAACAGGTCACGGAAGTGAGGGTGGCAATGCAGGCGAAGCACATGTGCTTAGACAATACCTCAAGAGTCAATGCACGTCGTGACAGGTTGGTTGGGCTCTCGTTGGAAATCGTCTGACATCATGCAATGGTCATGAGGCTTACCGACGATCTGACAGACTGGATTTAATAGGGAACTTGAAACATGGGCCCTCTTTTTCCAGATACTCGAGCAATAGCTCTGATATGGATCCAGCACCATGGGTTAAATATTAGGCTGGTAGTTGATCGGGATTTTCTTTCGGAATTCTATTGACATAACAACTGACGCACTGGACTGTACCAATCGGCGCGGCGCTCGTAATCCTCAGTGCTCAGACTCGTACATAGTGCAAATGGCCCCGATCCCTCTTATACTACATACTTGTAGTTTGTTACTTGTAGTTTGTTAATCAGCCATCTAACGACTAGGCCACCAAGCAGCAAAAAGCATTACTTGTTTTGCTGCGTGGATCATGTGCCCTTGGTGACGTTTCCCATCCCTCTGTCTCCCCACGCCGTGTGTGCGTGCTTCCTGTCAGCCTGGACGGAGAGTGGGACTTGGAGAGTGAGTTCTGGCGCGCAGAGGAGAGCGACGACGAGAGCAGTTGCAGTGGGGACGAGGATGACGACTCTCGCGACTCTGCTGGTGGGTGCTAAGCGGGAGTATCTACAAAGGGAAGATATCAACTACTATTTACATATTTGGTAGAACGAATATGAACTTAATCGTATTTATTTATTTATTTACTTCGTTCTTATTTGTAGTTTATTCACTTGCTCATTCATTTATTTAGCGCCCTGTTAGCCTTGGCCCCTCAGGTCTTATCTTTTAGCACGAGCCTATATGTGACTGGCAGTGGGATACCTGGTTTGGATGTTGCTGGCGTTCCAGCTGGTAATAGCAGCACTACTGAGCGTCTCAAGGATAGCAAACCAAAGTTGGAAATCAGTGGCTGCACAAAACCTAGGAGTTCATCCATCTAGAGAGCGCCATGCTTGGTTAGAAAACACGACTAACAAGCATTTGCCCCCCAGTTTTGGGCTGCCTGCGTCGTGTTCTTTTCACTACAAGTTGGGCTCGTTCGTGCCATATTGCACTGTACATGCATCTCATGTCAAATTACAGGTTATAGGGTGCAGGCATCCCATGATCATGGCCTACAGGTATAAGTGTGCAGCTTCATGTCTTTTCTGAGATTCGTACGTGTAAGTGTGTCATGTGTAATAATTCTGTCTTTTCCGGGGTGTGTAAGTGCCTGGCTTAATTGACTCGATTGTGCCCACCACTTCAGCCCGTGGTGGCCCATTTCTGGAATCCGACTCACTTGCCTTCACCTCTGTTTGTGCTATCGCATACAAAAATAAATGCCAACACCGCGATGCCATGCCATGCCATGCTGTCAGTGCAGCGATGAGTCCACCCATGTTGGATGCAGCTGATTGAGTGACCTCATGCGTACTATCCTTTTTATTCCAGTTATGATAATCTTGCGGATTCGGCCATTAATTGCAGGATTGTGGATGTAGGATCTACCCCACCCTCCTCACACACACATGGATGTACTGGAATATAAGCATTTTGGTAAGTAACAGGGGGGGAAATTGAGAAACCTAATTTCCTTGGACAGGTGGCACCAACCCGGAAGCCGACGCGCTCATCGCGGGCGCCAGCATGAGAGCCAAGGCGCTGGTGACCAGCGCACCCGGCAACAGCGGGAGAGGGGGTGCGGGCGGGGGCGGCGGCATGGCCTTCTCCCTCGCGCTCTTGGATGAGTATGCAAAAGCGGAGGAGATCTACGACCGTGGCGTGAGTGGTGATGCCAAGGAGAAGCGAGCCCAGGGGGCTGCCCAACAGCTGCTGGTGAGTGGGAAGGTGCCACTCATATCGAGCATCAATATAATCGTATTTTGGGGATCTGTCAGGTAGCACCTGTAAATCTCAGCTTTACAAAGCTGTCTTGGACTTGTGTTGAACTTGTATTCACCTGCAAATCCTAGTTTGAAACACTGGGCTTGGAACTGGGTGTGAAATGGGCTCGCACTGAGCCTTACCTTGGTTTTATCTTGGCTTGAGCCTGCAGGGGAAACGAGCACGGGATGCCCCGCCCAGCCACAAGGGCAGGACACCCCTGAGCCATACCAACAAGGCTGCGGGCGGTGCGAAGCAAGGCACGCTTCGGGATTATGGATTCGTAAAGCCCAGCGCCCATGATAGCCAAGACCTGAGGCCTTCGGGTGCTGGGCTGAGTGGTGAGAGCCCAACCAAGCAGCCGACGGCGCAGCAGCAGCAGCAGCATAAGAAAAAGGAGGGGCATGCGATCGATGGTGATCTGCGCAAGAAGGCGGAGCTGAGGATCAAGCAGAGCCTGCTGGAATGCAAGCAGGGTGGTGGTGGCAAGCAGGGTGGTGGTGGCGGGACAGCGGGCGACGCGTCGGGCGGCGGGGCGCCGCCTTCGCTGCTGTGCGGCATGTCAGAGTACGTGCATTTGCGCCCACTAGACTGGGGCTCTGCAGCCCTGCTTTTTGAAGGCACTAGGGTTTATGAAGGGCAGCCCTCGTCATAAGGGGTCACTTTTCCCAGTTCTAGCATCGGTGCCCACTGTAGGGCTCTGCAAACCCTGATTTTTTTATCATGGGTTTCAAGAGGGTTTCCTGTGCAAAACTTGTGAAGCTTGCGAGTACACCAGGCTTCATGGAGCCTGGTGTGTTGTGCAGGGTGCATGAAGCCGGGCGCGTTGCGGAGGGTTCATGAAGCGCATGTGAGAAGATTCACTGATATTGCTGGCTTGCAGGTAAATAGTATTATGCTGACGTCTGTAATGGGCAGCCTGCCTGTCAAGAATGCACGTGTGATAAGGAATGCCTGTGTTATATATACTACTACATAGTAGTTCAGCACAGCATATGTTATTCAGCGGAGTTGTATGTGTGGAATAAAAGGTGCGCGGCTGATTTGGCGTGTGTGCAGTTTCAACACAGCGTGGTGGATCTACCGTGTGTCATGGCCGTGTGTGTTAATGTGGCATTACCTCGCCTCGCCTCGCCTCGCCTCGCCTCGCCTCGCCTCGCCTCGCCTCGCCTCGCCTCGCCTCGCCTCGCCTCGCCTCGCCTCGCCTCGCCTCGCCTCGCCTCGCCTCGCCTCGCCTCGCCTCGCCTCGCCTCGCCTCGCCTCGCCTCGCCTCGCCTCACCTCGCCTCGCCTCGCCTCGCCTCCGCCTCGCCTCGCCTCGCCTCGCCTCGCCTCGCCTCGCCTCGCCTCGCCTCGCCTCGCCTCGCCTCGCCTCGCCTCGCCTCGCCTCGCCTCGCCTCGCCTCGCCTCGCCTCGCCTCGCCTCGCCTCGCCTCGCCTCGCCTCGCCTCGCCTCGCCTCGCCTCGCCTCGCCTCGCCTCGCCTCACCTCACCTCACCTCACCTCACCTCGCGATGCCTGGTGCAGCAGTTCTTGACCGGACTGGACCGGACCGGACCGGACCTTAATGTCTACAGAACGAACACGTACTCCGCGATGCCCTTGCTTTGCTAGTAGCAGTACTCATCAATACTGTGCACGCTTTTGGCTCTCATCGGCTGCTCATGCTATGCCAGTATAACTTTGACCATGGCTCATTTACACTTGGCAAGATCTTGACCCTCTTGGGCAGCATGATGGTAGGTCTTATGATTTGTTCTTATCAAGGAAATAATCTGATTTTTTTAATTTGCATTTGTTCGCAGCCATATGCCCTATCTGAACGGACCTTAACACAGATTCCACTTGGCTGTACTCTGCTATACCGTGGATTGAGTCAGGCACCAGTAGACTTCCCTGCGTGATAGCCAGTGAGGCTGCGCTTTCATCAGTTGCTGCTGCTAGTATCGCACATAAATGCCATGGATTTACCGTGGTTAAGGTCATGCTGGTCTGACGTGTACTGTGGTTCCTGTGGTTTTGTTTTCCTTTGTTTTGGGTCCGGGCTGTCTCGTCCCCCTCATTCAGGGAGGACATTGGTAAGTTAGCAAAAAAAATTGAGGAACGCTGCTTCAAAGGCACCGGCCCAGGGAAAGTCCGCCAAGTGTACTTGTCACAAATCACCAATTCTGTCCGGCAAGCTCCTCAGATCGCAGAGGGGTTGCTCAGTGCATCTAGCTAGCCTTTGTGTGACAGCACAAGCGCACTGCGCACTTGTGCAGTTGTGCGCAGTGATAGTGGTGGTATCAGGGTGCACTGAGAGGGGCATTGCCACTCCCTGGCTTCTTGCAAGAAAGCCCTGGCATGTTTGCTCCTGCCAGGGTATGTTAACTAAGGAGCACTAGCTCATCCTCTAGGAGCGCTAGCTCAACCAAACGCAAGTGTCTCCGTTTTGAGTGTCGCGGGATGCACCGAAGTTCGTACTGGTGTGCCACTAATGTATGCATGTGTATTTCTTAATAATGGCATTTCGTCATGGCAACATGACTAGAAATTAGCCCCAAAACGGAGGCCATGGCCCTTGGCATGGTTCGCAAGGATAGATGGCAAGTAGTGATGAAGGAGACCACCCCCACTGAAGTCAGTGGGGGCTCCGCGTGTGACCCAGTTTGGCATTCATAGCGATCGGGGCCGTGGTGCCCGTAACCCTGTAACTAGGAACTAGATAGCTAGCATAATCCATTCCATCCCATGTTCCCCTCCGCACTGAGGACTTTTGCTCACGTGACGCAGTCCTGTGTACATTCATCAATCAATTGATCAATCAATCAATTAATTAATTAATAATTAATGGCCTTTGGCCTGGCCGGCCCCCCGCGTGAGCTGCGCCTCTTAGACGATACCACGGTAAACTTCCCTGCTTCAGGCCGCTTCAAGCTGCTCGGCAGTTGGCTTCCCGACTGCGAGGACGACATGACGACCCGGAAGGGCATGGAGTGGGGGCAACTCCACAAGCACCGTCGTTGGTGGAGCAACCCCGCCCTGCGCCGGCTTGTCAAGCGCGACCTCTTCAAGGTCGTCATTCTAACCATCCTAACCTACGGCGCCCAGACGTGGATGCTGACGCAGGAGCTGGAGCAACGACTCGACGGCAACGTCACCGAGATGTCGCGCAAGGCACTTCATATTCCCTGTGGTTGACACTATCCGAGCTTTTGCTCACCCTATCTGCGTTATAGCGGGACTACGGAAGTCTGGGGTGCGGCCGAATAGACTTTGCCGCGTAAGACTAGGAGGAGGAGGTGCGCCGGCTGTGACCGGTAGTGGTTCGTTCCGCCTGTGTGCGGTCTACCGCCTGCGCGCGGTAGAAAGACTTAGAAAATCTGTACGAATTTGTGAAAACGAACCTTTAATAGCAGTGGCACAAGTGCACATCACCTAAAAACGGCCTTTTTTGTTACATGGGGTCATATCTCCCAAACATATAGTCAGATCGGGGTGCCATTCTGGACTTAAGGTCCCCCTAGGACCCTGTTCACATCACATAAATTGGGGGGCCAACTGACCTATTTTTAGCATCAAACCGTGACGTGGAAAAGTGCAAAAAACGATGTTTTCCAGGCATAAGGAGGCATAGCAGCCACACACAAGTAGTAAATGCAGTCCAATTCAGCTGGAAATGGTCATGCTTATTAATTTATATCCAAAGACAAAAACCGCCCTTAAGTATGCAATGTAGGACCAAACTATGTGCTATAATTCTGGCATACATGAGCCAAAACACCGTTTTAGTGCATTATTTTCAAACTTATGAAGCCCCTGCCAGCACATATGCGGCCCAATCATGCCAGAATTCGTCACATTAATAGCACAATACTTGAATTTACACTAGAACACAAGTTGGACATATTAGGACCACTGCCGGCCCACTAAAAGTGACGGATGCAAGCAGAAATAGAGCGATTTTTGCAAAAATACTCCATATTCTGCGCCATTGTCTTGGAAAACTTTGCATTCTTCACTCAATTATCGTCATGGCTGTCATGGGATTCATATACATGCCACTGGGGCTGGATACATTAGCCAACACAGACTAAAAAAGCGATCATCAAGGGACAAAATCACCATCAATCACAGTAGATGCTGGCATTCGGAACAAGCACCATAGTGCCTACAAGCCTCAAGAAGGGGAGCTTGGCTGACCAGTCGTGCCTGTCGGCTGACCAGTCTCTTTTCTAAACGGGCCCCGCTCGGCAGCACACACAATCTCCTTTGCAGTACTTGGCCCACTCTGCTGGGCACCCCTGCTGTGCGTGTCTTATAGCAGCTAATCCAAATATATATCTGCCAGGTGCCTCTCTGCTACATGGAAATACAAAGCGCAATCAAGGACAGCAGTGGCTTGGGCTGCTATTCAATTGAGCTCAGCACCTAGCTGCTGTACAACATAATTCTGCATCAGTGCCTGTCCTAATTGCGCCCCCCCGCCCCCTTGCCATCATCGTCATGCTCATCATAGTCTTTGGAACGTGCACTGAACTCCAACCCTTGGACAGTCCATAGGTCATTAAGAATCTGTGCATGTAATGCTAGCTCTTCTCAGTTGAACTCATCTACCACCCTCTCATGGTCGTGTCATCTCTCATGTAATCCACCTAGGTTTATCGTGGCCACTGATCTTTCAGCCCCTCCTGACATCAAAATCTGGGCAAACACACTGTTGACATCGCCCTTCCGTTTTAGCCTGCATGGCTCCTCATGTTTACCCTTATCTCATCCCTCAACACACCTAGAACTGTCTATTCATCCCCCTTGCATAGGCGGTGCATAACTGCGGCATGATGGGGGATTGCCAAAAATAGGTGTAAAATGCATGATGGCACGGGGAGGCTCACACTCATCGGTTTACAATCACACTCATGTGCTAACAATGTCCCTCTCTGCTTTTGACACTGCATGCACATGCATTTCCTACCGGCTATATCAAGCCTTTAGTGTGGTTTGGTGCATCAAGAGAAATGGCAGGTCAGCTGA
The DNA here is from genome assembly GCA_009746045.1 of Mesostigma viride. Taxonomy (NCBI): domain Eukaryota; kingdom Viridiplantae; phylum Streptophyta; class Mesostigmatophyceae; order Mesostigmatales; family Mesostigmataceae; genus Mesostigma; species Mesostigma viride. The sequence goes on from RPFO01000154.1 coordinate 3,485,417, forward strand.
GTGCATCAGACCACATTTGTGTTAAGTGTACGCTTGCAACGCTGTTTGCCCACCGCATGGAGCTCCCCTTTCGGACAGTGGCGCAAGTAGCACTTACACCTTACTCCCAGCCGCTCACCCTGCCCATGCTAGCAACAAGAACAAATGCATGGTCCCCATCCCAACGTAAGGTGCATCACATGGATGGCCCTGCCATCACCTAGCAGTGTGCCACCCCTCTCCACCTCAACCTACTCTGAAATGCCAGGGCCCCAACAAACCTTTCAAGACATGGCACTCCTCAAAGAAGGCAACCCCTCAAAGAAGGCGAGGCAGTTTAGGTCTAGGGGGGCTTTGGGTAAGTTAAAAGATGATAGAGTTCACTAACACAGGCCACGGCAACGACAACCTGCCTCACCCGCTGCATCCATACATCACAAGCCATAAACTGCACAGCCTGGCATGATTGCCTAAGGGTCACGTGATCCAAGGTGCCCTTCAGGCTCACCCCAGCACACCGGCCCATCCTCACCACCCCACTGGTCATAGTCATCTACAGTGGCATCAAACTCCTCTAGGACAGAGTGCAGTAAAGGCAACATAGACGTCCTGACACAATTGAATAAGAACGTGGCTGCTACCTACTGCCCTTAATAAAAAATGTCCATGGCTTGCACAAATACGCATTCAATTCTTCAAGCAAGCATGCTAACACCTTCACAGCACATCCCAAGGTTTATATCCATCGAGCTTTGTCAACAAGCATGACTTCCTGATGCAAACTTAGCTGTCAAGCTAGGAGGAGGAAAGCTAGGTAAAGAGGTGAGATAGACCCCCCCACAGCACCTTCCTGCACCAAAACCATGACAATATCATCCAGAGCTTGCTAAATACGTACAGCTAACCGGTAGCGGGCGACCTTGCAGTCCAGGTTCAGCGCGAACATCTCGTGTCAGCACCCGGCGGAGATGGCGGACGCGAACCCACAATGCTATAAAAGCGAGTCATAAGACTATTTCGGGGAGCGGTGAACGGCTTGGAACACCGAAGGTATGCCGCGACAAAAGCCTGAAGTTTTTCTCGGAAATACACGCCTGGATGTGGATTAGGGCACCGTTGTCGTGCTTGTGCTTGCGTTGCGAGCAGGCAACCAGTGTTTCTTGCAGTGTCGAGCAGTAACAGATGGTGGCGCGAGAGCAATATGTGACTTTTAAATCATGGCTACACAGCTTACACCTCCGCAGGCATGTTGGAACAAGCCCCGCCATGCCGTGAGCCGAAAAAAAGGAAGAAACGCATCAAGCAAGGACGGTCGTAAACGTCACTGAAAACAGCAAAATCTGACCTGCCGGCAGGTAATGCGACAGCCTGGAAAATGTGATTCGTTTCTCGAAAAACTGATTAGCGCTCGTGAAAGTAGACTTGAAGCCCATTCGGATTCCACCTTTTGGGAATTGTGAGCTTCCAACAAAAAAGTTTCCCCCACAATTAATAAACATGCATTTTCGCTGCCAATTCCAGATCTGGCCGACACAAAAAATCAGCGTCTCAGTTTGCGAATTATTTTGACGCATGAACATACGCGAATAATATCTACCATGCATCATCGCAAAGCAGGAGAGTTTACGCGTCGTTTGCATCCATCGCAGCGACTTAATATGCATAATTGACTTTTGACTGATATTCCGGCGGACATAGGGTCGACAGCCATGCGAGGTGGAATTTTTCTGGTCCCGTCGTCCTCAACGCGACGCGTTCGCGCCAAAATTCCCAGGATCTCATGTAACCGGACGGACCGATTTTAGGTGATGTGGACGGGGGGAGGGTAGGGGCAGACCTGGCGCAGCGCCAGCGCCGGTACCACTGTCATTTCGGTACCAACGCCAGCGCCAGCGCCGCGCCAGCCTGACGGCCCTTGTGAACTAGCATTTAGGCGGACGAGGCAATGGCAGCAAAGCCTCTTTTGGTCCGCAATTTGCTGGCATATGCTGCCAACGTGACTAATTCGCTATGGCGATTATTAGACGGGCTAACGGCCTTGCCGCTGAGGCGGGAGGGCTTGAAATTTAATCAGCAATGTTAGCCGCGCGCAAGGAGAGCGGCGGCTCGAAAATTTGGCCCTCTATCGGCCCAGATTGGAGAAGTGGGGTGCATCTAGGTCCGCGGGGCCGCGAGATGGAAAAATAACATAAAATAATGCACTACGATTTCGTAGACTGAGTGACGTATACGATAGCGGCCTTCCTGAAGGGATGGATGCGCAGGAAATTGAGGCGTCAATTGGCCTGCGGGGCAACCTGCCCAGTCGCCATGGATAGAACTCCTCAAGTCCGGACCGGAGTAGGGGGGGACGATAGCCCCCCGACTTCGCCCTTCCAATGCACGCTCTGCATACCACGTGGGAGGGAACGAGATGCTCGACCCCGCTGGGGACCTTGCCGCCTTGCCATGAGATGTGACGGGGATAGCGGCAGCATAGGCGGGGGACGAGCTGGCATGAGAGGGGGGCGCCCTATTAACCCGGACGGCGACATTGCAGCGGTATCACCGGAATTGACAACAAACCGACGTGGCGGATGTGAAACGACGTTCCGGATTTGCTGACGAAGTCGGCCAGGAAGGGAAGGTGGGGAATAGGCATAAGTCCACTTTTGTGGCAGCCACCCAAAGACCCACCCTGCCACCCTTTAGCACTTGTTAGGAGCCCTACAGTGCATGTTGGCTCTATTAAGCTGTACTTATTTGTAAAAAACTATTGTTGTCTGGTGCAACCCAAGCGTCAGTAGGTTAGCGTTAGAAGTGGATATGAGCAATGAGGATTTGTACGCTGATTTACCATATGTTTCCCACATTCTTCGGCACAGGCGCCTGGGCCTCAGTACTTAGCCGGGCACCTGGCCGGCCCTCGCAAATCAGGTGGACACATCAGAGAGGCTAGCAGGTGGCACCAAGCCAGCACAGCCCAGGCGCTTTGTCCTCACGTGGCATGCCCCATGCAGGCTGCGTCTGCCATTACAGTAGAGGACAGCTCGGATGAGGATTATGATCCCCATCTAGTGCTTAACGGTTGGGGGATGATGCAGACGATATTTGTTTAAACTTTTGTGTAAATATTTTTCTAATGAGATTAGCATAGTACTCCGTGGCATGCCTTTGCGCATGACACGCAAGTACTTACTTACTTACTTACTTACTTACTTACTTACTTACTTACTTACTTACTTACTTACTTACTTACTTACTTACTTACTTACTTACTTACTTACTTACTTACTGCGTCTGCGCCGCCCTGGCCGCCCTCCGTGGACTTTCCGCGATAGGCTAGGCATGGACACTGATGTGCTACCCTATAGCTAGCTAGACAGAACGCGCTCATGCCCGGGCAGCCTCCTGGATTGTCTGTATTATGGAAGCCCGGCGCCCCAAGTTGCCTTCGTAGCCCTCCGCGGGCCGTCGGAGAGAGAGCAACAAAAAGTAGCCTAGAATGTATTAAGGGGACTCGCACGTCCAAAAGCCTGAAAAACTGACTGAATATCAGTTCCAATGCACTTGGGAACCATCTAGTGATGATTGAGTAGCCATATGCCCCTTCTCCGGGATAGATTAATTAATTAATTAATAGACACGTGACTGCGTCACGTGACTGTGTTCTCCGGGATTAATTGATTAATTAATAGACACGTGACTGCGTCACGTGAGCATAAGTCCTCAGTAGGAGGGGAACATGGGATGGAATGGATGGTGTAAGCTTGTCGCGTCCGTGATTTATCACGTCCGCAATTCAGATTTTAGCTACCATGGTACGAGTAGCTACCAGATTTTAGCGTAATTCTGACGTCCGCAGCCTTGTGCGGGTTGCTATACCCGCGCGGCCCAGTAAGTGACGCCGCGGATCTCAGTTGTACTCACGCGCCAAGTCCGCTGACTTTGCTGACGTTTCACTGATCGACATTCGTCACAAGGGTGCCCAGTTTGCCGAATGCTGGTACACAGCAAGCTGGCGAGGCACTGAGCAGCTGTGCAATTTCAGGATGTCAACGTGGGACACCAGACACAAATGCAAGGAAGCCCCAGGCGGTGCCTGGCATGGCCGATAGATTTGCCCTTGTATATTTGTGTTCGCTTGACAGATAAAGCTTGAAGTTTAGCTTGTCGGAAATTAGACAATGTTATGATTGGCTGATGTCTAATTAAGTGGCGCTAGTGGCGCCAGCCACCAGGCTTGAGCTTTGAGCAGTATAGAAGCCGGATGAGCAACGAACCATGGTGGTCGTTGTTCGTCCGTTTCTCTCCCTCACAACTGGTTTGTTGTCTTCATGGGGTGAAATAGTTCGAGCAGCCCGGAGCAGCCCCCGTGAGTGGTTGCATGCAGTCAGTTGCCATGAGGATGGACTGACGGATACAGCAATGTATTGGTTTTGTTAAGAATGTGTGTAAGACTGAGAACGAGACAAGGGACAGGGCCTTCGGGCAACCCTGGTCGTCGTTGGCATGCGTGCCAGTAGGAACTAGGTCGGGAACACATGCACGCGCACTGCCACCACAAGGGGCCTGCAGTGGCGTCACCCAAGGGGCCTCACAGCTGCTCTTATAACTACAACATTACAACTCGACAGTCTTTGTAATTCGTCATGTATCTCATTGGAATTGAAAGGTCTTTTGGTTGCTTTGATGATAAAGCATTGTCTCAAGAATCGGCTGATTGGGCCGGATTGCCTGTCATGAAGGTGGCGGTGCCGTAAAGGACCGCACCTTTCATTCTCATTTATATAGTCGACAAGCTATCTAGGTCCTAGATAGCTTATACCATCCATTCCATCCCATGTTCCCCTCCCACTGAGGACTTATGCTCACGCGACGCAGTCGCGTGTCTATTAATTAATTAATTAATTAATCTAGGTCCTAGTTACAGGGGTGTGGGCACCGCGGCCGAATCGCTATCTATGAATGCCATACTTAGTCACACGCGGAGCCCCCACAGGCTTGGGGGTGGTCTCCTTCATCACTACTTGCCATCTATCCTTGCACACCAATGATCTGCCTCCATATTACAGACAAACCAGGAGGCTGCCCGGGTGTGAGCCCGTCACGTCTAGCTAGTGTAGCACATGCCCATTAATTAATTAATTAATTAATTAGGAACATAACTCCGTTGGGAGTATATGTAGCACATAGCCCTGAGAAGGGGCATATGAGCCTATAATACATTCTAAGCTACTTCCTGCAAGGGTGGGAATGTAAACAACACTTGCTCTAGGTGCACCAAGGCACCTGCACCCTCATGATGTATCGCGCTATGCCCGGTTAAGGGGGAGCGTGGCATGTGGGGGAAGATCATCATGGCTATACAAGAGCTATGGCATGGCTTCTCAGCAGAGAGCTACTCCCTGCATGGGCACAGCATGGCTAAATAAAGCTAGGCATCATCTGGAGGGTGGCTCATCATAGGCACACATGTACATGACTAAAAAGGCTAGGCCTCAGCTGGTATAGTGCCTGTAGTAGGCGGGCATGTACAAGGCCACTGTCTAACTATTCTACACTACTGCTGTATTCCCCTAGGCTGGGGCTGGAGTTGCTGGGGCCGCGGTGGTCGAGGGGGTCGCTTGCCAGGGCTTGTGGCCGACGTAGATGGCCGCCCCCTTCCAGTACACCGGCTGGCCCGCCTTGGTCTGCCGGAGCTGGAGGTAGGTCGACCATAGCTCCCGTCGCCGTTGTTGCTGTGCCAGGGTCAAGTCGTCGTCAAGGGTGAAGAGAGTCTTCTCGAGCCGCTTGCGGCGTCTGAGAAAAGAAATCTTGTCCGCCGGGGTCTTAAAGGTGAGAACCTTGGAGCGGGGGCGGCCCGGCCTTACCCCGCGCGCGGGGAAGGCGGTGGGCGGCCAGCTCGATCTCACCAGTAAGGCCCATGCGATCAAGGATTTCTCTCTCAAAAGCACGCGCAAGCTTCTCGGAATTCTCACCTTCCTCCATCTTGAGATTCTTGACAATGACGTTGAGGCTGCGCTTGGCGAGCTCGGCCTCCTCGCGGAGGTCAAGCGTCTGCCGCTGGAGCTGGGCTGCGACGGCGGAGGTGGTGGAGGTGGTATGTTGCTTAAGCATGTCCGCCCAGGTCGTGATGGGAGGAGCATCGCCGGCCAGGCCAGCCGGGGCGGGCTTGGCGGCAATGTCCTTCACTGCCTGGGCGGTGAGGCCTGCGGTGTTCTGCAAGACCTCGATAGCGATTGCATTATCCTTGAGGCGCTGGTCGATGTCGCGGAGCTGGGCGGTGATGGAGTCGGTGGAGGCGGAGGGGGGGGGGGGGTGGAGGCGAGGAGGGTGGCGGTGGCGGTAGGGATGGTGGGAAGCTCAGCAGCCAGCGTGCCGCCAAGTGCCGCCACATCTGCGGCAAGAGGGGTCACGTGCTGCTCGAAAGCTTCCTTGAGGAGGGTGCGGATGGTGGCTTCGGTGGGGAAGGTGGAGGGGGGCGGGGGGGAAGCCCAGATCGCGGATTCGGAGCGTCCAACAAGGGAGCAGAGGGCAAAGCGTTGAAGCTTGGGGCGACTCATGCGGTGAAGGACTGGGAGAGCCTCGGCGGGGTCGACAAGCTGGCCATTACCAGGCCAGCGGCCGCGGTTGTGGGACGTGAGGTACACGCACAGGGTTAGAAGCGAGGCGTGATTGCCGGAAAACACGTCGTCCATGAAGGCTCCTGGGCCTTGGAGCCAGTAGCTGGAGGCGTTGGCGTCAAAGGAGCGCTCTTCCCAGGGCGGCTCAGCAGAGCGACTGCGCTTGGGGTCAGGCGAGGCAGATGGCGAGGCAAGCCCGGGAGGCTGGGCGAGCACCAGTGCACGACTAGTGTCACCGTTGCCATCTGGGCCGGTGGGCGAAGCTGCAGCCGAAGCTGCAGACGTATTATCATTGCCGAGCGCAGCCGCCAGGCTGCGTTGCGTCGAGAGGCGTTTGCTCATCGTATATTGCGTAATGGCTTCGGAAAATTACATCAGCATGTGCGTCGTAGAAAGACGCATCGATTGTGATGCCCATATGCCGAGTCTATCACGAAAAGTCCACGGGTGGCGGCCCGGCCGCGCGCGGCCGGGGGCACGCCAGGTTAGGACATATCGATCGCCCAGGCTGGGCGGGCTTGGTGCCAGCTAGTCTATCTGATGTATCTTGTCTACCTGATCTGTGCGGGCCAGGTGCCCGGCTAGGCCCAGGCGCCTGTGCCTAATAATGTGGGAAACATAGGGCAAATCAGCGTACAAATCCTCATTACTATGTGCAAACCAAAGGGGATGTGCCGAAGGGCCTTGCGCAGCATATCTTGGTGACGGCGCCGTCGAGTCGTTGCTCCAGCTCCTGCGTCAGTGTCCAGGTCTCGGCGCCGTAGGTCAGGATCGTCATTCTCCGGGATATTAAATTCCGGGATATTAAATTAAATTATATCAAATTATAACATGCCTCCGTTGGGAGGTCATGTAGCACATATTCCTTGATGGGTGGGTGGAGGTGGAGGAAGCCGCGTAATCAAACTAACCTAACTCTAAGCTATCTAGTCTATAAAATCCTAACTACACTACTCAGCAAAACGCCCCTTCCTCGATCTTGGGGGGGGGTGGCTTGCCCACAGGGGCTGGCCGGCGTGTGAGCCTGGACAATATTCTGTCACCGCTTCTTGTTCTGCATGGCAGTCCAAAGAAGGGAGAGGGGGTGGATGCGGTGTTCAAATTGAGCTGGGACCGGCGTACCACTAGGTCGGCCAGCAACATCTGGCCGGGTGTAGTTCATGGCAGGTTTACCTAGCTCCGGGATATGTGCTACATATTGAATTGAATTGAATTGTAACATAACTCAGTTGGGAGAATATGTAGCACACATCCCAGAGAAGGGGCATATGGCTTCTAATACATTCTACTAAGCTACTTCCTGCAAGGGTGGGAATGTAAACGACACTTGCTCTAGGTGCCCCAGGGCACCTGCAGCCCCATGAGCTATCAAGCGCTGCCCAGCTAAGGCGGAGCCTGTCATGGGGGGGAAGACCAGCATAGCTATACAAAAGCTAGGCGTGGCCTCTCAGCAGAGAGCAGCTCTCTGCATATGGGCACGGCTGAACTAAATAAAGCTAGGCAGCATCTGGGGTGTGGCACATCATAGGCACACATGCACATTAATTAATTAATTAGGAACATAACTCCGTTGGGAGTATCTGTAGCACATAGCCCAGAGAGGGGGCATATGAGCCTATAATACATTCTAAGCTACTTCCTGCAACTTGGTGGGAATGTAAACGACCCTTGCTCTAGGTGCCCCAGGACACCTGCGGCCCCATGATCTATCAAGCTATGCCCAGCTAAGGTACATGGTGCTACATATATATAATCCCAACGGAGTTATGTTCCTAATTAATTAATTAATGGCACGACCTCCTGAGGGAAGGGAAATTTCAGTTTGGACTTCTCTGGAATCTCTCGAATGAAATAAATGTAAAATTTAATAGAATGACGAAAATCACTTGGACACAGCCTGACAACGGCATCCATAGCTCATTAGGCTCAATAAAATCCAGACCATAGTAGTACCATGGTCATCCTTCATGTACCACATGTGTCAGTACCATGGTCATCCTTCATGTACCATGTCATCAAGGCCACGAGCCACGAGGTAGCCATGGCTGACGGCGGAGCTCATAACTTTAATTTACGTTTGAGCACCGAATTTAGCCGTGAATATCACAATCGATGCGACTTTCTACGACGCACATGCTGATGTAATTTTCCGAAGCTATATACGATGAGCAAACGCCTCTCGACGCAACGCAGCCTGGCGGCTGTGCTCGGCAATGAAAATACGCCTGCAGCCTCGGCTGCAGCTTCGCCCACCGGCCCAGACGGCAACGGTGACTCTAGTCGTGCACTGGTGCTCGCCCAGCCTCCCGGGCTTGCCTCGCCATCTGCATCGCCTGAACCTAAGCGCAGTCGCTCTGCTGAGCCGCCCTGGGAAGAGATCTCCTTTGACATCAACAGCTCCAGCTACTGGCAACGCAGCCCAGGATTCTTCATGGAAGACGTGTTTTACGGGTCACACGCCTCGCTTCTAGCCCTGTGCGTGCACCTCACGTCCCACAACCGCGGCCGCTGGCCTGGTGATGGCAAGCTTGTCGACCCCGCCGAGGCTCTCCCAATCATTCACCGCATGAGTCGCCCCTGAAGCTCCAACGCTTCGCCCTCTGCTCCCTTGTTGGACGCTCCGAAACCGCGATCTGGACTCCCCCACCGCCCCCCCCCACCTTCCCCACCGAAGCCACCATCCGCACCCTCCTTAAGGAAGCTTTCGAGCAGCACGTGACCCCCCTTGCCGCAGATGTGGCGGCAATTGGAGGCACGCTGGCTGCTGAGCTTCCCACCATCCCCACCGCCACCGCCACCCCCCTCGCCTCCCTCCCCCCCCCCCCGATCCGCCTCCACCGACTCCATCACCGCCCAGCTCCGCGACATCGACCAGCGCCTCAAGGATAATGCAATATCGCTATCGAGGTCCTGCATGCAGAACACCGCCGGCCTCACCGCCCAGGCGGTGAAGGACATTGCCGCCAAGCCAGCCCCTGCTGGCCTGGCCGGCGATGCTCCTCCCATCACGACCTGGGCGGATATGCTTAAGCAGCACACCACCTCCACCACCTCCGCCGTCGCAGCCCAGCTCCAGCGGCAGACGCTTGACCTCCGCGAGGAGGCCGAGCTTGCCAAGCGCAGTCATCGTCAAGAACTTCGACATGGTGGAAGGTGAGAATTCTGAGAAGCTTGCGCGAGCGTTTGAGAGAGAAATCCTTGGTCGCATGGGCCTTACTGGTGAGATTGAGCTGGTCGCCCACCGCCTTCCCCGCGGGCGGGGTAAGGCAGGGGCGCCCCCGCTCCTTCTCACCTTTAAGAACCCGGCGGACAAGATTTCTTTTCTCCGACGCCGCAAGCGGCTCGAGAAGACTCTCTTCACCATTGACGACGACTTGACCCTGGCGCAGCAACAACGGCGACGGGAGCTATGGCCGACCTACAGTCAGTGTACCTCCAGCTCCGGCAGACCAAGGCGGGGCAGCCGGTGTACTGGAAGGGGGCGGCCATCTACGTCGGCCACAAGCCCTGGCATGCGACCCCCTCGGCCCCAGTCGGACCCCAGACGCCCCAGCTTAGGGGAATACAGCAGTAGTAGTGTAGAATAGATAGACCGTGGCCATGTACATGTACGCCTCATACAGGCACTATACCAGCTACGCCACGTGCATCATTTAACCATGTACATGTGTGCCTATGATGTGCCACACCCCAGATGATGCCTAGTTTTATTTAGTTGTGCTGTGCCCATGCAGAGAGCTGCTCTCTGCTGAGATGCCATGCCCTAGCTCTTGAAGGAGCTAGCTCTTGTATAGCCATGATGATCTTCCCCCACCTGGCATGCTCCCCCTTAGCTGGGCATAGCTTGATTGATCATGGGGATGCAGGTGCCCTGGCGCACCTAGAGCAGGTGTTGTTTACATTCCCACTCTTGCAGGAAGTAGCTCAGAATGTATTATAAGCTCATATTCTGATCAGACACTCCGCAAAGGTGAAAACCTTTGCGTTCAGTGCCAGGCCGCGGAAAACGCGGAAAACGCGGAAAACGCGATCTGCAAATGAATCCGACCGGAATCGAACTGGGGACCTCTCGCACCAATTTTGCTGACTATAGGACGGACGTCTCCGGTTACCATGGCATCGCCAACTTACACCTACAGTCATCCGCAAAAGTTCTCCTGTCCGGGGAGTGATGCAAGCCTTTCGGATTTGGTACTAGATAAATCAGGCTCATATGCCCCTGGGCTATGTGCTACATATACTCCCAACGGAGTTATGTTCCTAATTAATTAATTAATTGATTAATAGCGTGATAGACCATGAGGGTGCAGGTGCCCTGGTGCACCTAGAGCAAGGGTAGCTTACATTCCCACCCTTGCATGAAGTAGCCTAGAGTGTATTAAAAGCCATGTGCCCCTTCTCAGGGATTAATTAATTAATTAAAATCATAGCTCCGTGGGGAGCATATGTAACACATAGCCCTGAGAAAGGGGCATCTATGGGTTTGTAATACAATCAGGGCGACAACCTGCAGGTGTAGGATGTACAACTATCACCTGCTCTGGGTGCACTAGGTGCACCTGCACCTCCATGGTGGTTCATGCCTCCTAATCAAGCACAGGCACCCAGGGGGGGCTTGAGGAGAGGGCCTAGAAGGCCTGCATGACATGGGGTGGAAGGTATGTGGCTAGGCTATAGCTAGGGTACACATGGCCTCTCAGCAGGGAGTAACTCCCTGCATGGGCAAAGCATGACTCGAAATTGCTACGGCTATTGCAAGGGCGGGTGTGGGCCCGTCACGTAGGCATACATGGCCACGTCACTAAGCTTTCTAGTCTACACTACTGCTATATATTCCCTAGGCTGGGGTGGCTGGGGTGGCTGGGGCGGCAGGGGTCGCCTGCCAGGGCTTGTGGGCGACGTAGATGTCCGCCCCCTTCCAGTAGACCGGCTTCTGCCCCGCCGTCATCTCAGGGATATGTGCTACATTTACTCCCAACGGAGTGATGTTCCTAATTAATTAATTAATTAATTAATTAATTAATTAATTAATTAATTAATTAATTAATAGTAGTACAACCTGCACAAAGGCAGGCGAAAAGCACCTGAGCATGTTTACATTTCAGTCAACTGTTCGTGTACAAACATTGCTGGTGGCCCCGCAATGAAAAAACACAACCCCCCTCACCCAGGGGTGCTCTTGTTCCGGCATTCATCCACGTGCCTTCCCCGCCAACATACTCCCAAGATTTTGCCCCGCAAAGTCTACGTTTCACGAGGGTGACCCCATGCCAGGGTCAGCTTGCTTGGGCGTAGGTACCGAAGTAGCTGCTCTGACCATCCTGCTCCTGTTGAACTAAGAAAACACGAGCGTGCTCAGTCCGGTGACGCTCCAACGCATGCCCATGCCTACACATTCCTGCCTCAAACGCAACCGCACGTGATGATCTAATGCATCCTTTACCATACGTTGCCAACACAACGAGAGATGCCAGTAAGACACCGGCGGAGCCTTCGTTTGACCTACGATGCGTCGGCATCCCAAGACCGGGAGTATGTGGATGACAGAGCCCACTCGGCCAAGCAGCAACACCGAAGCAATGCATGGATGACTCAACTTGCCATCAACCAACTAGCCATTACAAGGATAAAGGACCCGCACCAACTTTGGGGGCAAGCCGCCTTCATCAAAAGATCTAGCATCGATAAAATTACCAGGTCCCCATGCCATGCGCACATATGCTTTATCGTCGCAAATGTCGACACTCTCACAGCCCGCAAGGCTTTGCCATAGCCAGCCCTTGCTCCAAAGGGGTCGCATCCCATCCTCCAGCAGCATCATGACAGCACCCAGGGTCCCAGCCCTTTGCTTCCAGCAGCGGCATGAAATGGCATGTCCACCCTAGAAGGTCATCGACCCAACAGCCCACAAATACATCGCCGCTGGGCCCTCTGCTCTGGCAAATTGTATGCGATCAACTGCAAGTTGTACCAACAACCTGCGCTCTTGGCTCTGGGCAATCACAACTCGCACCACCCTTTTCTCCGTATGTGGGGGCCTTTGGAGAGCAGCATTATGCTCACACTGCCCCAATCAGTGAGTGATGACTGGTGCTACTTGGAGCGCTAGCTGTACTTCTAGCCCACGCCCCCATGGTGGCATCCCCTCGGGCAACGCGAGTGGGCAACGACGCAGGAACCACCTTAATACGCGTGGTACTACTTTGAGCGCCATATCAGGTGCTAATTCCGAGCTCTATACTTGATAGCTGGTTCCAGAGCTATATTTAACAAGAGCTAGTTTGAGCACTACATTGAGCAGCGCCGCCGTTACTGCTTCCCCACGTCCCCCGTCGCGCACCCGCGGCACCCGCAGTGCTGGCACTCGACAACCCGCCCCGCCTCGCGCACCGACTTTGGGACGCGGCAGAGGCAGGTCGTGTGGTGGCTGTGCTCGTTCGGCTGGATGCAGCGGAGGCAGCACAGGAACTGGTAGCCGGGCTGGTGGGGGCAGCGGGGGACAGAATTATGACGCGTCATGGACAAGGAAGAGAGGCCCGAGGGGGGCAGCAGTAGGGCATGTGTTAGGTACTGGTTGCCGGGCTGGTGGGGGCAGCGGATGACAGAATTATGAAACATCATGGACGAGGCAGAGAGAAGCAAGGGGGGAAGCCGTAGGGCATGTGCTAGGTACTGGTTGCCGGGCTGGTGGGGGCAGCGGAGGACAGAATTATGAAACATCATGGACGAGGCAGAGAGGAGCAAGTGGGGAAGCCGTAGGGCATGTGCTAGGTACTGTCAGCTGGGCTGGTGGGGGCAGTGGGGGACAGAATCATGAAACACGGTGGACGAGGCAGAGAGGAGCGAGGGGGGCGGCAGTAGGGTATGTGTTAGGTACTGGCAGCCGGGCTGGTGGGTACAAAGTCATGGTCAGGGACGAAACCATAGACATGATGAACATAAGGATCGTTGTCAGTATTATGGAGAAGGCAGCACAGGTAGGGGTGGTCGGGCTGGTGTTGATGGTTTCTATTGGGCTCAAGGGCAGGTTACACCGCCGGCATTGTTAATTTTACTTGTAATTATTTAATATTTTAGTACACCACCTAAAAACTCTAAATGAAACGACAAAAATGTAAATAATTGATTCCCCAGTGAGCTCGTCTGTCTGCTTTCTGGCTACAGTACAAACAAAGAAGTTGTAAATTAATATTGCTTGGCAGACAAATGTGCTTCACTGAATGTGCTTTCATTGACGGTACCAAACAAACAAAGAAATTATAAACTATCATTCGGCAAGCAAAACATGCGCTTCTCACTGGTGGTTACCAAACAAACCGCTTGTGCTAGTAAGTACACGTGTAGGATGATCCACGAAGGTATGTACGGTTGCCGGCTTGCTGAATATACAACGGTTGCCATTCACTCCCGAGTGGGGCCTTGTGTCTGCGATGGGCAGGCCAGTTCACCTCTGGAGGCCTGCTGGATCAGTCGCGCCTTGGCGTCCAAAGCCTTGCTTACAGGTAGTCCCTCTAGGTAAGAGTTGCCTCCAGTCACAGTTAGGGCACTTGACCTTTTGTACGATTTCTTACAACACCATAACCACCTTTTTATGGCAGTTCCGAATGAATTTGGGGCGTGTGAGATGTGTACGCCTGTGAGCTACGCCAGCTGCTGCCAGCAACGCCAGCTGCTGCGAGCTACGCCAGCTGCTGCGAGCTACGCCAGCTGCTGCGAGCTACGCCAGCTGCTGCGAGCTACGCCACCCAAACAAACGTTTCAAATAGTAAATAATTAATAAATCGCAGTGCTGCCGGCTGGATCGTGTCTAACCAACCAAACAAAGAATTTTCAAATATTTAATCGCACAGCCAGTTCAACGGTTGTTACGTAAACAAACAAACAAACTAGATATTATTTAATTGGATGGGCCGAGTAGTACTTCCAACCAAAAAAACGAAATTATCTAATTCCAAAGGGCCTTTCGGCTGAACCGAATTAAATTTCAAGATATTATTTAATTGGATGGGCCGAGTAGTACTTCCAACCAAAAAAACGAAATTATCTAATTCCGAAGGGCCTTTCGGCTGAACCGAATTAAATTTAACAATGCGGACGGTGTATGGGCTAGGTGCAGTGGTGGACAGCACCAGCACACATCATGGAAGAGGGAGATGGGAGCAAGGAGGGCATGTATGGCGACGCCAGCAGGGCAGGTGTTAGGTACTACTAGCTGGGCTGATACTAGGCTACTGGGTTGATTAATTCTGAGGGAAGCTTATGGGGCAGTTTATGGACAGCGACGAGCTGATAATCCCTGGCACGAAGCGACAGGCAAAGTGACATTCCAGACTTGAGTGCGGCACTACAGCTGCCAGGCTGCACACCCCACAAGAATGCCCTCCAATAGCGCTTCACGTTCGAACCCGGCAGCATTGTTACTGGGTAAGTCGGAACCACAGCGCGCGAAGCGTTCAACGAGCGCTTACCTTCTTCCATTTTGCGATAAGCCCCTTGTCCGCATGGCCTTCTTTCAAGCAGAATTCGTACAATTCGCGGGATATCTCCTTCCTCTTATAGAAAAGCTCGTATATGTATCGGCTTTTTTGGTGGGTGATGCGGAACACGGGCCAAAGAGACTCGCACTTCCTCTTGCCTTCGTGCGTGTCGTTCTCAGCTGTCAGCGATGACGACAACAACGAACACAACGCAGGTGAAAGGACACCAAAGGCGAGGAAACGGCTAAGCTGTCGATTTCAGAGTCAGTTTCAGAGTTGCATTACTGATATGGCGCATACTGTGCCCTGCAGTTCCTGTCAATTGTATGTTCTAAAACCATCCAGTAAGCCTACCTTCTCTCATCTTCACGTCGAATTCCCGGAGGGTCGGTTCAATTAACTCCCAACCCGCTGGCGTTTTGACCTTACTCGTGCGAACCTTCGGCATTTTAAGGCTACGAAATAAAAATAATAACCGTGGAAAAGATAAAAGGCGCCAGAAGATCTGGCAGCCAGGTGACGAAGGTCGACGATTTTCTTAAAGAAACACAGGTGACGAAGGTCGACGATTTTTAAAAAAGAAACACAGCTTTGAAGACCGCCTGTGACCTCGTCAGGCACGAAGCCAAGCTCTGCGAGTTTGTAAAGAGCAGTTTGTATCTAAGGAGACGTGCAACACTTCATTTGCGTGGACTTGCTACTCGTATCCTAAAAAGTGTGCTTCCGCTCCTGCTCCCTTGCAATTACCTACATTTCTGCGCTTATGGCTGGTGGCAGCAGACTTGCTCAATGCGGATGCTTCTGGTTCTTGTCACGGCCATAGCGTCGCGCCATCTCGGGCGCACATGATCGATTCTACGCTGCCAAGCTGGCGCTTTGCCCATGCTGCCTCCCCGGAATTGCCAGGTGGCAGCATGTGGCTCGCCTGCTATGGCTTGCTAGCTTACCAGCACGCCACGGATCACGACCATTTCTTAGTGGCTACTGACATCAGGCATGCTATACATTGCGCGGGCTGCTGCCCGTCAACTCAGCGTGCACGTGAGGTTGATTAGACCGATTTTTCGTAAGTTCCATTAGCCGGACATGCATGCGTGGCTCTGTCGGGCTGGGAAACGCGCGTTTGTGCAGTATCACTCAAATGAGACTTCAGCGAAACAGTAATTTACGGCAGGTCTTGCGGGGTTCCCTACTTGGGGGTTTATATTATTTCCCCCCATCTTTCGCATTGGCTTGGCTTGGCTTGGGAAATTCTAACGTCACAGACGACAGTTCTTTACAGCACGGTCGGCTTATGGCGTGAGCCGAGTGCTGGTTAATTGACCATATGTAGCTTTAATCCTAGCACAGTGGTCATGGCGTGGCAGTGAACATACCTCCAGGATCCGCACATTGATGTTTGACATTCTCGCCATGGAAAGCGAAACAGGCACCGTAGTGATTTGAGGCGTAATTGACGATAGACAGCATAGCGTTAAGAACTTAGCACTAAACCAACACCTGCCATGGTCAAAGTTACTCCCTTGCACGTCATCGTGGCGTTTTCGGTGCTGGTGGTGGGGTACAACGTGTACTTCACCATCGACCACTACGTCAATCATTTTCTGATCGTGCAACACAACATGGAGGTCCGCCTCCAGCGCCTGGAATCCATGGTGCCCTCCTCTATGACGGGGTTGAACTTACTGCCCTCGGAGGAAATGGCTGGGAGAACCAAGGCGTTGCGAGGCAGCGCTGCCACGGTAAGCCCCGCAATATTCTTGTCCTAATGTTTCCCGTATTACCTGTCCCAATTTGCATTAACACATCTGAATTGAACTGACTTCTTCAACATGCAGTACACATAAGACCCACCCACACTAATTTCACCATGTTGAAGGCAACAGAACTGGCTTTTTGGCAGCACTACACATACACAGTTAGCACCGAATATCTGTAGTGACAGTTGTATGGTCAGCCACAGCAGCCCTGTGTTCAAGCTATGCTAGTCTCATCCGCTTGCTCATCATGGTTGTAGCATCGAATAGGAAACCCCTTGGCCCTGTGTTCAAGCCATGTTGGCCCATCACCCGCTCCCTCGTCATCGCCGTAGCAGCTCTGATGTAACCCTTTGCTTCCGTTATGTGTTTCACAGATGTACCAACTTGTATAGCTTCGTTAGTTCTTGGCGGGTTTGCACAGTTCCGGGGAACGTGGCTACCTTATGAGTGGGACTGACCATCACATGCATCGCGCCGTGTGCTGCGTGGCCACCTCATGAGTGGGACTGACCATCACATGCATCGCGCCGTGTGCTGCGTGGCCACCTCATGAGTGGGACTGACCATCACATGCATCGCGCCGTGTGCTGCGTGGTCACCTTATGAGTGGGACTGACCATCACATGCATCGCGCCGTGTGCTGCGTGGCCACCTCATGAGTGGGACTGACCATCACATGCATCGCGCCGTGTGCTGCGTGGCCACCTCATGAGTGGGACTGACCATCACATGCATCGCGCCGTGTGCTGCGTGGTCACCTTATGAGTGGGACTGACCATCACATGCTGACATCACGCCGTATGCTGGATCATGCAAGCCAGCATGGGCACTGTATTTCAGGAACTTGGGCATCTTAACTCTCAAACATACCCTCACAAAGCTCCAGGGGCCACCCTGGAAAGCCTAGTGTAACGAGCTGGGCGCATTGGGAAGGCTGCATCCGCCAGGGCAATATGAATATTGGCCCTGGGCGACGGCGAAGGAACAGGCTATCGCGTTAATAGGAGTATACTTATGCGTTTATACTACATGTTATTGCTTATTTTCCAGGAGAGGGCAAAGGAACAGGTATTGCTCATATCGCAGGAGAGGGCGAGGGAGTTCATTGTTGCATGTATTCCAGGAGAGGGCAAATGAACAGACAGATATTCATATTCCATGACAGGGCACAGAAACAGGCGATTGCTGATACTCCAGGAGAGGGTCTCGTTAGGCTTCTGCTTCATCTTCGGGACCTGCTGCCCCTCCTTCTAAGTTATACAAAGGGCACTGACTAGGGCCATCCCTCAGTAATTACCCGACTGAACCCCCGTGTCCTCTCACTCATCCCGTCTCGTCCAAGTTGTAAGCAAGGTCTGTAAAGGACGCTAGGGTGCTCGTACTAGGGTTCCAAATAAGGGCCTTGATGGAGGGTTCCTTTCTCCATGGATCATTTTTCCAACGCCCCATTTTGGAATTACTGTTTCCGCACACCTACACACAAACCGCAGGCAGCAAGCACAGTGACAGCCGCCAGCAGCCCCCCCCCCATCCCCGCCACCATCATGGGGGGCGCCCCAAGCGCCCACAATCCCTGTCGGTACGACAAAGGGGTGGAGTATTGGGGGGACTTGATGCAGGACGGGACAGGAAACTTGCAGACGTCACCCGAGGCCTGCTGCCGCTCGTGCCAGCTGCTAGCACCGCGGCCTGATGGCAAGGACTGCAACACGTGGGTGTGGTGCGGCAAGCAAGGGGGTTGCGGGGTGGCCCCCTATCACCAGCCGCAGTATTCCTGCTGGTAAGCACTGCTGGTTGGTTACTGGCCATTGGAGCGTTGACACAGCACAGTGGTTGAATACTTACGGTTTGAGTGTTTTGTAAGCGCGGTGATCGATTTCTAACCGTTGGAGTGTTGTGTATGTGCGGTGGCCGGTCATTTACCGTTTCAGTGAGAAACATGGTTGTTGATTACTAACCATGTGAGTGCTGAGCGATTGCGAACCATTTGATAAGTGGATCATGTGAGTGCATTGATAAGTGGTGTACATGTCATGAAAGCCACTAGCCCCAGTACTCCTGTCGGTGAACTCTCTCTCCCTATCCCTGATTCTCTCTCCTTCTCTCTCCTTCTCTCTCCTTCTCTCTCCTTCTCTCTCCTTCTCTCTCCTTCTCTCTCCTTCTCTCTCCTTCTCTCTCCTTCTCTCTCCTTCTCTCTCCTTCTCTCTCCTTCTCTCTCCTTCTCTCTCCTTCTCTCTCCTTCTCTCTCCTTCTCTCTCCTTCTCTCTCCTTCTCTCTCCTTCTCTCTCCTTCTCTCTCCTTCTCTCTCCTTCTCTCTCCTTCTCTCTCCTTCTCTCTCCTTCTCTCTCCTTCTCTCTCCTTCTCTCTCCTTCTCTCTCCTTCTCTCTCGTTCGCTCACCTTCTCCCTCCTTCTCCCTCCTCCGCGAATCCCCCCCATTCCCCCTTGTTCTCCCTCATTATCCCGGCTGGCCACCCCCCTGCAGGCTCAAGTGGCTACCCCACCCTGAGCTGGCAAGCTTTGGAGTCTCCGAGGCCCGGCGTGGTGGCGGTGCATCCGACTGGACGTCGGGGTCACTGGCTGAGCCGATCACCTTGTGAGTGGTGAAGTGGGCGATCTAGTGGATCACTGCGAGTCGCAGATTGGTCAGTGATTTGTTGATGTGTGACGGTGTAGTTGGTGGGTAAGTGAGTTGTGAATTTTTGGCGGTGAATTGGGTAAGTGAGTTGTGGAGAGGGCGGTGTACTAGGCTTTGCGATAGCCACCCCTTGCTTTTGGCGGGTATTCGGGGTTGTCGCGATCGTCGCGATAGATCAGGACACTGAGTGGAGATGGGACCTAGTATGAGCAGACTGCGAGTCGTAGATGTGTGACATTGTAGTGGGTGAGTTGTAGGGCTGTGGGTTTAGTGGTATTGTATGAATGGATAGAGTTGGTGGTGGAGTGGGTCAGTGTGAGTTGTAGATGTCTGATGGTGCTTCGGGCAAGTGAGTGGCAAGATTGGCGGCGTAGTGGATACGTGAGTTGTATTACCGTAAACCTTGCATTGTGAAGTGGGATATGTTTCCTATCAAAAGAGCGGCTTTGTACACTCGTAAAATTTGCAGTCTGCAGTGGCTTAGGGTTCTCATGGAGAGAATGGATTTCCTGTGATGAGAATGAAATGATTCAATTAGATT
Source organism: Mesostigma viride (assembly GCA_009746045.1). Taxonomy (NCBI): domain Eukaryota; kingdom Viridiplantae; phylum Streptophyta; class Mesostigmatophyceae; order Mesostigmatales; family Mesostigmataceae; genus Mesostigma; species Mesostigma viride. Next base: position 3,505,415 of record RPFO01000154.1, read on the forward strand.
TAGGGACCTGTGCATTTTCAGATGACATCAGATACGTGACTGTGCTAACTTTTTGCTAGGAAAGTATTCTGTACAAATATCCTACTCCGCATGTGAAAAGTAGCTTTGGTGGTGTACTGGACCAGCACACCATGCAGATGCAAACCAGGGCTTTGAAGTGCGAAGATGCTTCCATTTGGAAGATTAATAAGCATGTGGGCGATGGAAGAGCAGCTCTTCTATTAAGTGGGCCACCAAGTTCATGAACATGTACTAACTTTCCAAGGGAGTTCCTATTCAGATCTTAGATGGCAATCCCTGGATAGAGCCGCATACTGTGCACCATTCTGTGTTTCCCCTTCGTATGTTTTCCCTTTGCCCACTCTGTTCCCATCTCCTGCAGCCACGTCGCATTCCACCTGTGCGCTGGCAGGTGTAGTGGCACATCTTGATCTGGCACTTTGCCCCCTAGTAGCCGCCAAGGGAACGGTCCCCCTGGATCTCAAGCCTACAGCTCCGGCTGGTATTCCATTAGTTGCAATAACAGTAGCACCTGTAGTAGCCATAGTACTGTAGCTGCAATCAGTGACCATTTCTATCAGCTTCCCATCTCGTGCAGCTAGTAGGGTTGGGGCATGATGCAGTCGATCTTTGTTCTTAACCCGCTTGTGTACCTATCTTGTGATGAGATTTGCATAGTACTCCGTGGCATGCCTCTGCGCATGACTCGCAAGTGCGTACTTACTCCGCACCTCCCAGCCAAGCTCAATGGTGCCCACGCTTCCGTGCCAACACGCATGCCTGCATGCACACTGGGGGCACGTCGAAATGGGAAGCTCCCAGACAAAGTCAACAATGCCTCTGCCTGCCTGCCCGCCTTCCTACTTTTCTGCATGCATCTCGAGGGCATGCTTTTGTGCAGCTCCCAGCCGGAGCCAGGCCCCCACCGCGCGTACCACGTGCTGGTCTCCAGCGACGCGTCCACGTATAACCGCTGGCAGCTGCGCATCATGTACTACTGGTACCAGAAGCAGCGCGCCGCGGACACGTCCGGTGGGTGGGGGGTGGGGATTTGAACTCCTAACAAAATCCATCGGGTGGGGTGGAGCTTGGAGACTTGACGAGTAGCAAAATGCCTCGGGTGGGTGGGGCTTGCAGACTTGACCAATAGCAAAATGCCTCGGGTGGGTGGAGCGTGGAGACTTGACGAATAGCAAAATGCCTCGGGTGGGTGGGGCTTGCAGACTTGACCAATAGCAAAATGCCTCGGGTGGGTGGATCTTGGAGACTTGACCAATAGCAAAATGCCTCGGGTGGGTGTTTCTTGAAGACTTGACCAATAGCAAAATGCCTCAGGTGGGTGGGGCTTGGAGACTTGACAAATAGCAAAATGCCTCGGGTGGGTGGATCTTGGAGACTTGACCAATAGCAAAATGCCTCGGGTGTGTGGGGCTTGCACACTTGACCAATAGCAAAATGCCTCGGGTGGGTGGATCTTGGAGACTTGACCAATAGCAAAATGCCTCGGGTGGGTGGGGCTTGGAGACTTTACCAATAGCAAAATGCCTCGGGTGGGTGGGGCTTGGAGACTTGACCAATAGCAAAATGCCTCGGGTGGGTGGATCTTGGAGACTTGACCAATAGCAAAATGCCTCGGGTGGGTGGATCTTGGAGACTTGACCAACAGCAAAATGCCTCGGGTGGGTGGGGCTTGGAGACCTGACCTCAACCGATGCAAATTACATGTACATGTCACCCCAAAGCTTGGTTGCTCGTCTGCGCTCGTCGTCTGTACTATTGGAGGAATTTTGTTTTCTGTCACTATACAGTAGAGCTACGATATGTTTTCATGCACCGTGGAACTCCAGGGCAAACTCGTGGGCAAACAGACTCAAGACTGGCCACATCTTCCCCGATGCTTATCTGTTTCAGGCCGCAGGGGCCTCAAACGGATTGTTACACAGGTCGGACAAATATAAATGATATTTGGCCGTATTTGCGCATTTGATTTATAAATGTTGCATATTTAGTCCACTAAATTAATCCAACGGTGAACCACGTTCGGCAAAAAATATTTAGATTAATCCAACGGTGAAACCGGCTTTGACCAAAATATTTAGATTAATCCAACGGCGAAACAGTTTTGACCAAAATATTTAGATTAATCCAACGGCGAAACCGGCTTTGACCAAAATATTTAGATTAATCCAACTGCGAAACAGTTTTGACCAAAATATCTAAATTAATCCAACGGTGAAACCGGCTTTGAATATTTAAATTAATCTAAATGAATATTTAAATACTCGTGCCGCCAGGGCCTTTAACTTTAACATCTGAAGTTTCAGTTTCAGTCTGAACTGGCCGCGTCTGCGTCCTGCCTCACGCGCCACCAGGAAACTGAGCGGGAAATGCATTTGCCTTAAACTTAAACTTGCACAGGTCGGACAAACATAAATGATATTTGGCCGTATTTGCGCATTTGATTTATAAATGTTGCATATTTAGTCCACTAAATCAATCCAACGGTGAACCCCGTTCGGCAAAAAATATTTGGATTAATCCAACGGCGATACAGTTTTGACCAAAATATTTAGATTAATCCAACGGCGAAACCGGCTTTGACCAAAATATTTAGATTAATCCAACGGCGAAACAGTTTTGACCAAAATATTTAGATTAATCCAACGGCGAAACAGTTTTGACCAAAATATCTAAATTAATCCAACGGTGAAACCGGCTTTGACCAAAATATCTAAATTAATCCAACGGCGACCGGTAAGCAGCCAAAAGTATTTAAATCATATTTTATTTATATTTGTCCGACCTGTGGATTGTTACATCAAGTCTTATGAATTAAAGGTAAAAGCACGCGACTGCGTCACGTGGGTACCAATAAAGGCAACTACAACCCCTAGAGACAACGAGGAGGGAGGGCGCCCTAGCTTCTCTCATACTCCCTCAAGCGGGCAGGCCACAGAAGTTGCATCAAGCCCTACAGCCTTGCTGTAAACTATCCTTCGATCTCACGGTAAGGAGAGATGTTCAGAGAACCAAGATGGTATGATATGGTGCGTGCGGGCTTGCATGGATGACCCAGCACTTGGTTGCTCATCCGTGCTCATCCATGTTATTCAAGATGACTGCGTTCTTTTCCTGTGTCTTCACCAGGAAAATTTTGGGCTGGAGTATAATCTGTTGGTGTTGACCCGTTGCCACGCCGCGTCGTTGGGCAGTGACGCGTTTTGATGATTCCTGGCACCTAATTCCACTTTGTTTGTTATTGTTTGTTAGTTTGTGCTTGTTATCGGTACCTCTGATCGTGCGGTACAGTTCGACACCTCTCAGTTCGGTACCTCTGTATGTCTGTACAGTTATGCACGCGATCATGTGCTGGCGAAAACAGCATGTTCTAGCGTGTATCTGTGGCTGACCATGCATGTTTATAACCAGCCTTCAAGTCCAGTATTTTCGTCCTGTGCTGTGGCCGCGTGCTTATGGCTGATCCTGTGCGGCACGGGCCCATTGGTGATATCGTAGAGTAAGTATTAATAATAACAGTATAAATAACAGCGATATCAGTAGCTAAATGGGGGATTCCTGTGCCGAGCGGGCCCACTGATCATATCTTAAAGTAAGTAATATTTGTACAAAAAATACGAGTAGTAATACCAGTTACTAAGTGGTGGATTCCTGTGCGGAGCAGGGGTGCCTGCCTGTCATGGTTGATGTGCAAGCCATCAGGCCATTGGGCCATCGGGCCATCAGGCGATCGGGCCATCAGGCCATCGGGCCATTGGGCCTGCTCGGCTGCTCAACACGGCTGATGCTGACCTTGTTGTGGTGATCGCGTATTTGCTGCAATGTGGAGTTGTCATTACAATCTTTTGTTAGTCTTAATGGGCAGGCCGTATGGGCGGCCTACCACGGCTTGCACTGACCCTGTTGTTACGATCCTGTGTTTGCTGCCATGATCTATCTGCTATGGTCATTACGAACTTGTGGCGGTCTTGATTGGCAGGCCAAATGGGCGGATTCACGCGGCTGCTGCACGACCACCCCGACGAGCTGATGGGGGAGATCCCCACCGTGGTGGTTGATAGGGTCAAGAATGACTATGGGTTCGTCGTGCTCAATCGGCCCTGGGCGTTCCAGCAGTGGACGATGAAGTAAGTGGCCCTACGTGTGGCGCACACCAGCACTACACCATGAAGTAACGGCCCTTGTATAAGGCACACGAGCACCAGAAAAAGAAGTACACCGCCCCAATATGATGACGGAGGGGAGAAATATGGAATGTCGTGGGCACAGTATTATAGCTCGCGGGCAAGTGACCGAGGAAGTAAGTGCCCCTATGACATGCGAGGGATGGCATTGGCCCCATTAGGCATGAACGAATCCATTGGCTTGTCGAAGAAAATGGGATGTTCTAGCATAAGGCCCTTTACAATGGAGGCAATGGGAATGACATGGTACAATGTCTGAGTGCCGCATGAGAATTTTTGTGGTATATTGTGTGATACAAATATGCTAAAACCTTCACCCCCTTCCCCCAACCACACCAATCCTCCTGCGTTGTACCCCTGCGCGTCATGATCAACCACACACACCAGATATTGCCAACTACCTTCCGATGCCCATCTCTAGGCCCCCCCCCCCCCCTGTTCTGCCTTCACCCCCACCCCCACCAGATTCATCGAGGCCATCCCTGAGAATAGGTCCGTCTCGATACCTCTCCACCCCTTCCGCTATTTAAACCTCACCATGCTTCCCACTTCTTACCCCCCCACATCATCATTCCCACCCACCCAACCAGATACAGCCAAATACGTTCTGATGCCCCACCTCTAGCAACCTCCCCCTCGCTCCTTTGTTCTTCTGTCTTCATCCCCACCCCCGCCACCCAGATACATCGAGACTATCCCTGAGAAATATATTTTGATGGCGGAGCCCGACCATATATTCATGAAGCCCCTGCCCAACCTGATGGTGGGAGACCAGCCGGCCTCATTTCCGTTCTTCTACATCACCCCGGCGGAGCACCCCGACCTCGTGCGCACGCTGCTGAGCAAGCACCTGGTGCGTTGCATTGTACTGTGAAATTGAAAGAGGGGCCAAATGGTATTCTACAATAGAGGTGGGTTTGCGCACGCTGCTGTCAGTAACTCGCCCATTGGCTAATAAATTATTCCTAGTTCCTCATTAACTAATTCGCACCAGAACCCCCCCCTCAGCAACAAGGAGGTGGCACAGCTGGACCCTGTCGGCAACTCGCCGACGCTTCTGTCCAAGTACGACCTGCGCACGGTGGCCCCGGTGTGGGTGAACATGAGCTTTGAGATAAAGCTGAACAAGCAGTCGGACGCCGAGTGGGGGTGGATGCAGGAGATGTATGCCTACTCGTTCGCGGCGCACCTGGTATGTTGGCTAGATAGGGAGATAGGGTATTTGATGATGTTGTTGCTTGCATTGGCATTCGGGGTGGAGGCAGGAGATGTATGTCTTTTTTTCTTTTCTTTTCTTTTCTTTTCTTTTTTTTGTAAGGTTACTTGTGGGATATGTGTATTGAATCAGGTTGGGGATTATATGGGGATTCGTGCGCTGCGCAACTGCTCAGATCAACAGATGGGGAGTTCGGAGAGGGCATAAGGGTTTTACTTGCAAGATAGAGGATAGAGTGGGGGTGGAAGCAAGAGGCTGAAGTAGTGGGAAAGGAGGGACAGGAGCATATATGAGAACCGTTTGGTTGGTAGTCAAAGTATGGTCTTGATGCTAGAAAACTATGCGAGAGATATGTTTAATAGGGGAATATGGGCAATCAAAAGGTATTGTTTATGACAATCGCATGAGCATGCTGATTGCCAGTGGCCTGTGCCTAGTTGCCAACCCCATCGCTATGGTTTCTGTAGTACTTGCTAGTATCGAACTCTGGGGCTACGTTGCACTTGCATTTCCCTCCATTGCGCCGACAAATGTCGCCAACAGGACCGATATTCCGCAAATGTCACAGCAGTCCTCTGGACAAATGTTTATAGACTTGGAGGTACCCTGTGCAATGTCTCCATGGAAGTGAATCCTGATGTGGTTTACTCCAAGCTGCCCTGGCCAGCCCCTATGTGGGAGCTGATTGGCAGAGATTTGGTTGAGCTTCATGATCAATGTGGCTTACTGCAGCTTGTTAAAAGTGTTCTGTGGCACTGCTATGTTATATACGATGAACCTTATTATATAGATGTATTTTGCCTTTGGTTAACGCTGTGCTTTCGTCAACATTGAGAAAAATCTATCCGCTTGTAGGTCTATCTGCTACTTATAGAGGTGCAACAGGGCACCAATTTATCTTATGCTTCGGCTTCTAATCCCTTTTCCTTTTCCATGGTTTTCTCGATTTATTTTCGTGTTTCCTAATCCCTTCTGTGTGCATCATCGTCTACTTTGTTGGGCGGCTGCGCAATCCCATGCTGTTGCGATCCCTGGGAGGAAACAGGTGGGCCTTAAGCATGCCTTGCGGCCAGACTTCCAGTGCCAGCCGCCGTTTGACTACGACTGCGACCTCCACTACATCCTTCACTACACATATGGTAAGCCGTCCGCTTCATCGTTGTTTGCTACCCTGAGGTAAGCAAGCAAGCAAAGGGAAAAAAGTCTTACAGGTCACCGCTAGGGTATCGTACGGTGACCTTCACTATCACATCGTACGGTGGTACATGGGTGACGTGCAGGAGTTCACGGCGGTCCCAAGGAGGTCATGCTGTCGGTTACAAAACTTTCCGCGTCGTGTGTCTTGCACCACAAACCCATAAAATGAAAGTGAGCCACAGGAGTGTCACGAAGTCATGCTAGATTTTGAGACTGTGGAAATGAATTGATCGGTTTTGAACGCGTGTAAGGGTACTGGTGCCCTTTCTCGTCATGAATGGAGTGTCCATGGTGCCTTACAAGATATGTCCGTGCTGTTACGTGGTGCTCTAACCATAGGCAGGACTGTAGCATCATCGACAGGCTAATCCAGTGGACAGCCGGCGTCGAAAGCGGGTGGCCTACTTGTTTTCCTGCTGGGTGACATTTTGTGTTCCCACATAGCATGACCTATTTGTCCCCCCCGCAGCCGATGCGTATTTTATGGTTGTCTTCTGATAGGGTAGTGTGTGCTGTCAGTGGAAGAGCAGTGCAGTTGTTTTGTTTATTAAATGATCATTCCTGTGCCTCATTGGGCAGTTGCAGAGCACCTCCATGGCGGCTGATCTGCATGCGTATGGGGTGCCGCGTCCTATGTGTAGTATTTCACGTAGAATGAGCATAGGTTGCCGCCTCCCATGTGTAGCATTTCAAATAGGTTTGCTATGCCTCATACAATGGGTTTCGTACAATGTCTTCGCACAAGGGCTTTGTAAAATGGCTTTGTATAGCGGCTCCGTACAGTTCCTTCGTATATCGGCTTGGCACAACCACTTGGCACATCCTCTTGGTACAACGACTTAGTACAATGGCCTGCTACAGCCTCCTCCTATGGCTTTGTGCAGCTTTAGTGACCAATGTGTGGCAGCCCCTGCATGCTCCGTGCTACCAGGCGACTTCATGCGGGCCAATGGCACGCTGACGGAGGAGCTCAAGGCCGATGTGGCGTGGGCGTTCAACAAGGTAACTGTGTAACTGTGTAGCTCATTAAAACAACAAGCTAGGGCATTCAATAATACATGGATATGTTCCATCTCTTTAATTTTGCTCAAGGATGATGTGGCATGACCGCCCAACTCGGTATGCTTGTGTTTTCTGTTTAGACCTGCGTGGGCGCTCAACAAAGTAATGCAACTTGTAAAACAAACAAGATACTGGGTGAAATGGAATGGGGTGGGGTGGGGTGGGGTGGGGTGGGGTGGGTGGGGTGGGGTGGGGTGGGGTGGGGTGGGGTGGGGTGGGGTGGGGTGGGGTGGGGTGGGGTGGGTGGGGTGGGGTGGGTGGGGTGGGTGGGGTGGGGTGGGTGGGGTGGGTGGGGTGGGTGGGGTGGGGTGGGGTGGGGTGGGGTGGGGTGGGGTGGGGTGGGGTGGGGTGGGGTGGGGTGGGGTGGGGTGGGGTGGGGTGGGGTGGGGTGGGGTGGGGTGGGGTGGGGTGGGGTGGGGTGGGGTGGGGTGGGGTGGGGTGGGGTGGGGTGGGGTGGGGTGGGGTGGGGTTAATGCATTGCCCCTCTATATATTTGAGGGGTATGGCGAGTCTGGACTGCTTGCATTGTGAGGTCCTGTTGTGAGGATTCAAGCACGCGTAGACCCTTGCCTGGCTGTGCCTGTAATAATGGGTGCTAGGCTGTTCGTATATATTTTTATTTATGTGGTTGGAAGATAAAAATCCGAGCGCTGGTAAGTCCAGAAAGTACAGCCTACAAGAGTTGGCCAGAAATGCCTGATATGTGTTGATCGTGATATTCAAAAGCCATGCAAGCTGTGCCCCTTTTTATATCTGGAAAACAAGTACCTTTTGACTTGATTGTTACCTTAAGGCATCCAACGCAGTTTCAGTGGTGCTGCTTGTATTTTATTCCATCACCCCAGCTGGAGTCGTTCCATTAATAAATTAATTAATTAATAGACACGTGACTGTGTCACGTGAGCATGACGTGAGTCGTTCCATGAAGCTATCATTTGTTTGTCTGGACTTCATTTCTTTCTTGTGCGCAGAGGAAGTTCCGGTTCCATATTTCGAAGAATATTCCACAGCCACCTGAAGGGTCTCCCCCATCTGTGAGCAAGCTGGTGGGCTTGCTCAACGAGGCAACGTCCAGCCTTCCGAACTGGCCAGATGCTCCTGGCATTTAGAGATTCTCCTGTCATTTATTAATTAACTAATTAATTAGTTAATTAATTAATATACACGTGACTGCGTCACGTGAGCATAAGTCCTCAGTGGGAGGGGAACATGGGATGGAATGGATTATGCTACTATCTAGTTCCTAGTTACAGGGTTGTGGGCACCACAGCCCGATTCGCTATGAATGCCAAACGTGGTTACACGCGGAGGCGGGCCACATGCAGACTTGGGGGTGGTCTCCTTCATCGCGACTTGCCATCTATCCTTGCGAACCATCTGCCTCCATATTACAGACAAACGAGGAGGCTGCCCGGGTGTGAGCCCGTCTCGTCTAGGGTAGCACACGTCCATGCCTAGTCTATCACGGAAAGTCCACGATTATACGATGAAATTATCCTGCACGATTATACAAGGAAAGCGTGACAGTTCCAACTTCATTGATTAATTAATTAGGAACATAACTCCGTTGGGAGTATATGTAGCACATAGCCCAGAGAAGGGGCATATGGCCTATCATACATTCTAAGCTACTTCCTGCAAGGGTGGGAATGTAAACAACACTTGCTCTAGGTGCACCAGGGCACTTGCAGCCCCATGATCTTCAAGCTATGCCCAGCTAAGGGGGAGCCTGTCATGGGGGGGAAGATCAGCATAGCTATACAAAAAAGCTAGGGCGTGGCTTCTCAGCAGAGAGTTACTCCCTGCATGGGCACAACATAACTAAATAAAACTAGGCATCATCTGGAGGGTGGCTCATCATAGGCACACATGTACATGATTAAATAAAGCGCGTGGCTTAGCTGGGATAGTGCCTCTAGGAGGCGTACATGTACATGGCCACGGTCTATCTATTCTACACTACTGTGGTGTTCCCCTAAGCTGGGGCGTCTGGAGTCGCTGGGGCCGCGGGGGTCGCCTGCCAGGGCTTGTGGCCGACGTAGATGACCGCCCCCTTCCAGTACACCGGCTGCCCCGCCTTGGTCTGCCGGAGCTGGAGGTAGGTCGGCCATAGCTCCCGTCGCCGTTGTTGCTGCGCCAGGGTCAAGTCGTCGTCAAGGGTGAAGAGAGTCTTCTCGAGCCGCTTGTGGCGTCTGAGAAAAGAAATCTTGTCCGCCGGGGTCTTAAAGGTGAGAAGGAGCGGGGGCGCCCCTGCCTTACCCCGCGCACGGGGAAGGCGGTGGGCGACCAGCTTGATCTCACCAGTAAGGCCCATGCGACCAAGGATTTCTCTCTCAAACGCACGCGCAAGCTTCTCGGAATTCTCACCTTCCTCCATGGCGAGGTTCTTGACAATGACGTTAAGGCTGCGCTTGGCGAGCTCGGCCTCCTCGCGGAGGTCAAGCGTCTGCCGCTGGAGCTGTGCTGCGACGGCGGAGGTGGTGGAGGTGGTGTGCTGCTTAAGCATGTCCGCCCAGGTCGTGAGGGGGGGAGCATCGCCGGCCAGGTCCAACTTCATATGCCAAGTTAATTAAAGAATGGCAAGTGTCTCGCGCATGGAATATTATTACATATGCGCAGTCACAAGCGCAAGTGGCTTTTTTCTGATCAGGCACTCCGCAAAGGTGAAAACCATTTGCGTTCAGTGCCGGGCCGCGGAAAACGCGGAAAAACGCGATCTGCAAATGAATCCGACCGAAATCGAACTGGGGACCTCTCGCACCAACTTTCGCTGACTATAGGACGGACGGCTTTATGTACCCAAGTGGGCCGGCTAATCTGATTCGTATTATAATTAATTGATGAATTTATTTTAACTAATCTCATCCACATTAATTAATTAATTAATTAATTAATTAATTAATTAATTAATTAATTAATGGACACGTGACTGCGTCACGTGAGCATAAGTCCTCAGTGGGGGGGGAACAGGGGATGGAATGGATTAATTAATAAATAGACACGTGACGGCGTCACGTGAGCATAAGTCCTCAGTGGGAGGGGAACATGGGATGGAATGGATGGTGTAAGCTATCTAGGTCCTAGTTACAGGGGTGTGGGCACCGCGGCCCGAATCGCTATGAATGCCATACGCGGTCACACGCGGAGCCCCCACAGGCTTGGGGGTGGTCTCCTTCATCACTACTTGCCATCTATCCTTGCGCACCATCTGCCTCCATATTACAGACAAACCAGGAGGCTGCCCGGGTGTGAGCCCGTCACGTCTAATGTAGCACATGTCCATGCCGAGTCTATCACGAAAAGTCCACGGGTGGCGGCCCTGCCGCGCGCGGCCTGGGGCACGCCAGGTGAGGACATATCGCCCAGGCTGTGCGGGCTTGGTGCCAGCTAGTCTATCTGAGGTATCTACCTGATCTGTGCGGGCCAGGTGCCCGGCTAGGCCCAGGCGCCTGTGCCTAATTATGTGGGAAACATAGGGCAAATCAGCGTACAAATCCTCATTACTAATGTGCAAACCAAAGGGGATGTTAAGGGCCTTGCGCAGCATCTTGGTGACGGCGCCGTCGAGTTGTTGCTCCAGCTCCTGCCTCAGTGTCCAGGTCTCGGCGCCGTAGGTCAGGATCGTCAGAATGACGACCTTGAAGAGGTCACGCTTGACGATCCGGGGTAGGGCGGGGTTGCTCCACCAGCGGCGGTGGTCATGGAGGTGTGCCCACGCCATGCCGATCTGTGTCGTCATGTCGTCCTCGCAGTCGGGAAGCCAACTGCCGAGCAGCTTGAAGCAGCCTGAAGGAGGGTAGTTGACCTCGGCATCGTCTAAGAGGCGGAGTGTGGGTGGGGGCCCTGCCATGCCGAGGGCCAGGGCCTCCGTTTTAGGGCTGATTTCTAGACCAACCGCCTGAGCCTCGAGCGCCAGGCAGTCCAGCCCAAGTTGGGCAGACTCCGGTTTCTCGATCGTGAGCGTGATGTCGTCGGCATAGATGAGGTCAGCTAGTAAATTCTGCTTGTTAGTCGGCCCCCCTTCTCCAAGTTCGTTCGTGATCTCTAGGCCAGGGGCACGGCCTGCAATGCTAGCAAAGCGAGCACGTGCCTGCATGGCGCATAACATAATCCACTACAATAATAAACAGGTACGGCGACAGGACGCAACCCTGCCAGACGCCGGTCTGCAGTGGGCATGCCCTAAGCACACCTGGAATTGTACTACATTTTTCAAATTGTACTTCAGTTTTGAAAGTTGCATTTTCATGCATTTAAAGTTTCAACTAAAGTCTTTGAGGAAAAAAAAGTTCGTCGGCGGCCGGCACACCGGCACACCGGCACACCGGCACACCGGCACACCGGCACACCTCAAATTGCATGTATGCACACACCTTTGCACATGCAATTGTTATCCATGGGATTTATGTAGGTGGATGGGTCATGCAAGGGTTACCTAGATGCTCATGACACCGTGGCACCGTGGCATCGTGCCACCGTGCCACCGTGCCACCGTGCCACCTCAAAAGTTGCATATAAACACACATATTTGCACATACAATGGTTATCCATTGGGATTTATCAAGGGTAATGGGTCATGCAAGGGTTACCTAGACATGCTCATGACACCGTTGCATCGTGGCATCGTGCCACCGTGCCACCGGCACACCGGCACACCGGCACACCGGCACACCGGCACACCGGCACACCGGCACACCGGCACACCGTTGCACCTCAAATTGCATATAAACACACACCTTTGCACATGCAATTGTTATCCATGGGTTTTATGTAGGTGGATGGGTCATGCAAGGGTTACCTAGATGCTCATGACGTACACCATGGCACCGTGGCATCGTGCCACCGTGCCACCGTGCCACTGTGCCACCTCAAAAGTTGCATATAAACACACATATTTGCACATACAATGGTTATCCATTGGGATTTATCAAGGGTAATGGGTCATGCAAGGGTTACCTAGACATGCTCATGACACCGTGCCACCGTGCCACCGTGCCACCGTGCCACCGTGCCACCGTGCCACCGTGCCACCGTGCCACCGTGCCACCGTGCCACCGTGCCACCTCCACAACGGTATGAAAGTGCCAAAAAATGCCCTTATAAGCCCTACATGGAGCAAATTGAGTCCAAACATGCTAGATATTGGTAGGCAGCATGTCCAGGACACCAGTAGAAGGAATTTGACTTTCCAGAATTTTCCGACATCGGTTGGTCTATTTTTGGCATGTCTATTTTTAGCAACTTTCCAGATTTTAAGGGGAGGGTCCCATGGAATTGTATCAAAACTGAAGCCCCCTAATAACTACAGAAATGCAACTGACAACCACTGAATGATGTTTGGGGACCATAAACATGATGTTTGGGCATGCATACCACCACTTGTTGGGGGTACTACCCGCAGCCATACACCGGCTATGAGCTAAAAATAGAAAAAAACGCTGTCCGGGGCACATCTTGCCCAGACCAGTGGGAGAACCAGTTGCATGAAAAAAGTAATACCCATATAAAAATGTCATGGGACATGGTTTCTACCTAATTGGATCAACAAAATCAGCACATCCCTTTGAGTTATTAATTTTTGGGCCAAAAATACGCTTTTTTAGGCGGGGCGCCCCCATACACACTCATAACACATCAATTAGGCCTAAAAAGTAATAGTCGAATTCTGTCCGGGTTGGTCTGTACGCCGCACTTTTGCGATAAAATGCGGGATAAAGCATATTATGGGCCTCGACGTATTTTACGCGTATTTTACGTCTGACCACGCGGTTTGGACTTAGAATTTTTCGGGGGTACCAGCGGGCAGCGGGCACTGGCGCGGTGCCCTGAGGTTCTGGGCGCGGCGCGCTCACTGCACATTTGAGATTTTTACTACTAGAAGTAGATGCGTACAGTTCTTTTCATAAAGCGCAAGCCTTGCAAAATGTTTGGCCGGTAGGAGACAGCTAGGACTAGGTACATAACGCATAAATAACAGTGTGCCAGCAAATGCCAGCTGTGCTACTGACGGTGTAATGCAATATAGCGACGACGAGGCCAGTGCGACTGTGCGACAGTGTGCAGCCATTTTCGATTTGCAGCCATGAAGAAGAAAGGGCCTGAATGGGATTTCGTTCTCGAGAAGAAAGAAGCAGTCACAGATGCTGTTAGTAACAAAACGCAGTTTGTGTCGAATAAGTTCTGCTCATTTTGCAACAAGAAGTTCTCATACGGGGCGGGGGCAATCAGCGTATTCCGAGTCCGTGCACACTTTGCCGGAATCGCAGGGGAAGGGATGTTACCCTGCGACAAAATTCCACCGAATATCTGGAGCAGGTTTCTCAGGATGTATAACAACAAGTCGCAGCAGTCAGACGCCAAGAAGCAGCACAATTTGAACAGGGCAATGGCGGAGATGGGAGGGGCAGCTGCGCCGGCTGACTTGTCGTCGGTTCCCAGCAAAGGCCAGCTGAGCATCACCAAATGGCTGGTTCCCGTCGACGAGAAAGGTGTCCAGCTGCTGGCTGCCGAATTTTTTATCGAGAACGGCATTGCTTCAATGCGGCTGAGAGCGCCTCTTTCAAGCAGATGGTGGCCGGCATGATCCTGGCAGTACAAAGGAGGGCACGTCACCCCTCCTTCTCGGAAGTTGTGTCTTATGTCCTCTCATGCATTATATAGTGGATGGCTTTCCTTACAATCAATTAATGAATTGAATCCTTACTATTCCCGTTGCAGCATGCTCCCCCCTGCATTTAACAAATCATAATCAGATAGGATTGCAGGGCATAAATGGAAGATGTTAATAAATAAGCATATACACCAAATTTCGGTTGTAATAACTGCGTGACCATCATCAAGGAGCGTGCTAATTGGGTGACTGACAATTGGACCACAAAAACTGTCGCGCATTTTACCACCGCGTATTTTATACCCCCCACGTATAATACGCGTATTTTAAGTCCACGTATTATACCCCGCACACGTATTTTCCAACCTGGAATTCTGTCATGACCATAGAAGGCACTACCAAAGTTTGGTGGCATTCTGAGCTCAGCTGTAGCAGTTATTAATTTTGGCAGTTGGCCACCTGTGCAGACGCTAAGGAAGGCATTAGTGAGTATTAAGGCACACTAACACTTCCTATGCCATCCAAAAGGCTCCTGACCATGCCCAATTCGACCACAATGTACAAGGAGGTGGCTGGGCACGTCATGTGCCCTTGCCTTACCTTGACACGGGCAACCTGTTGCGTGTGTGCACAACAATGAGGCAGGTAGCTCTACATGCCTAGCCGACACTTCTAAAGCATATTCCAGGTTTATGGTGTGGGCATCATCCCAAAACCAAGCTCAAACACACCCTAGAAAGCCATATCCACTAATTGCCCAACAAGGGTAACAACAGACAGTCCACAGAGAAAGCAGAATTGTCATACATGCTGATTGCCAAGGCTTCTCACCATGGTTACCTTGCCTTGCCAGCATATGAATTAGGGCTCTCCCATTTTAGTGGGAGAAAGGCCGACAAGACAACCATAACCCCTACCTACGTGCAGTTCCACCCATGCAGTATGCCCCTCAGAAAAACCACTGCCACCTTTCTTTCCAGCGCAATTGTTTGGCAAGAAAGAAACTCAAGCTTGTGAGCCTCTAACCACAATGAAGCCTCTGCTAAGAAAGGCCGCGTCAATATTCACACAAAACTGAGTGCTGTTAGCAATCTCCTTCCAAGAAACCACTCAGCAAATCCCTGACAACTTGACGATATGCCACGGTCGCGCTTTGACACGTCCCAGCCATGCAACGTACATAAAAACCACTGAAAGGTGCCAGGAATCTGGCGATGCGCAGCACGGAATGGCATTATACCTGGCGCTAACTGCACGGAAAAAAGCCGAAAACTTGCGTTGATAACCCATCAAGGAAGCGAAACATTCATAGGGTCACGTTGATCACACGATCGTACCATTACCGGCATTGTCCTTCGCCCAGCGGCGCAAGAAAGAACAACCTTCCATGGAATAATAAGACGCGCATCCCGCGAGCCTGGAGAGTGTCTTACCGATCATGACGGAAATCTTGCCGAAACCCAGAAAATTTTTTAAATCTTTACCAATAACAATTTAAACGCATCCTTGACGCTAGGTAAAGCCCATAAAACCTGACAATCACCGCCGCCAGCGTGCATTCTAATTTATTCCTCTCGACGAAAACATCAGATTGGACCCCCGTGGCGATGGTCATCAATAAAATCATCGACACTGCAAAAAACGCGAACTCCGCTACGAAGTAGTATCATTTACTCATCGTCTTTAAGATTCGCTCAGTTTCTCTGCATTCCGCGAGCTATCTTTTTCTACTCTGCCTGAAAGCACGTCGCCATGGCCAGCTCCGGTAGGGGTGCGCGCACCGTGCACCACTTTTTCACGGTACGGACGGGTACCGCGAATTTTTCGGCGCCAAAAATATTCGCGCCGGGACCGTTCCCTTAATATAAACAAATCCTCATAATCGCTTCCATCGCTGGTGCTTCCATCGCTGGTTCATTATCCCCTACATGTAAAGACCATCGGGCATTCTGGAGTACAATTTGGTGGTGTGCCGGTGTGCCGGTGTGCCGGTGTGCCGGTGTGCCGGTGTGCCGGTGTGCCGGCCAGTGATTGGCCCGTTGCTGATTTGCTGACATGCAGCCTAATAAAAATTGGCCGCAAATTCGTCCGGTCGCACGTGGGCACAAGATTTGCGGCCAATTTTTACTAGGCTGCATATCAGAAAATCAGCAACGGGCCAATCACTGGCCGGCACACCGGCACACCGGCACACCGGCACACCGGCACACCGGCACACCGGCACACCGTGCCACCACCAAATTGTACTCCACCGGTGTGCGGCGTGGGACACAACAACAACAACAACAATGGCGGCGTGCCACCACCATTAATTTTGTACTCCGTGCCACCACCATTTGGTCTTTACATGTAGGGGATATCGGAAAGCACCAGCGATGGAAAAGGACGCAGTAGCCCCACCAGACACAATGGATCCCGGCCATGAACCACCGGGGCAAGAGAACCAGACAAAGGATACAGGCCCTGTATCCGTGACAGGTGTAGATGATGAAGAAAGGAAGAAAATGCAAGCGGCCGTGTATCACAGGGGCGCAGTGAATGAACTTGAGAGAATACTTGCCTCTGGTGCTTCGGATGATGAAGCCGACCGTGTCACTGGGAAATCTGAGGTAAATTTATGACAGGGGAAATCCGGCTGTTATTTTACTAAAGGTATATTACAATAAGTGCAGTTCTTGGCGTTTGGAATCATGACATTGCTTGCGCTATTGCTCTTGAATTGCATTTTACCAAAGGAATATTACAATAAGTGCAGTTCTTGGCGTTTGGAATCATGACATTGCTTGTGCTATTGCTCCTGAATTTAAGTGCCCGCACCCCGCCGGCGCACCCCGGCGAACAAGACAAAGCGCACCGTTACCCCCCTAGGCCCATCGCTGCCGTCGCCGGGCGGCACGTTGGGGAGGCGGCTCCTTCTCCCTTTTCTGGTGTCTGTTGCATCATTTTGAACCCCTGACCAACGGAGGCATGTTAATGAACGAGTGGATGCATGCATGAATGAACGGATGCATGAATGATGGGGGAAGGGAGGGAGGGAGGGAGGGAGGGAGGGGGAGGAGGGAGGGAGGGAGGGAGGGAGGGAGGGAGGGAGGGAGGGAGGGAGGGAGGGAGGGAGGGAGGGAGGGGGAGGGAGGGAAGGCATGACTGTGTGTGTGCTTGCGTGCGTGCGTGCGTGCGTGCGTGCGTGCGTGCGTGCGTGCGTGCGTGCGTGCGTGCGTGCGTGCGTGCGTGCGTGCGTGCGTGCGTGCGTGCGTGCGTGCGTGCGTGCATGCGTGGCAGTGTGCGTGCGTGCGTGCGTGCGTGCGTGCGTGCGTGGTTATATGGGTGGGTGGGTGGGTGGGTGGGTGGGTGGGTGGGTGGGTGGGTGGGTGGGTGGGTGGGTGGGTGGGTGGGTGGGTGGGTGGGTGGGTGGGTGGGTGGGTGGGTGGGTGGGTGGGTGGGTGGGTGGGTGGGTGGGTGGGTGGGTGGGTGGGTGGGTGGGTGGGTGGGTGGGTGGGTGGGTGGGTGGGTGGGTGGGTGGGTGGGTGGGTGGGGAAGGTGTGCTTTTTATTATGATGATTAGCTAAGTTACGTGTGTGTTGTTGATGTACATGTTGACGTTGTATCATGGGCGTGTGCCCCTAAGTCTGCCTTCCTGCAATATCACATAATATATCATCTAGATGTGTTGTTGGGAACCTGACTATATATCCCAAACTGGAAGGGTTGACATTCAACTATGGGATGAAACCCACGAAAAACAATTACTAGGAACTGCCATTTTTGTGCTATGTTTGCTAGCATCTGTCACCTATTTGTCATGCAAACAGTCTGAATTTCTTGTGGGCAGTTAACATAGATGTTTTTATGAGCTGTGCAATTTTCTAGGCTTAACTGAGTTCATTGATATAGGCACCCATGTGTTGGAACCCTTGGAAAACCAAGAAAAACTGCATTTGGGGGGTATTTATGCTAGCATTTGTCACCTATTTGTCATCCAACCAGCCTGAAACTTGGTGGGCATGCTGCTTGGGATGTGTTTACAACATGTGCAAAGTCCCAGGCCCAACTGAGTTCATTTGGAGTCATTATGTATGCATATGTGTGATAAAACCCTTGGAAAACCAAGAAAAACTGCATTTGGGGGGTATTTATGCTAGCATTTGTCACCTATTTGTCATCCAACCAGCCTGAAACTTTGTGTGCATGCTGCTTGGGATGTGTTTACAACATTGCAAAGTTCCAGCTCCAACTGAGCTCTATTGGTGTCATTATGTATGCATATGTGTGATAAAACCCTTGAAAAACCAAGAAAAACTGCATTTGGGGGGTATTTATGCTAGCATTTGTCACCTATTTGTCATCCAACCAGCCTGAAACTTTGTGGGCATGCTGCATTGAATGTGTTTACAACATGTGCAAAGTCCCAGGCCCAACTGAGTTCATTTGGAGTCATTATGTATGCATATGTGTGATAAAACCCTTGAAAAACCAAGAAAAACTGCATTTGGGGGGTGTTTATGCTAGCATTTGTCACCTATTTGTCATCCAACCAGCCTGAAACTTTGTGGGCATGCTGCTTGGGATGTGTTTACAACATGTGCAAAGTCCCAGGCCCAACTGAGTTCATTTGGAGTCATTATGTATGCATATGTGTGATAAAACCCTTGAAAAACCAAGAAAAACTGCATTTGGGGGGTATTTATGCTAGCATTTGTCACCTATTTGTCATCCAACCAGCCTGAAACTTGGTGGGCATGCTGCTTGGGATGTGTTTACAACATGTGCAAAGTCCCAGGCCCAACTGAGTTCATTTGGAGTCATTATGTATGCATATGTGTGATAAAGCCCTTGGAAAACCAAGAAAAACTGCATTTGGGGGGTATTTATGCTAGCATTTGTCACCTATTTGTCATCCAACCAGCCTGAAACTTTGTGGGCATGCTGCATTGAATGTGTTTACAACATGTGCAAAGTCCCAGGCCCAACTGAGTTCATTTGGAGTCATTATGTATGCATATGTGTGATAAAACCCTTGAAAAACCAAGAAAAACTGCATTTGGGGGGTATTTATGCTAGCATTTGTCACCTATTTTCATCCAACCAGCCTGAAACTTTGTGGCATGCTGCTTGATGTGTTTACAACATGTGCAAAGTCCAGGCCCAACTGAGTTCATTTGGAGTCATTATGTATGCATATGTGTGATGAAACCCTTGAAAAACCATGAAAAACTGCATTTGGGGTATTTATGCTAGCATTTGTCACCTATTTGTCATCCAACCAGCCTGAAACTTTGTGGGCATGCTGCATGGGATGTGTTTAGAACATGTGCAAAGTCCCAGGCCCAACTGAGTTCATTTGATGTCTTTATATATGCATACATGCCAGAAAGTGCTGAAAATACGGTATTTTTTGCTAGCAAATGTCACCATGTTACCATGCTGCCGACTCCCCAAAATTTTTTGGACCACATGGCATCATAAGATATTAGAGGTCAAACTGACCATTAATTATTCCTTCTCCAAATAATTTCCAGGGGAAGAAAATGGGTTTTCGGAGTGATGCGTGTGTCAAGAAATGTCACGGTGGCACGGTGGCACGGTGGCACGGTGGCACGGTGGCACGGTGGCACGGTGGCACGGTGGCACGGTGGCACGGTGGCACGGTGGCACGGTGGCACGGTGGCACGGTGGCACAGTGGCACCCCACGTTGGGCAGTGCTTGTGGGCAATATAACATTAGTATTGGACGTTATGTTACCTCGTGACACCATACAAAATCATAAAATGGTAGTTTTATGGTGGCATGGTGGCACGGTGGCACGGTGGCACGGTGGCACAGTGGCACCCCACGTTAGGCAGTGCTTGTGGACATTATAACATTAGTATTGGACGTTAGGTTACCTTGTGACACCATACAAAATCATAAAGTGGTAGTTTTATGGTGGCATGGTGTGCCGGTGTGCCGGTGTGCCGGTGTGCCGGTGGCACAGTGGCACCCCACGTTAGGCAGTGCTTGTGGACATTATAACATTAGTATTGGACGTTAGGTTACCTTGTGACACCATACAAAATCATAAAATGGTAGTTTTATGGTGGCATGGTGTGCCGGTGTGCCGGTGTGCCGGTGTGCCGGTGTGCCGGTGTGCCGGTGTGCCGGTGGCACAGTGGCACACCACGTTAGGCAGTGCTTCTAAACCCTAAACATTAGTATTGGACGTTAGGTTACCTTGTGACACCATACAAAATCATAAAATGGTAGTTTTATGGTGTGCCGGTGTGCCGGTGTGCCGGTGTGCCGGTGTGCCGGTGTCAAAACATGATGAGACACTTACCTCCTAGCTTTGGACCTAAGGGAGGTACAAAATAACAAAGTTGAAAAAAAGTCAATTTGTATACTTGTGTTGTAGTACAATTCCAGGTGTGCCTAGGGATGGCGGGGTAATGCCGTGTTGAGTGTGCACCGAAGTGGTCGACCCCTCATACAGCGCGCGGATGACGGTAATCAGGGGAGTGGGGACGCGAGCGCGAGTAAGTACAACCCATAGAGCGTCCCAGAGGACAGAATCAAAAGCCTTGATGAAGTCGACAAAGATCAGGATGGCGGGAAACTCACCAGGTTGCAGGAGAGCGATTTCCTCGAAGAGGCGACGCGCGACAAAGATGGCCATGACGGTGTTGCGCCCAGGACGGAAGCCCATTTGACTTTCCCCAAGGTGAGAGTCGAGAGCAGAACGAAGGCGGTTGAGGATCATGCGCATGAACAACTTGAGTGCGGCGCTCTGGATGCAGACTCCTCGGTAGTTGGCGGGGTCGTCAGGGGAACCTTTGTTTTTGGAATGGATGGTATAAGCTATCTAGGTCCTAGTTACAGGGGTGTGGGCACGCGCGGCCTGAATCGCTATGAATGCCATATGTACGCGGTCACACGCGGAGCCCCCACAGGCTTGGGGGTGGTCTCCTTCATCACTACTTGCCATCTATCCTTGCGCACCATCTGCCTCCATATTACAGACAAACCAGGAGGCTGCCCGGGTGTGAGCCCGTCACGTCTAGTGTAGCACATGTCCATGCCGAGTCTATCACGAAAAGTCCACGGGTGGCGGCCCTGCCGCGCGCGGCCGGGGGCACGCCAGGTGAGGACATATCGCCCAGGCTGTGCGGGCTTGGTGCCAGCTAGTCTATCTGAGGTATCTACCTGATCTGTGCGGGCCAGGTGCCCGGCTAGGCCCAGGCGCCTGTGCCTAATTATGTGGGAAACATAGGGCAAATCAGCGTACAAATCCTCATTACTAATGTGCAAACCAAAGGGGATGTTAAGGGCCTTGCGCAGCATCTTGGTGACGGCGCCGTCGAGTTGTTGCTCCAGCTCCTGCCTCAGTGTCCAGGTCTCGGCGCCGTAGGTCAGGATCGTCAGAATGACGACCTTGAAGAGGTCACGCTTGACGATCCGGGGTAGGGCGGGGTTGCTCCACCAGCGGCGGTGGTCATGGAGGTGTGCCCACGCCATGCCGATCCGTGTCGTCATGTCGTCCTCGCAGTCGGGAAGCCAACTGCCGAGCAGCTTGAAGCGGCCTGAAGGAGGGTAGTTGACCTCGGCATCGTCTAAGAGGCGGAGTGTGGGTGGGGGCCCTGCCATGCCGAGGGCCAGGGCCTCCGTTTTGGGGCTGATTTCTAGACCAACCGCCCGAGCCTCGAGCGCCAGGCAGTCCAGCCCAAGTTGGGCAGACTCCGGCTTCTCGATGAGCGTGATGTCGTCGGCATAAATGAGGTCAGCTAGTAAATTCTGCTTGTTAGTCGGCCCCCCTTCCCAAAGCTCGTTCGTGATCGCTAGGCCAGGGGCACGGCCTGCAATGCTAGCAAAGCGAGCACGTACGTGCCTGGCGCATAACATAATCCACTACAATAATAAACAGGTACGGCGACAGGACGCAAACCTGCCAGACGCCGGTCTGCAGTGCTCATCCACATATGGAGGCTTATGCTCACGTAATGCAGTCACGTGTCTATAAATCAATTAATTAATTAATATGGAGGCTTATCGTTGAGATTGAGTAGGTCATTCTCTGCAGCCATGCTACTCGTAGCTAGCTCTTTAAAAGATCTGGCTACAGTTGTACCATTAATTAATTTATTAATTTACACGTAACTGCGTCACGTGAGCTAAGTCCTCAGGGAAATGAATATGGGATGGGGTGGATGGATGTAGCTATGTCTAGTTCCTAGCTACAGGGTTGCGGGCACCACGCCCCGAATCGCTTTGCATGGCAAACTTAGTCACACGCGGAGGCACCATGACCGACTGGGTGGTGGTGGCCTTCATTACTGTCTGCCACCCTATCTTTACGCGTCATCTGCCTCCATGCTACAGACAAACCAGGGGTTTCCCCAGGCGTGAGCCCGCCCCGTCGAGGGTAGCGCATGTCCATGCCTAGCCTATCGCGGAAAGTCCACGGAGGGCGGCGCCCGGCCGGCGCGCGCAGCCTGGGGCATGCCACGCGTGAGGACACAACGCCCGGGCTGGCAGGCTTGGTGCCAGCTAGTCTATCTGAGGTATCTACCTGATCTGTGCGGGCCAGGTGCCGGGCTAGGCCCAGGCGCCTGTGCCAAAGAATGCGGGAAACGTATGGTAAATCAGCGCACAAATCCTCATGGCTAATGTGCAAACCAAAGGCCGTGCGCAGCATCTTGGTGACGGTGCCGTCGAGTGCTTCTCCAGCTCCTGCGTCAGCGTCCACGTCTCGGCGCCGTAGGTCAGGATCGTCAGAATGACGACCTTGAACAGGTCGCGCTTGACAAGACGGGGCAGGGCGGGGTGGCTCCACCAGCGACAGTGCTCGCGTGGAGTTGCCCCCACGCCATGCCGATCCGGGTCGTCATGTCGTCCTCGCAGTCGGGAAGGCAACTGCTGAGCAGCTTGAAGCGGCCTGAAGCAGGGAAGTTTATCGTGGTGTCGTCCAAGAGGCGGAGCTTAGGCGGGGGGCCGGCCAGGCCAAGGGCCAGGGCCTCCGTTTTGGGGCTACTTTCTAGACCAGCAGCACGGGCCTCAAGCGCCAGGCAGTCCAGCCAGAGTTGGGCAGACTCCGGCTACTCAATGAGCGTGATGTCATCGGCATAGATGAGGTCAGCGAGTAAATTCTGCTGGTTCGTCGGCTCCCCCTCCCCATGCTCATTCTTAATCACTAGGCCAGATTCGCGGCCAGCCAGCAGAGCAAAGCGGGCACGTGCCTGGCGCATAACATAATCCACTACAATAATAAACAGGTACGGTGACAGGACGCAACCCTGCCAGACGCCGATCTGTAGTGGACATGGTGGGGTAATGCCGTGTTGAGTGCGCACTGAGGCCAGTGGTCGACCCCTCATACAGCGTGCGGATGACAGTAATCAGGGGAGTGGGGACGCGAGCGCGAGCAAGGACAGCCCTTGTACCATGCGTGAAGGAAAATAACATTGAATTACGAATGCCAAGTACAACACATGGCCGCACGTTCTATGTGCTTTTACTTGTGGTACGTGAGGAGAAGTGTGCGCCCATGCCAAGCCCGCGCTGGGCTCAATGCACGGCGCGTTTTAAATTTATTGGTGTCAAGTGCCGCCACATATGTGCGGCTGGCACAGCACCAATGTTTGCCAGATTTGTACGCTGATTTACCTCCTCCGCAAATAGTACAGCTGGCGCTGGCAGAAGGCTAATTAGTTAATCCCCACTTTTTTAGGCACACACGCCTGGGCTTAGCTGGGCACCTGGCCCGCACTGGTCACTGAGGTGGACACATCAGAAAGGCTAGCTGGCACCATCAGCTGAGCCGATTGCAAGTCCGCCCGGCCCGGGCGCTTTGTCCTCACATGCCAGCAAGCCCAGGCTGGCCGCACGCGGCAAGGTTGCCACCCCTGGACTTTTCGCCACATGCTAGGCATGGACGTGTGCTATCCTTGGAAGACACCCATCCCATCCCATCCCATCCCATCCCATCCCATCCCATCCCATCCCATCCCATCCCATCCCATCCCATCCCATCCCATCCCATCCCATCCCATCCCATCCCATCCCATCCCATCCCATCCCATCCCATCCCATCCCATCCCATCCCATCCCATCCCATCCCATCCCATCCCATCCCATCCCATCCCATCCCATCCCATCCCAACCCATCCCATCCCATCCCTCCATCCATCCCATCCCATCCCATCCCATCCCATCCCATCCCATCCCATCCCATCCCATCCCATCCCATCCCATCCCATCCCATCCCATCCCATCCCATCCCTCCATCCATCCCATCCCTCATGTCCATGCCATCCCCCTCCGTACGCTCATATACGCGTCCACTTATAGCTAATGGACAGCAGAGCGAGAGAACATGCCCCCAAAGAGATTTTTCTCTTGTCTCTTGTGTGCCTGCACGTAAAAAAGTGGCCAAATCAGAAGGGAGCAACAGGAAAGTTTCATCTCCTGACACAGCCATCTACTGCTGACGTTCCACCAGCACCAGGCACATAATCCCACCTCCACCGCCACTGCCAGCGCCAGCGCCACCGCCAGCGCCGCCAATCATGCTCCTGTAGAATCTTGCTGACTCCTCACAATAGTGTCCCGGTAACTGTCTTGAAACAAGGCACCTTACGACGCCAGATGATCTCTCAGCGGTGGTAGATATGGTAGAGATAATGTGCAGACAATAGCGTAGGGTATATATAGAGAATAGCGTCTGAGACGCAGACAACAGGATTCAGAGGTAGAGATAATGTGCAGACAATAGCGTAGGGTATATATAGAGAATAGCGTCTGAGACGCAGACAACAGGATTCAGAGGTAGAGATAATGTGCAGACAATAGCGTAGGGTATATATAGAGAATAGCGTCTGAGACGCAGACAACAGGATTCAGAGGGCGAAACACTAGCGGTTACAAAGGTGCACGTTTTTCATAATTTGCAAGTATTTGAACATGCAAGTATGTCTAACTATACTGATAAATAATGCAGAACAGGACCCTACCTCTTGCTTTCTTGCCAAGGTAGCGAGCGCGGCGGCTGAATCCTTCTTGTAACTGTCGTCACAGAGCGCCATCTGTGCAGGCAATGGCGGGAAGCCGGGCGGCCAACAAGGGCCCGACCAAACCACCCAGGTTCAGACAACTATGGAGGTGCACAACTATCGAGACAAAAAAGTCGGCAGCAACAACAACGATGCCATCCAGTTCTCCTCCATGGGTAATCGTTGAAGGACCGATTACTATCGTTGAAGGACGTCAAATCGTCCTCCACTGGTAAGCACAAGGAATTGCTGCGACAGCGTTTATGGGGGTCGTTTCCCCCAGCATTCCAGGGAGGTAAAGTGGCAAGCATCGGGAGCTTGGTGGCCCCTTGGAATGGACAAAAAATGAGTAGAGCGGGACATCAAGCAGAGCAAGTGGCAGTCCGCAGTACCCAAAGCTAAGCAAAAGTACAGAGCAGGACAAGTGTCCTTCACCATAGTTATATAAAAATAGATCTATAGGTATGCGCATAGATGCTAAACGAGTTCTTCACTGCCGCCAGCAGCCCTAACTTAAGCCGATAGTTATGTCTTCAAGGCGATGCTGCCCTACACTCAGGCAACACGACGCCATCGCTGGGAGGTGCTGCTGGTCTTAGTTACAGCCAATGTCTTCACCTGCATGCACAGTATGGAGAGCTCGCTTCCAAAACTCCTGTCATGCTCGCCCCAGCTTCAGCATATCAGCTCCCAAGATCACCTGCTTATAAGTGGCGCTGGTCCGAATTACCCCCAGCTGCGCTCACCTGCTTGAAGCCCAAGCCTTAACCTGCTTGGAGTCGATGCTGGCCCTCACTGCAACCTACATCCTCATATGCAAGGAATCCAAATCTCACCTGCTTGAACTCGATGCTAGCTTCAATTCCTGCTTGACGTCAAAAGTCCTCACTTGCTTTAAGTCGATGGTGGCTTTGATTACTGCTTGAAACCAACATCAAAGCTGCTTGAAGGCGATGCTGGCTTTAGTTTCTGCATTGAAATCAATGCCTCACCTGCTTGAAGTCGATGCTTGCATTCTCAAAGTCGCCCATCGACATAAATGCCGTGCCCCGCCGGTAGTACGCCTTGGCGTTCATCGGATCGTAGTCGATGACCTGCGTGTGCACTCCTACAACTCGCGGTCAGTTAGGCGCTCCCAGTCCATTCCACCCATCCCTTGACACGTTACGCTCACTTGACGTTGTTAATAAATTACCTAATTAATGTGCATCCAGGTTAGCATAAAAGTATAGCGCGTGTCTAAGGGGAATGCACTTTTCAACACTGACTCAGCATGCTTCTACGCTTGGGTCAGAGTCGACGACCAGCACGGCCATACAGGGTGGCATGAGCGCATATAGCAAATATCCAATGATGTGTATACAATACAGATTTCTTGGCATTCATTAGCCATCCATCCCCTGCGCGATCATCCACAGTGACACAAACATCAATAATGCATAACATGAGATGGGTATTACATAGTGAGAATCAACGCTGTGTTGGCTGGGTCATAGTTGATCATGTGGGTGCCCGTACAGAACAATGACAGCGTAGTAGATAATAAGCAGTGGCACATTTCGATCGTCAAATGTTGGAACGTTTTGGAAGTCACATATTGGCACGTTTTGGCGGCCACTAGCCATCGATGACCCGCACACTCATCCAGGGTGATAGGGACGTTACGGATACCAGTACCAACCTAATGATTCACCTGGCTGCACACCTTTTATGCATGGCTGTACTAGCCTCCCTGCATATCCATTCACTACAGTAATATTAAATGAATAAACTAAACGTCCCTCAGCATGGCTCCTAAATGGCCACCTACAGCCCTAGCCGACCGCATTTTTTGCCCACCAACATCACATGCAGAGGCAACCAGTGCATGCCGACATCATGAAGTGGTCGATCTGTGCTCAGTTACGTCATACAAAGCGTTGATTACAACGCTTTGGTATTCTCTCCATTAGTTTCTTTGATGGTGGAGAGCCCGGCCCTACCTGGCCAAATAGCGTGAGAATTCGCGGCAACCCTGCTCTGCATATACTAGTATACTCTCATTGTATACGTATTTGTGTATGCTCATTGTAATACGCCTCTGTAAATCGTTAGAAATAATTAAGGCCCTACCCGGCTGCACATCTTGATCGCCTCCCCAAAGTCATCCGTCTTGACGCAGCACGCGGCAAGGTTCAGCATGCATGGGAGCTTGATGGCGTCCACCTGGGCTGCTTCCTCGGGCGTGTCCCCGCGCACCCGGTCCAGTTTCTGGATCAGCTTGCGGTATTTTTGGGCTGCCAGCGCGTAATCCCCCCGCCCGAACACCCGGTTGCCCTGCTCCTTGGCCTAGTAGAAAGAGGGGAAGGAAGAGAGGAAGAGCGGGGGGGAGAAAGGGAGGAAGAAAGGGGGGAACAAAGGGGGGAAGAAACGGGGGGAAGAAAGGGGGGAAGAAAGGGGGGAAGAAAGGGGGGAAAAAGGGGGGGAAGAAAGGGGGGAAGAAAGGCGGGAAGAAAGGGGGGAAGAAAGGAGAATGAAAAGCACAAAAAGTGGATACGATGGTGTCCAGAAGGTGTCACTCAATGGGAGGCAAAAAGCACAGATATTGCGGCCGCCTCCATTTAACATATCATTTGCTAGTTGTAGTAGCCTAAAATGCCAGAAGTCAGCTTACCGCAAGTGCATCCGCAGTCGTAGCATGTCTCATACCCTGGTCATGCACCAGTGCATTGCTTAAGTACAGAGGCATATAGTAGTATTTAGTTAGCATTTCGCTGGCTGCAAACCACCATACCGCCAGCACCTTACATTTAGTTGGCATTTCGCTGGCTGCAAACCGACATACCGCCAGCACCTTACATTTCGTTAGCATTTCGCTGGCTGCAAACCATCATACCGCCAGCACCGTACATTTAGTTGGCATTTCGCTGGCTGCAAACCGTCATACCGCCAGCATCTTACATTTAGTTAGCATTTCGCTGGCTGCAAACCGTCATACCGCCAGCACCTTACATGTAGATAGCATTTCGCTGGCAACAAACCGACATACCGCCAGCGCATCCGCCATCTGCTCGCCGAAGTCGATGCGATTCCAGTTCTTGGCCGCCTCAAAGTCCAGCAATTCGACCTCCCATGCAACCGACGCCCCGTCCGGGACATCCGCTGGGCGCGAGGGGAACTTGTCGTACGCGTATTCTGCTTCCGCCGTCACGGAGGCCAGCTCCTTGCGGCACATGAGTCGGACCGCCATGTCCAGGCCCTCGGGGAGCTGTTGGACGGTGGTAATAGGGTGGAAGGGTAGTGGGGTAGTCGGGTAGCAGGGTAGTTGGGTGGTCGGGCAGTCGGGTAGTTGGGTAGTAGGGTAGTAGCGTAGTTGGGTAGTAAGGTAGACTGGTAGTAGTGTAGTCGGGCAGTAGGGTAGTAGGGAAATAGGGTCGTAGGGTTGTAGGGTAGTTGGGTAGTAGGGTAGTCGGGTAGTGGGGTAGTCGGGTGGTAGGGTAGTAGGGTGGTAGGGTAGTAGGGTGGTAGGGTAGTAGGGTAGTAGGGTAGTAGGGCAGTAGGGTAGTAGGGTGGTAGGGTAGTAGGGTCGTAGGGTAGAAGGGTAGTCGAGTAGTCGGGTAGTAAGATAGCAGGGTAGTAGGGTAGTAGGGCAGTGGGGTATTAGGCTGTCAGAGCATTGGGGCATTATGACACATAGCATAAGGGTATTAGGGTAGTAATGGGGTATCAGGGTCTTAGGGTCTTAGGGTACTTATGGAGCGGGGAAGACCAGGCAAAGGGTAAAAGTGGAAGGGGGTTGAATTAACCAGCTCTACGCCCATTTATGGCATAAGTGCGTAGAATGACGTGGTTTGTCGCGCCTTGCTGGAAGCTAGTAGACGGGCCATGAGCACGAGATATGGCGGTCTAGCAGTATTAAGTGAGAGAGGAAGGAGAGTGGACGAGAGGTGGCAGTCTAGCAGTATTGGGTGAGAGAGGGGGGAGAGAGGATGAGATGTGGCGTTCTAGCAGCATTGTGTGAGAGAGGGAGGAGAGAGGACAAGATCTGGCGGTCTAGCAGTATTGGGTGAGAGAGGGAGGAGAGACAGGATGAGATATGGCGGTCTATTGGGTGAGAGATGGAGGAGACCTGGACACGAGTTGCAATAAAAAACACTCCAGTCCAGGTGCCGCGTATGCAGCATCGCTTGTGAAACGACGGACCATTTATGCAGCATTGCTTTTAAAACGACACACATTTAGGGTTTTATTTACTTCTTGGGATACTTAAGGTCAGAATCCTCGTCAAGAGAGAAGAATGCTGTCCCATTCCGCCCAGCCTGTTCTGATCCGAGGAACCAGCCAACATGTTAAGTCCTGTGTACTATTCCATGATGATATTACCCTGGGTTGCTTGGGTGTCATCTAGGCACAGACAAGCCATTCAGAAAAGAGAAACAAGGGAAGAAATGGAGAAGAAGCTTTCCGCATTCCAGGCACGCCTCCCACCGCGAGTGTTGGTGAGTGGCAAGCACCCAGTAAAACCAACTAAACAAGAACTAGTAGTGTACTGGGAAATGCACACCCTAACTGCGAGCACCAGGCACTCACCAGGCCCTGCCCGGTGTCCACCACGATGGGCTCCCCCCCCTTGTCCCTCCACCCATCGTAGAAGACAGTGCCGTCGGCCAATGTCCCTTTATAACGTATAGTGACCGTGCAGTCCTCCACAGGGCAGTCCACGGGGAACATGCCTGCGCATACGACACGGTACACAAAACTACAATACGTTAGCACTTGGTGAGTCAGTGTAGATTCGGTGTTCTCTGAACGTAGTTTCTTTATAACAGATGAGAATGAACGCCGCTATGTGAGTGGTACTACGGGACGGTGGGCCTTGGGCTGGACCGGTTCCATGAGTTAGAATTAGTTGGCCAGTTTTGTATGGCCATTTCTAGTTCGTTAAGTTAAGTAGCAATTAAGTTACTGTTGCTGACGGCTCATGAGGCGAGCCCGGGCTACGCCGCCCTAAAGTGCCATTTGCACGATGTTCTAGGTCTCTTTTTCTTGTAATCGGATGTATGGGGTATGGGTATGGCGGATTACAAGAAATTTAATGCCGCCCTAATCGCGTCAGCCTTTTTGGCTGGCGGTGGCCGATTAGAGATGGCGCGTGACTGACATAGCTTGAACAGTCACGTGACTGTGAAAAAGAAATTGAAATTACCCTCGTCGGTTTTCTCCCCGCAGCTGGGTTCTTGGCCGACGAGAGACTATAAAATACTTCGCGTTTGCCTGCGCGTGGCACCTGTACGGAACTCTGAAACCATGAGTAAGATTTCCGTGCCACGCTGCAGTGCCTACCGCTTTGCTGCGGAATGTCGCAGCAGGGTTGCAGTTCCTGACTGCTGACTGCCGAAGGAAGGGTGGTCGGGTTACTTTTAGTGGGCATTGTGATGGACGACAAGTCTGTCGGCCCTCGCGTAAGTAGAAAAATATTTACCAGCATCCGCTCTTATGGGTGCGTGAGGTCTCGGGAATGTGGTGGGGACGAATTCCGGAATTATGCAATATTTCGATTCAGACCGAGACTTAAGGGGCCAGTTTAACAGACGGACCTGGGCCGGGCAGGACCAAATATTTTGGCCGGCCCAGTTGCGCTTGCGCTTTATCGGCCGCTGGGGTGTGTGATGAGAGCCTGCTCATCAACTAAAACCTGAAATATGGAAAGTTACTCCCCCAGGTGACAACGTTGACAGTAATCGAGATATGGTGGCATCGGGTGACGTCCTACAAGTTGTCGTCACGTTAGGGCGGCACTGGCCTTTGAGGGAGGTCCGTGATCGTTAAACGAGGCGTCTTCTTCCTTGTCTTTGCGTGCACATTCAACACCCTCTTTTACTGGCCGAGGGTGGAAGGCTGGGGGGGGCCCTGCGAAGGGTTATCGTGCATGAGGCTCGCTACAGCCGCCGGCGATTGTAATGGTCGTGACCGTTGCGGCAGGGCAGCCTCGAGAGCCACTGAGCGAAAGTGGTTGGCGGAGCTTTGGAGATAAAGCACCAGGAAAGGGGGTTGGGTAACGAGAACTACAATCAATCATGAAATGGGTGCAGCGTGGCAGGCTCACTCATGGGTTCTGTAATTGCCCACTTATTGTTTTAATCAAATGTTGGTGGATTGGTAATAGTGGGAATAGAATCGGTGTTCTCTGAACGTAGTTTCTTTATAACAGATGAGAATGAACGCCGCTATGTGAGTGGTACTACGGGACGGTGGGCCTTGGGCTGGACCGGTTCCATGAGTTAGAATTAGTTGGCCAGTTTTGTATGGCCATTTCTAGTTCGTTAAGTTAAGTAGCAATTAAGTTACTGTTGCTGACGGCTCATGAGGCGAGCCCGGGCTACGCCGCCCTAAAGTGCCATTTGCACGATGTTCTAGGTCTCTTTTTCTTGTCCCGCCCTCCCTCCCTCTTCTTGTGTTTGTTTCTAGGGTAACGAGAACTACAATCAATCATGAAATGGGTGCAGCGTGGCAGGCTCACTCATGGGTTCTGTAATTGCCCACTTATTGTTTTAATCAAATGTTGGTGGATTGGTAATAGTGGGAATAGAAAGGGAGTTAAGCAATCCACGGGGAACATGCCTGTGGCATGCCACACAGCATCATACACAGTGGTACGATCATAGTGAGATGGCAAATAACAGTAAATAGGCAACCATGGGGCAGTCGACATGAAATATGCCCGAGAATCATTGCAGGCATCACAACAAGACACAAAAGCCTCGATAGCACAGCACAAACGATTTAAAACTAAGTAATGAACCGGGGAGTTGACAGAAAATTCGCCTGTCACCGCAGTGAGAACTTACGGGGCCACAGTCGCGTGCTATTTTTTTCCCGACCCTCGAACCCAATTACATAACGAAAAAGATAAATAATAAACATACGTAGCTAACAACAGCAGGATAGGAGTACATATGCAACACAGTATGACCCATGCCGCAGTTAAGCAGTTGTCCTGTTTCTGTCACACAATGCAACATAGTGAAGCACGACATGACATAGCGGAGAACAAGCCCATGGCAGTGGACCTATGCAAACCATCTTCAGATGTCTATCAGTACCCTGCAACACCGGCAGCCACTGGGCTGAGCTACGCCGGAAGCTCACTCGGTGCATCCAGGCAAAGGACCACACCGCGCGACATTTCTTTGCAGAACAAGAGCTCGCCTGGGCCAATACCAATCCCTGAGTGCAAAAATGAGCGAAGAAGACTTCGTGGAGAATCTGTGAGATGGGCTCAGCCTCCTCTGCGTCAGGCCTCGCTGGGATGAACCTGGCCCTAGACATTTCCTTGGCTGATTTCGCACCGCTGTCCTGTGGGCGGAAGATCATCTTCGTCAAGCTGCTGCTGTTGCCGGGGGTGGCTTCAACACGGGCTCGGCTGACCCCACCGTCGTGACCGGGGCTTATGCAACGGGCTCTGCCCCCCATGGCATTCCACGTTGTTTTCACTGCAACAAGAAGGGTCATAGATCGGCCCAGTGCTGGGTTACGCATCCACATCTCCGGACAGACAAGGGCGCTGCTAGCGCACATTTCACGGTCGAGGTTGCTCCCGACGTCGTTCACACTTATGAGGCTGCCACCCTGCCTCATGTATTTTGCTTCTGAATGACATCTGTTTTTTCTGGGTTTTCGCTGCTACTACCCGTGGTTCTTGTTTCATGTTCCGGGCCCGTCCGGGTAAGGGGGGAGACGGACCTGTACCCGGCGCAGTCCTCACTACGGGGGTGTAAATAGATCACGGCGCAGGTCATTACTACTTTTGACCCCCCCCTTAGTGAGGACTGTGCCGCGTACAGATCCGTCTCCCACCTTACCCGGACAGACCGGGAACATGAAAAAACAAGAACCACGGGAAGCAGCAGCGAAAACCCAGAAAAAACAGATGTCATTCAGAAGCAAAATACATGAGGCAGGGTGGCAGCCTCATAAGTGTGAACGACGTTGGGAGCAACCTCGACCGTGGCATGTGCGCTAGCAGCGCCCTTGTCAGTCTGGAGATGTGGATGCGTAACCCTGCACTGGGCCGATCTATGACCCTTCTTGTTGCAGTGAAAACAACGTGGAATGCCATGGGGGGCAGAGCCTGTTGCATAAGCCCCGGTCATGACGTTGGGGTCAGCCGAGCCCGTGTTGGAGCCAGCCCCGGCAACAGCAGCCCCTTGACGAAGATGATCCTTCGCCCACAGGACAGCAGTGCGAAATCAGCCAAGGAAATGTCTAGGGCCAGGTTCATCCCCGCGAGGGCCTGATGCAGAGAAGGCTGAGCCCATCTCGCAAATTCTCCACGAAGTCTTCTTCACTCATTTTTGCACCCAGGGATTGGTATCGCGCCCAGGTGAGCTCTTGTTGTGCAAAGAAATGTCGCGCGGTGTGGTCCTTTGCCTGGATGCACCGAGTGAGCTTCCGACGTAGCTCAGCCTGGTAGCTGTCGGTGTAGAGCCTCCTGGGTGGGAGGGAGGGAGGGAAAGAAAAACAATTGCGGATCATTGCCTGCCTAGCTTGCTGAAAACATGGTCCGCGACACACAGGCTGACATCATCCTAAACCGGCATGCGTCACGCACCGGCCTGATAAATGCTGAAAACACCACTAAAAGTAGCGAAGTTAGACAACCGCAGGGTCGTACGCTAACCGTACCAGTACTAGTGCAGAAAATCCTTCAAACTGACCGTGCCAATGAAGCACTTTGACCCTTTGGGTCAGTCTGAGTCTCATATCTAATAATTAATCACGACTCACTAAAAAGACTCCGTCATTCAGATTCGCCAGGCAACCAGCCGACCCACAGGTCCCTAGCATATTAGCTGGTGCTCAGTTAACAAACAATTACGAATCTCCACAAGCAAATCGTATCAAATCTACTATTAATTCTTTGGACCCTTCAACAAAAGCCACCGACCCTTCAAATAAACCCGGTCCTCCCAAGAAGATTAGGCTAGTTTGGAACCCTTTACAGAAT
The DNA here is from genome assembly GCA_009746045.1 of Mesostigma viride. NCBI lineage: Eukaryota > Viridiplantae > Streptophyta > Mesostigmatophyceae > Mesostigmatales > Mesostigmataceae > Mesostigma > Mesostigma viride. Next base: position 3,539,707 of record RPFO01000154.1, read on the forward strand.
CCGATTAGTCAACCCATATCGTAGACAACCTTCCACATCACAGGCCAAGTAACGGCAGCCCTATCTTTCCCGCATGCGGTCATTAAACTAAATTAATAAAAAACCGATTAGGGGAATGCGCCTGGTCCAGCCGATAGCAGGACTAGAAAAGTCGATTTGGCCCCCTTTTCGATAGGGGTTGCCTTGCGAAGGCACAACTTAGGCCCAGTTGCCTTGTAGTAACTATTCAAAGGCAATCTACGGGGTTCCCTTGCGACGCGGTAGGAGGCCAACGACTGGATTGGGACATATTTAGTATATCCAGGTGATTAGGGGTGCATAGGTTAAGCGGCCAAAATAGCCAATAAGGGGGCAGCCATACCAGTGCAGTATCATCAGTCTGGGGTAGACGCCAGAATAAGGTCACAGCCGGTACGAATACGCCACAATCATGTATGCTGTCACGGCATAGCCATATCCATAGCCATAGCTATTCCAGATGCCGCGATCTATCTGTAACCCGGAATGCTTATTTCTTTGCTAGCCAGCCTTCTGACCCATAGTGCACATAATGGGGCAGTGTGGCACGTCCATTCCTGTGTGCTCCGCCACTACCGACTCACAAGGCAACCCCTACAGGCGGGTAAAGCTATAGTGACCACCATGTTGCCAGCTACAGCTTGTGACGACCGAATCTCGAGTATCTGGAAGCATATTTGCTTGGCAGAAATTGATGAAGGACAGGACTGCAAAACGAACGGTCGAAAAAAAATTAATCCGCTAGCTGTACTTAAGATAAAGAGTCTAAAGCTAAACAGGCAGATGGATGCAACTAAAAGGCGCGTACATTCCATGGAAGGCACCACAATTCGCGACCGATCTTTTCCCAATCGCACCGGCCGCGGAAAACTGCGAGCAAAGCCGGTCTTAATTTTTCTTTGTTCGAAGCAGCCATTTGGTTTTAAAGCCATTTTCAGTGTGGGACAGCATAGGCAGTCCTTCACTTCCTCAGCAGCATGGAGCCTCCGGAACCCAGTAAAGAGGCGGCCACCCCAGCTAAAGAAACCAACCAAGTAAAGGACGCCATGGCAAATAAGCTAAAGAAATGCGTGGATGTCGCGTGCAGGAAGCGAGCACGAACCCGTGAAGCAGTCGTACTACACGGACAACCACGCTCCCCTGGACGTCATTGAGATGAGGAAGACGTACTTGGCTGAGACGGAGCAGCTGTAGGTGCGGATTCAAGTATGGTGCCTTGTCAAGGAGGATGTGCGAGCGGACCTTGCCCCGTGCTGTGTTCACCCGGGCGAGGACGTGATCTAGTTGATTTATGGGAGTTGAGGTGCCATACGTTTGCAAGCACGTTGATGCACTCAGCCATGACAAGTTTACTCAAGTGCGTGAGAGGGAGAACATGCGTGGCGCGCTGCTACAGCAGTTTCAGAGTGAACGCCAACAGCATGCCAAGCAGGTTATCCGCTTGGGAGCAAATTGCCCCAACCCTGCACTTTCGTAAAGTTGCATCGCTGAGTGCATCAACGTGCATGTGAACGTATGGCACCTCCACTTCATCCATCAACGGACTCACGTCCTTGCTCGGGGGAACACAGCATGGGGAAAGGTCCGCAGGCACTTCCTCCTTGACAAGGCACCATACTTGAATCCGCACCGACAGCCGCTCCGTCTCAGCATAGTACGTCTTCCTCATCTCAATGACGTCCGGGGGAGCGTGGTTGTCCGTGTAGTATGACTGTTTCACCGGTTCATGCTTCTTTCCTGCGCGCGACATCCACCCATGCACCGTGGTCAATGAGCCCGGGCGATAATGCTCACGCATGATTGCCGCCTCAGGGCGGGAGATATCCATGAGATATATCAGGGCGGGAGATATCCATGAGATATATCAGGGCGGGAGATATCCATGAGATATATCAGGGCGGGAGATATCCATGAGATATATCAGGGCGGGAGATACTATATCGCAGGGCGGGAGATACTATATCGCAGGGCGGGAGATACTGTAGATACTGTATCGATGGTGTTCACATAGCCGGATCACCTGCCACTCCTTGACTTGGAAGCCCCCGAGAAAGGCCTTGTGACCGGACATAAACAAAAACCCTTGAGGAAATCAACGGCATAAAAGCGGCGGCGGCGGAGGGTTGGACCCCAGTGCTGACGTGGAGCTGATTACTTTTGTCGAGGATAGGATGGTGTGGCTGACCGCGCACACCTTAACATGGTAGATCAAATAAAGGAGGGATATGTGGGGAAGTCAAAGGGAATCAAGCAGGTATTAGGGGAAAGGGGTCTGGAGAGATGGCATTATGATGAGAAAGAGTTTCGATTATGAGAAAGAGGTTCGGGACATGCGTGGTGCCATATCACCGGCTGAGGTCTTGTATGAGGTCCTCTCATGGGGGGGCACCCTTTGATCCACGTTTGGATGCTCACCGTGTGTGACCGCAGTGCGGGGACTTCCGGCGGGAAAAGCCGGCATTGAAGAGTCAGGTGGATAGCCTGGGGCATCTTCTGATTTTGAGCCCCGAATGTCACCCTGAACTTGCGGGCGTAGGTATTGAGTATGGTGGGGGCAGAGCCAAGTTGGAGCTGCTGCGGCGGCTTGATGATGAACTGCCAGAAGGCAGTTCATCCTACCCTAGAAGATGCGTGCTACAAAATATCCACTTCGGAGCGTCGAAATGTTTGACAGCCCGCCTTTCCGCTATCTGTCATCGGTACACCTTCCGTGGTTCGCGACTTGCATTACTAGGGTGCATCAAGCAGGACACTACCTTCTCCCGTTCGCAGCCGTCGCTTGATGACTTTGCCGTTCCCCACCAAGTCTCGAACCTGTTTGCGGTCACCATGGTTGTGCCAAGCATCAAACCACGGTTGTCCCGAGCATCGCACCAGCCGTTCCCGTGTGGGAAAAGGATTAGGCTGTGGCCTTCCTCAGGAGACCAAAACAAGACTCCAGATTGGAAAAAAGAACAAGCGCCACAGACTTCCCATCCAACCTGCTTGCATATTGGAAACCCAAATAGGTTATTAATTGGCTAATGAGCTTGTTCCGCTTCAAAATTAGCACTAGTAACATCTCATGTATCTACTAAACAAATTTGCCACACAAGGCTCCAGCCTCAACCATACCTAGTGAGCGAATACATAGTTAAGCCCCACACCGATGATCCCGCCCCTTGTCACCCAAGTAAAGCCGGTATCTTTCACCAAGAAAGAGCATGCCACCGACTTAAGCCATGCATATTCCACCACCCGCATGTGCGTTGGCCACTACACCTTGCGCTCTACCGCAAGAAACATCCACCCACCCACGCCATGCCACGTCATGTCATGTCATGTCATGTCATGTCATGTCATGTCATGTCATGTCATGTCATGTCATGTCATGTCATGTCATGTCATGTCATGTCATGTCATGTCATGTCATGTCATGTCATGTCATGTCATGTCATGTCATGTCATGTCATGTCATGTCATGTCATGTCATGTCATGTCATGTCATGTCATGTCATGTCATGTCATGTCATGTCATGTCATGTCATGTCATGTCATGTCATGTCATGTCATGTCAACACCTTGTGTTCTACCCCACAGAACTCCACCCGCAGGTGTCATGTCCAACAACTTGTGTTCCAACCACCGGCACCCACCACCCACCACCCACCACCCATCACCCCACGGCACACGCCACCCACTTACGTCATGTCATATCATGTATGTCCAACGCCCCACATTCTACCACACGGCACACGCCACCCACCTGCGTCATGTCCAGAAGCTCGACTTTGTATTCCACCGACGGCACGCCAGCTGGCACTTGGGCGATCGCCCCCCCCGGGTTGATGCGTGGCGCTCGCATGACGATGCTGGCGCTCTCACCCACCAGCATCTCCTTAACAGCCAGCTCTAGCTCTTCTGGCACCTGGCATGCCCAGTAGAGAGGGAGAGGATGAGGGCGTGAGGAAGAGAGAGAGGGAAAGAAAGAGGAGTGGAAGTGAGGAAGAGAGGCCATATACGGCGTGGCACGCCCAGATCCACGGTCGAGGTCGAGGTCGAGGGTGAGGGCGCGGGAGACATTCACGATTCTTCTTTATGAGGCTTCCGTACCAGCAAAAATTTCAATTTAGAGAGGAGTAGAGCAAGCACCAGATGGCAGCATGAGTGCGAAGGACAGCATCGACAACCAGCAGGCATAACTGCATATACCTCACGGCAAGCCAACAGGGAGGAAGCATGTGGAGCCGTTGATCGTGAAAGGTACAGGCAAGGGCGGCAGAGCAGAGAGTTGTTTAACGAAAAAAGGAGACACTAGAGCCACAGTATTGCCATGGTATATTTCTTGTATGTGCAAAGAACGACGCAGCTGCTAGCAACCTGAGTCCTCACAACCTGGCAGAAGAGTGGAGAACAAAGAGGGTTACCTCAACTTGGTTTTGGATGCATACGTGCACACAGCACACACCGAGACATTTCATCTCTCTTTTCTTGTCATACTGCTCATTGGATACGTTTGCACAGTGGCTTGGAAAATCTTCAGATATTTTGTGACTCGATACATTCTTGTAAGTAATGTTTGAAAGTATGCAATAAATGATTTGCCGACCTGTTGCTTGCCGACGACGTAACGCAGCACGCCCCCCTTGCATTTGTCGGAGGAGAAGAAAACCTCGCCGTCTGGGCCCCGTCCTGCGATCCTGAACAGCAAAAACATCAGCAACGCATCAGAGACGAATAAAAAGCGCATAAAAAACGCACCAGAGATGCGTCAGAAGTGCACCATGGGTTTCTTTCAAGGAGTAAATTAAATATTTTCATGCCAGTTGGGCATGAATATAAAAGTTCGTTAGGGGACCGGTGGCGATGAATTATCCCATTTGCGTACTACTACTACAGTATTGTTGGATATGCTTCATGCCTTCTCTAAGATTCAGGCAGCAGGCCTGAAAGAGACCAAATTGATACCTACTCCAGGCAGTGACTTCGTGTGTTGTCTGAAGACTGCATGGACGTCTATTTCAAAACTTCAACCAGCTATTCTCAGTGGCAGACAACA